>OX422217.1:100838391-101442045 GCA_949130495.1 Sambucus nigra
GTGAAGAATGCAGTACATTTATTGGCAAGATTACGGGGAGAATCAAGTGTTGGACCAACAAGTTGCTTAGTAACATCGGTAGATTACAGCTAGTCAAGTCTGTTCTTTTTGGGATCCAAGTTTATTGGTCTAGTCTTTTTATCCTACCCAAGGGAGTTATCAGTCATATTGATCAGCTGATAAAGGACTTCCTATGGAATGGGTATAACCTTAAACATTCAGGTGTTAAGGTTACATGGAAGGAGCTGTGTAATAGCTACGAGGAAGGGGGTTGGGTATTTAAAGCATCAAAATGTGGAATGAGGAAGCTATAATGAAGATGTTATAGAATCTTAGTAGTAAGAAAGATTGCCTATGGGTCAAGTGGTGTAATGTGTATAAGTTAAAAAAAAGAAGTCTGTGGGCTATTAATATTGCAAATGACACTTCATGGATCTAGAGGAAGATGATGACTCTCAAACATTTTATCAGACTTCTTATTAAGTGGAAAATTGGAAATTCCGAGGATACTTTCTTATGGTATGATAATTGGTATTCTTTGGGCCCGCTACATCCCTTATATGGTTATAGAGTCATTTACGATGCTGCTAGCAATAATAAGGCCCTGGTGGCGGACTACATGGTGGATAATAGGTGGAGATGGCCTGTTGCAGTTACATGGGAACTCTTGGAAATCAGGAATACTAACTTTCCTCCAATCAGACAGGACACAAACGATGAGGTGGTCTAGATCCCCAACCAATCTAGTTTCTCTATTGGATCAGCCTATGATGAGATTGCTCCTAATCTCCCTTCTAATATCTGGTACAAAATCATGTGGAACAACGTTAATATACCTAAATGTGCATTTAGTTTATGGACTATATGTACGGAGGCTCTTCACACTAAAGATAAGCTCTATAGGTGGGGCATCTCTCAGGACAATCTGGGTTGCAGTTGTACTAATGGTGTTGAGTCCATTGTTCACCTATTCAATGAGTGTCATGTTGTTAAGGAGGTTTGGAGGGAGGTTAGATTAAGAAATCATGTGTATAGGGATGCTCTATGGATTGGGATGGTGAGATGCAACACGCTATTTCAAATTATAGTGGTCCTAGTTTTTATAACCGTATTAGAAACATTTCGTTTTCTACCACTATCTCTGCCTGTGGATGGAAAGAAATGTTAGACAGTTCAAGAGGGTGACTAAAGGCATTGATGTTCTAGTCAAAGAGATTGAGGTTATGATCAGAGTCAGGGCCATGACTTGGAAGAAAGGGAGAAGGAGAATTGGAAATTGGAAGGCATGCTTGAATTGGGGAATTCCGTAAAGTGCACTTGACTAGGTCTAGAGATGGGGTTTTCTGGGCCTTTTATCCTATGGTTTTTACTTTCTCCCTGATGGGGTATACCCCTAAGGGTGTTTTCAGGGTTTTTCCCTTCATGTAATTGTAATTGTCTCCTTGGTTTACATATACATAATCTCCCCCCCCCCCCCCCCCCCAACAAAAAAAAAACAATTGGCCCAACCCCATTTTTGCGTTTTGACATTGTTTAGATCTTTAAAAATGCATTTTTATCATTTTTGGTAATAATATCAGCGCTTATAGCTCTCGCTTAAAAATTAATTTTACGATTCCGCAAATTGGAGAGTCACCCTAAAAAATTGTTTATGTTATTGTAATGATAACTCAAAATTTTCCATTTTAGGAAAAATAAATTATTTTTTCATAGGTATAAACCACGACATATACTTTTTATTAAATGTTCAATATAAACAATACATAACATGAATATTATAACAACCATTTAATAAAAAATATATGTAGTGATTTCTACCATAAAATATGGATAAATAACTTATTTTTTTCAAAATGGAAAAATTTGAGTTAATATTGCAGTAACATAAGAAATCTCTTCACGATCACTCTCCAAATCGCAGAATCGCAAAATCAATTTTTAAGCGAGAGTTATTAGCATTGACATTATCACCAAAAATGGCAAAACGCATTTTTAGGGGTCTAAACAACATCAAAATGCAAAACGCATTGGAGTATATTCTTGTCCTATACAAGATGAAGCCATGTTCCAAAATTTAGCCTGATTGGACATCGTTAAGGTTGACTGCTTCATAAATTTGTCTAATTGTGACATGATGGAGGTATGTTATTTTAATATCATGTTATGTATTATTTTATTAAATGGTTGTTCTAATATTCATGTTATGCATTATTAAATTGAATATAAGTGGAAAATTTATTGACTTGTGTATGTAAGTCTTCACTTAATGAAATATTCATATTATGAAATATTTGGAAGTCACCACAGTGACCCAACTATAACGAATATAGATATTAAATTCAAAGATGATAGAAGTAGTAAAAGGTGATGCTTATAACTGTGAAGTATATTGAGTTTAATCATCAACCAAAATTATTCCTTACAGGGAACTGATTTGATGGATTAAATGAACTCTATATATCATATACATTATTCAAATATATATCATGTATATTTAATACTCCAGTATCTACAAGTATCATATAATTGCTAATAAATGGTTACTAATGATAAGAAAAATAAAATACATATTATGTATTAGAGCTCTATTAACGTGTGTGTTGTCAAATCAAAGCACTAATTTAATGAGAATTTTATCTCATATCTTTAACTTTTAAATCTGATTTTATTTCTCCAAAGAGATTCAGTCTCAATTATTTGGATTTTTTGAGCCCACTATTGATGATCAATATTGTGTGGAACACTCCATATAAAGTTTGAAGAAATTAAACAAATTAAGTTTGTTTACATGATGCACACTCGGACTAATAATGATAGAGATAATATTTATCTGTTATGGTTTGAAACGAGTTTTTATCTTAGTAAAGTTTTCAAGTTAAACTTGTTATGTTACAAAAAGTATTTACTTTTTATGCAAGGATTGTTTACAAAACAAGCTAAAAATGCAAATAAGATTCCTTCTCTTTTATTCTTGGGGAATCAAACCATTTGTTTTTCATCAGTCATCAATGCTTCCGATTTTCTTGAAAAATATTTGTCTGGACTTGATTGTGAGGGATATTTTTATAAAGCATCTTTCAGTCCTTCTCAAAGTTTATGGTATTCCTTTGATGTTTTGTATAAAATAAAGTTTGGATATATTTCTTTTAAACAATTTTTGATCACGCATCATAATCATAGTATTATTGATGAAACTCTTAATCTTGTACCAAATTAAATCTAGACTCCTTTTGATAGTTTTTTATGGCCAAGATTTTTGCAATATCTCTTATAAATATTGATAGTTGAGTTATGCCCTAAAGGTATTAGAATATCTAATTTACGGATGACCTGTGTGGCCCAAGTGACAGATTATGATATTGTCCCATAATGTGGACCTACATAGATCATATAATCGTCATTGGCATGTGCGTATTGCATTATAGAAAAAATATGTCAATTCATTATGAATGGTGAAATTAGTGGGAATAGCAAATTATGAATATGCTTATAAATGAAGGGAGGGTACTTATCCCATTACCTATAACTTTCTTCAATATCAATCACTAAATCATGGTATTATCATTGTGATAAAATGTAGATAAAATCATAAGGAATTGTATTTAGCAGATGCTAAATCGAGTCTACTATTCTAAATGATTATCTGGTGTATCTACATGAATATAAATTTGGTATAAGTATAAATAAATATTTGGTTTTGTTTTCACAAATCATAAGTAAACTTACTCGACTGGGAGATCTCATTGAATTACATTTAAATTGAGTATGAAAAGGTCATCAAGACCAAAACGAAGTTAATTATAATTAAATGAATAAAGTTACATTGTAATCAAATACTTTATGTGTAATGAGAAAAAAGATTATGATTGAACCTTCTCACTTTTTTTAAGGACGTAAAATTTTTATGAGATGAGTAACTCATTAAAATGAGAGTTACATTTAGTGTATGTGAAAACTATTTTACACATGTTATAAAGATATGATTGTATTAACTTATATAATTTTACCACTTATGGTATTTTTAGAAGTAATACCATTATATATTCTAATCATTGTATATTCAATTTATATAACTTATGATCAGTGGGAGTAAGTTTATATATTCAATTTATTGTAAAGTAGAGAAACAAAATGTTACATGAATTTTCAATATGTAATGGATGAAGTTACGAGATACTAAAAGATTATATGCTCACATTAAAGTTGACTGTTTATTTTTATGAGATACTAAAAGATTATATGCTCACATTAAAGTTGACTATTCATTTTGGAACGATCAGTTATTATAACTCAGATTTACTAGTTTATGGAAAGTATGAAGTTCACTCTTATCTACCTATGCTTATTTTGTTTAACGAACAATAATGAAGGAGTGCAACATAATCCATTGACTATTATGGAAATCTAAATATGTCGCATGCTTTGATGCTATAATTTATTGATTATGGCAACGTAACTTAAATTTTGGGACTTGGAGTTGTCGACAAAATTGCCAAGCCGCTGAAATATTATGATACTAGTTGTTGATATCAAAATTTATCCATCCACATGGACCAATTAATAGTAAGCATATATCTTCTTACATAGCAAGAATCCCAGTCAGCGAATAATAGCTTTGCCGACCAACAATGAAGAATGCTGACCAACACAAGGACTGTCGACCAGCTCACAGAAGGCCGACCAACAAGACCAATAAATAGTCCCCATATCAAGAGTCATATCACACCTGATTTACATAACCAACAGTCATATTCATCATGTAAGGATTTAAATGCTTAAATATATAAAAGCATTCCATCCCTTGACATTCCAAATCTTGGCCTCGGGGTCATTATAAATACAGATGTACCTATGCCATCAGGGGAATGTGAATAATCAAGCAAACTATTGGAAAGAGTAATACCATAACAGTGGATGTAGACTTTCATACATAGTCAAACCTCTTTAAAATCTTGTGTTGTTCTCCTTTCATTTACATATTTTATCGTTGATTAAAGAATTAGATTCAGTCTAGTTTTTTACATCAACAGATTGGCGCCATATGTGGGAACGAGTTTCTAACAACCGTTTTCACTCTTAGATATTTGTTTTAATAGAAAGATTATTGATATCCCCGAGTCCAGTGCTAGAAATGATGGCAATCTACCTATATCATCTACTCCACCAACTAATAATGATTTGAATGGGATTCCAGCTAGTCTTGCTGGAGGACAAGAGGCCATGCAAGATACTATGAGGCAATTAGCCCATATCCTACAAGCTAGGTCTCCTACCCTATCCAGACAGAGAGGAATTCCACCTCCACCACCAAGAACCACTAGACACAGCTAATCCAAAATATCACGCGATACTTTTTATTTCCCAGGAGAGAGTTTATCACTCGGGTCTATAGAGCCTTATGACATTCATTCTTTCTCTCCTGAAAGGCCAAGTGTATTGGAAAGGCTAAGTAGAGCTTCGACCTTTGATAACTTGGAACCTAAATGAAATAGAAATCCTCCTAGGGCATTATCCAGGATCACTTAACATCCAGCCGACCAACATGAGGCTTCAATCCGATCAAGATGAAGTGTTTGATGATGTGTACGCACCGAGCAACCTCTCTAGAGGAGAGTTCAGTGCAGATAAATGGTCGGAATAGTTGAGCTACTTTTCATAGATCTGAGGTAGGTAACCCTTCTTGGAAAGGATCAATCCAAAGGGTGGAAGACTGATTAAGTGAAATGGTCAAATTGAAAAATCCTTTATAATGAAGATTTGTCAAAAGATCTCCTTTTGTGCAGGCAGTCGTAGACTTTCCAACCCATCTAAATTTAAAGTTCCTATGGTTAATCCTAAATATGATGGGAAAACTGATCTTGTTCTTCATATAGAGAAGTATCAAGCAACAGTAGATATCTATGCATTTGCAGATGAGATGAAATGTAGAGCATTCTCCAACACCAGTACGGGTTCAGCCTAAATATGGTATAACAACCAGCCCCAAGGACAGATTACCAACTTTAATCAATTGGCCGAGCTATTTATTAGCAACTTTTGCTTAGGAGCTAAGACAGTAAAAATAGTGGCTCATCTTCTGAGTATAAGACAACAAGTGGGCAGAAGCACCAGGGATTATATTACTCTATTTAACAATGAAAAGTTAGAAGCAACTAATTACGAGGAAAAAATAGCCATCACCGCTCTCATGAGTGGTTTGCTTCCCGAGAAGCTGTATTACACTTTGGTCAAAAAATAGCCACCACCGCTCTCATGACTGAACTCATGGCCAAAGCAAGAAAGATAAAGAATGTCGAAGAGGTAATGGTTTCCAAACAGAGTTTGTCCACAAAGTATGATGCAAAAGTTGAGAAGAAGGAACATAAGCACCATAAAGAGTCGAAGGAAGAAAGAGCTAAGAAAGAAGATAAATTTAAGAGATATGGGAACTACACACCATTGAATATTGTAATTCACCATATTTTGAAAGAAATCAAGCATAACGAGGAACTACGATGCTTGAAAAGCTAAGAGCCCCTCCTAATAAGGGGGATAGATCTAAATACTGTGAATTCCATAAGGATCATGGTCACACAGCTGATGGTTGCATTGCTTTCAAAAATAAAATAAAATCTATCATCCGTCGAGGAAAACTTAATAAATTTATTGACCGATGTGATACAAGAGAGTCCAGAAAAAGATCAAAGTCTCCATGAAAATCTAGGGATGACAATAAGAGAAATCGTGATGATGATTACGAGGATGACCCCGACTTGCCAAAGAATCCCAAGAAGCTAGAACGTGAGGTACTTATGCTCAGTTTTGGTTCATCTGATTGTCGTATGAATATAGGAAGCAACGCAGGAGGAGGAGATCACACGGTAGAAAGAAAAGACTACTTGAATGAGGACCAAGCTTATTCTTATATCCAAACGATCAATTTAGTCGAGGAAGATCGACCGGGAAAGGTAAAAAAAGATAAGCTGGTGATTGGTTTCTTCAAAAATGACCTTTCTGGGGTACTTTTTCCTCATGATGATCCGTTGGTTGTTAAATTCAGAATTTAAGATGTCGCCATCGCCAGAATATTGATTGATAATAGGAGCTCAATAGACATAATGTTTTATCCCTATTTTCAAAGTCTAGACTTGAAGCTTAGCCAGTTAGAACCGTATCACAGGCCACTAATAGTCTTTTCTAGTGAAAAGGTCTATCCTATGGGAACAATCAAGCTAGAAGTTCTATTCGGAACCTGGCCTATATAGAGAAAATATGCTTCTTCATAATGGACAAAAATGTTCAATCAGCTTATAATGTGATCCTCAGCAGAGTAGCACTCAAGAAGTTTGAAGTTTTCCCATCAATAATTCATCAACGCTTGATGTTTATAACCAATTTTGGAGTAGGCGTTGTGAAAGGCGACCTGAAGGTGGCCATAGAGTGCTACTATTCCTCAGCCAAACAAGAAGAATCGAATGAGTTAAAGAATAAGACTACAACTTATCAGTTAGATATCAATGGGCTTAATAGTGAATCTTAGGTTAAAACCTTAGATCCATGGGATGAAACAGAGTTAGTCAAGGGCCAGATTGTAGAAGCAATAGAAAGCATCATTCTAGACAAAGACAAACCAAAAAGGAATATTCGGGTCTGCTCAACGCTGGATCATGTCCTTAAACAAGAATTGATTATGTTCTTGAGGTGGTAAAGAAATATATTTGCTTGGAGTTATGAGGATATGCCTGGTAGTGATCCTAGTTTCCTCCATTATGAACTTAACGTCAGCAAAGATGCCAAGTCGATCAAGCAAAGATGTAGAGTTTCAGTCCTGAAACGAATTAAGCTATCCAAAAGGAAGTAGAATAACTTCAAAAAGCCAATTTTATTGAAGATTTAAAGGATCCAGACTGGTTGACCAACATTGTGATGGTCAAATAGAATAATGACAAATGGAGGATGTGCATAGAATTTACGGATCTAAATAAAGCTTGCCTGAAAGATCATTTTCCCTTGCCAAGAATTGATCAGCTGGTAGACACTACGTCAGGACATGAGCTTTTAAGTTTTATGGATAACTATTCTCAATATAACCAGATAAAAATGAAGCACGGAGATAGGGAAAGTACAACATTCATCACCCCCTGAGGAGTTTATTGTTATAATGTGTTGCCTTTTGGTCTTAAAAATGCAGGTGCAACGTACTAGAGGTTGGTAAACCAAGTTTTTGAAGAGAAGATAGGCAAAAACATAGAGGTATATGTGGATGACATACTAACAAAAAACAAAAAAGCCTTTGATCATATTATCGACCTAACTCAAACTTTTGACCAGTGGGAGAAGCATCAGATGAAACTGAACCTGACCAAGTGTGTGTTTGGAGTCCGAGAAGGGATGTTCCTCGGCTTTATCATCAATCAAAGGAGAATGGAAGCCAACCTAGCAAAGATAAAAGATCTAATTGAAATTCAATCACCATTTTGCATGAAGTAAGTGTAGAGGCTGACGGGAAGAATGGCAATTTTAAATCAATTTTCTTCCCGAGCAATAGATAAGTGTCTACCTTTCTTTAAAGTATTGAGGAAGACTTTTGATGGAACTAAGAGTGTGAATAATCTTTTCAAGAGTTGAGTAAATACTTGAGATCACCACCATTGCTCTCTTGACTAATTTTAGGGGAGAAACGATATTTATACTTGGTTGTATCTGAATCAGCTGTAAGCTCGGCCTTAGTCAGACATGATAATGGAGTACAAAAGCCAGTATACTACACCATCAAAGCCTTCAGGGTCGCTAAGATCAGGTACCCATACTTGGAGAAATTGGTTCTATCCTTTATTGAGGGCTCTAGACGAATGAAACCTTACTTCCAAGCATATACCATAGTAGTATATACAAATTTGCTTCTTCAGAAAGCACTCCATAAATCTGAGAAGTCTAGACGACTAATGTATTGGGTAGTGGAGTTGGGAGAACATGATATTATTTATGAGCCCAGATCTTCATTGAAATGTCAAGCTTTGGTAGACTTTATTATCGAATTCACTTACCAGGAAGTGCCTGACAAACTGAATTTTCCCATCGAGTAGAAGTTAAAAGGGGAAAGATCAACTCAAAAGCAAGCTGGAGTTACTGCCGAGTAACCTAAATCCTCCATAAGCCAACAAAAGGCATAAAAGTATACTGAAGAGACTAAGAAGATCTTTAAGCACAGTTTGTTGACCGATGAAAGCTTCAGTAGTAATATCCCAACATGGAAATTATATGTTGATGGTTCTTCATGTGCTACTAGTTGCGGCGCTCCTGATGATATAGATATATATGCTCTCAGGTTTTAATTTAAATTGTCGAATGATAAGGAATAATATGAAGCCTTTATACTTAGCTTGAATCTATCCCACTCACTAGGTGCCAAGCAATTAATGGCCCATAGTGACTCACAACTGGTAGTGAATCAAGTCCTTCGCATATACCGAGTCAAAGGAGATTTAATGAAAAGATACCTTTCTAATGCCATATAAGCGATATCCAAGTTACCTATTGTACAAATACAAAGGAACGGTAGAGAATGCCCGAATAGACGCACTTGCTCGGCTAGTTAGAAAGATGATCCCGATAGACATTTTGGCTAATCATAGCATCGATGAAGACCTAATGGTCAATTTCATTACAGTAAATTTGGGACCCTCCTAGATGGATCCCATCAGAAGTTATATTGAATACATAACATTACCAGCAGACCCTATGGAAGCTAAAAAAACTTAAATACAAGGCTGCAAGATATGTACTAGACAAAGGAGTGTTATACAGAAGGGGACTGATGACCTTTATGCAAAGATGTGTCCCCCCATAGAAGTGAAAAATTTAATCCAATAAGTCCAGGAAGGTTCTTATGCGGATCAGTCAGCTGGCAAAACATTGCTTCAACGAATTAACACACATGGCTACTACTCATCGATCATGAGGGCAGATTGCACTGCCTTTGTAACGAAATGTGATAAGTGATAATACGCAATTATCGCGTATTTCATCCGTCGAACCTACGCATTTTAGCCCCCTAGGGTGCCTTAATCTGTATATTTAATCCCGTTCACCAGACAACCTCTGTTTATATTATTAACATGCTATATGAGGTATAATTGGGCTTTTGTAGGTATTTAGATACCAAATATGGGATTCGGACGCAGTCCGCGCAATTTCTGTACACAATCGCACGTTCAAGGGCAATCTAGTCATTTCACAACTTATGCACCTGGCTCGACATCTACACGGAAGTTATAACTCTCCTCGCTAGCTTCGTGTGGCCGTAAACGGTGCCCGATTTCGGGTTTGTATGATAAAGTTACGATGATTTGAGCGGAGATGAATTGCATGCTAAAACAGGGGATTCTGCAGGCTGCCCTGCTTGATCGATCGATCGAGCCTGGGGGTCGATCGATCGATCCCCTGTTTTTTCCTGCAGATATTTTCTTTTCATTTTCTTTCTTCTTTTCTTTTATTCTAACTTGGTATATATACCAATTTTGTTGTAATATTCAGAGAGAACGTTTTTAGATAGTTTTAGAAGATTGAATAGGTTAGGGTTTGGGTGATTTGCTTAGTTCTTCTTCATTTCTTCTTGGATTGACACACTTTTGGGCTTGAATGTTGACTATTCATCATCCTCTCCATTAATATAGTTTGTATTTCTTCATTTCTTGCTTTCTAGTTCATTTACAAGCTTTCTAATTTAGGTTTACATGCTTTAGTTACATGCTTTGATCCCGTGCTTTCTAGTATAGTTTTATCACGTTTATTTTATGCTTTCCATTTACGGCATTTTAACATGCTTTCTACGTAATTTAAATTAGGTTGTCCTTGAATTGAACTCACTGGGGTTGACGCATTATTTTTCTTTGGTGATGGTGTTTACGGGTCTATTTCGGGTGCGTTGTCCTAGTTATTACGCCTAGGGGATCTGACGGGGCATATCATGTATGTCCCATGCTTACAACCTTTCGAGCGTAATTTCTGGGATATTTGTTGACGCCAAAATCTTATTAGACTTTTAGGATGATTTAGGGTGTAACAACCCTTGATTTAATTAACTGTCGACACGAGACGCATTTGTAATAACTTGTCGACCCACGTAACCATTTTATACTAATTAACTCGAGTAATGGATTTTTGACGCAACCTATAGTTTTACTCGCTTTCTTAATCTAGTTTCAATACCTTGCCTAGATTAACATTTCCCTTTATGCATATTTTTCCTTTTAGTTTCTAATCATCTTTTACACTTTTATTTCGGAGTATTAAATCACTTGAATTCTAGCAACTCGTCTCTGTGGATTTTTGATACCTGACTTACCGCTATACTCACCCATTGAGTGTAGTCGTAGTTTAGGTTTTTGTATAGTTCAGGTGAGCTGAAGTCAAAATGACCGGCGCGTAGGTGACGCCCGCGCCGTGGCAAAACCCTGTCTATCAAATGGCGTCGTTGTCGGGGATTAGTTTATTTTAGACTTTATTTGATTTAGTATTTCATAGTATTTTCTTTCTATTTGTATTATTTTCTAATATTTTTGCAGGACTTCCACATTTGAGCACTTAGAAACTATTGAATTCATTCCGCTCGCACCTACTTTGTGGAATTCGCCACTTCGAGCCATTTTTGGGGTAAGCATGTCTTATTCCAATTCTTTCGGTAATTCTTGTTATAATCCTCAAAATTCCCGCAAGCCTATGACTTTTGGTGAATACTTAGAGTCCCAAAAAGTTAAAAATTCAAAAATTACTTTGGGCAAGTATAACGAAAGTCAAAATTTGGGTTACTGGAATTTTGATGTTGATGATAATGATTTTGGGCCTTTACCTCCTTATAATAGGAATTTTGAAACGAATTCAAATAGTTTTCAAAATTTCTATAATAATGAGTTTAAGTTTAAGTCCGATGGTAATTTTCAAAGTTCCCATTCTCATGTATCTACACCTCGACCTATGACATTTGGTGAGGGCTTGCGTATGTATGAAAATGAGAAACTTGAAAATCGTTATCAGGGAGAAAATCGTTCGTGGGAACATGAGTTGGATTTATTATTTGAGTCCGACGATGATTTTGCTTCCGAGACTTTCGAAGTCGAGGAATGTTTTGAACCAAATGAGGTACTTGTGCCTACTTTGGAACAAACCATTCTAGACTTTGCCCATTGCGTAATAGATATTTAAAGCGAGGATGAAAATGATGTAATATCTATTTGCAATGAAATGATTTCTTCTTTGGTCCCCAAAGAAGAACATTTTATTGAAAATAATATTATTTCATTCGAAACTCAAACTTCATGCGATGATGATTCATCTCATGAGTTTGAATTTCATTCATCCCCATTTTCATTCTCTATTACCCCACCGGAACAAGTACCCGATGATTCGGTTTCAAACTTTAATTTTTTAAACCCTATCGCCGATGAGGAGTACTTAATCAAGTAACCCTCCATGATTGCATCTTTGCCTTTGTGTGCGCCACCTGCCATTCCAATTTCAAAATCGTTGGGAGGATTTTTGACTTTTCTCGGTTCCCACTTGTTTTTGTCACCCGTCCTATCCAAATTCCCCATCCTTCCTCCCAAAGTTCAATTGGGGATGGTTCACTTTTACCGCGTTACACAGGCCTTTGTTGTTCGAACGGAATTCCTATTTTCCGGGAGGCATGCATGTTCGGGAGGGTCCACCGTTGATCCGCCAAATTCAAATGTGTTTTGGATGGACCCTCAAAAGTTTCAACTTTTAGTATATAGCTAATTAGAGTTCTAAATGTAGTTGTATATAGCTAACTTCTTCATTTTTATTTTTCTTAATATTAGCCTAGTGTAATTAGTTAATCTCTTTTTATTTCTTTTTATGTGCTTGGTTCTAACTCTTTTGTAGGTTCAACGCACTTGAATTTGCAGAGACTATGCATCCTGCCACACATTTCTTAAGAAAATGATCAAAAAAAACCCAAAAACATTTTTTGTTATTTTTCACACACGCATCCTCACGCATTTGCATTTGTTTTTTCTTTTTTTCTTTTCTTTTCTTTTATTTTTCATTTTTGTCGTGAACATGCGTGTGTGTTGCTCGTTGTACATATGTTTTAATTTTTGGTTAGCATACGCCTATTTGTGTGTATATTTTAGCCTATGTCTATTTATTTTTATTTTTATATTTTTATTTCATATTATTATATAGTTATACTTATATATACTCTATATATATTTATATTATACTTAACCCCTAAATATCCCATAATTGCAATTTCCCCCTACTTTTAAAACAGAATGCAGTGTGCCTTGCCCTGCTTGATCGATCGATCGAAGGCCCTGGCTCGATCGAGCAGTTATAGGCCGAAGCTGCTACTTTTTTTTCCTTTCTCCTTATTCTCTTTTCTCCTCTCTAAACTGGTTCGTGCCCTAGTTTTTTCTCCCCCAACACATTTCTTCATTTTCAACCCTTTTTTTCTACAATTACAAGGTATGATTCTTCCTGATTTATTATCTTTTTGTACATTTGGGTTGATTGTTGTCCTAAATTCCATGTTTTATACCTTTTTTTGACATTTTTGGAATGTGTTGGTGGTTCCCCTGATTTATTGTTGTTCCAATCGATTTTTCTTATGATTCTTGTTCATTATCCACTCATGAACACTTGTATATTGCTGCATTGTTATTTTGTTCATGAGTGGGTAGATTTGGTTGGTTCAAGACGGTTTTTTTCAACCTTGACGCACATTGCGCATGCCAAATGTTGGCTAAAATGCCCAAAACAGTTTTCAATCCAATTTTTGACGCACACTTGGGTGTTTTTCACTCCTTGTCGCATTCCGACATATTTTATCGTAACGTTGCATTTTTTTCCTCGGTTTTGCGCACGTGCACCCCCATTTCAACTTATACACTAACTAACCATTAATTGTGCTTACAATTTTTTTGTATTGTGTAATTCTTGTTTTGTAGGTTGAAATGGCCCAACTAAAAAAATACAAATATACTAGGTGCTTGCCAGTCGGGGGCGTTGAGGGGTTCCACTGCAATCAGGAGCGGGATTGGTATCGTGCCCACTTTCACACATCCGAGCGTCCACTTGGGTATCATTTTGCATGGACCATTGAGCATATACCGTGGGAGGAACATGTTCTTCTGCGCCGTCAGGGATGGGAGCCCTTTCTCGCTACTAACGGGCGCATCAATGAAGAGCTAGTCCAGATATTTTATGCGATGTTGGTAGAGGTAAAGAAGGATGGGCCGACTACTTATGAGGTGATGGTCCGTGGGGTGAGGATATCTTTTAGCATCTCTGATTTGGCTGACTACATGGGTGTGCCAAACCCCGGGGACTCGATCAGTTTTATGGATGGGACCATCTTTGGCCGTAGGACATTGATAGAGGCCCTTGCACCGGGGGAGGCATGGAAAAAGGGTGCTTTTCGCTCGGCTGCAATGGAGGACTTACCGAGGTTACTGCACTACATTAATGTCCACTCTTTTATGGTGACGAACAACCGGTCAGAGGTTCGTCACAAGCATGCCGCATTGATCTACACGCTGATGAATGGTTTGGGCAATATCAGCTTGCCCAGTATCTTTTTGGATATGATGTGTGCGACGGCTAAGGAGATAGCCTAGAGGTTTTCCCTTCCATTTCCTGACCTCATTACGAGGATATGTTTATCCCACGGTTGCACTGAGTTTGATGCTGATCGTAAGCATGAGCCACTCGGGCTTCTCAAAGAACAATATTTCAAAGATGCTTAAGCACGAGTGGGGGCAACCGGGCAGCAAAAGACGGAGGGAGGAGGTGGCTGATGAGCCCAATGTCGAGGAGGACGAGATTCAGGAGAGGGAGATAGGTGAGGGTTCTCACGTGCCGCACACAAATTACGTTGCCCGCTTTGAGGAATTCCACGCCGTGCAGAGGCAGGCTAAAGCGCAACACAGACATGAATACAGGATGATGCAGTAGATGATGAGAGATCTTTATTTGCAGCGGCATGATTCCGACACAGTACTACCTCCTCATTTTCAGGACCCCTCTGATCCTAGTGGTTCTGGCCACTAGGCTGCTGTTGTACTGGGTCATTTTTAGCATTCTGGGATCGGATATTATATTGTATTTTTTATTTTTATTTGTATTTCTTTTATTTCACTAGTTGTAATGTATTAAGTGATTTTGTATTGAACTTATGATATGGGAAATGAAAATATAGTTTGTGGTTGTTTATTGGATTTTGATGTGTGTGAACTTCCATTTTATAAAATCAAAAAGTTCACCATCAATTTATCTAGTATTTGCACATCAACCCCTCTATATTATTGTGACTTGTGACATAGATTCTCTTAACTTAATACATCGGTACATATTATTCCTATGCTTTGTACTAACTTGTTTTGCAGCTTCATTTGGACTTGTACTTATGGAGATCGCTCGAATTTGGGTAATATCATTCTTTTCCTATCTTTGTGTTGTGTTCTTTATGGATGCATTGGGGACAAGGCAACATTTAAGTTAGGGGGTGTAGGATATTCTATCCATTTTGCTGATTAGTCCTTGAATTTGATTACAATTTAGTTACAAAGCATGTTTTTGTTAAAAATTTGAAAATTTTCAAAAATATTTTCTTTCTTTTTTCTCCTTTATTGGGCATTTTGCCCTTGTTTCTGATGATAAATTTTAATAATTGCCCGATCAAATAGACAATTCAACGATGCATGTTCTCGATTTTAGAAGTTATTAGACTTTAGTCCTAAATCATTAATATTATGAATAACTTCATGAATTAAACTTTAATCCGTGAGCACATGCACCATTCTCGTTATATTGATTTGGTTTAAGATTTTTATAACTCGGTTTGCTTTTGTTGCATTGTATATACTTACACCGAGTGAGATTAGAGACTTATCTTCAGTTTAGAGTGTATACACTTTTCTTTCCTCTTTGAAAACGTTACAGTCGTTGGTAATCTCTTTATTCTTTCATTGATCGTTCATTAATTAAGTTCATACTTGACATGTGTTACTTGAGCATGATTTTCATATGTTGTTTGACTCGAGAATTGCGTATACTTTTTGAAATGATCATAGGCCATCTTTGATATATCACCCATATGACCTTGACCTCACCCTTTATATGTTCCCTAGTCAACCCACTTGAGCCTAAATACTAGCCTCTCTTTTCATTACCCAAAAATCCCATACCCAACTCCAAATTGGAGTTTTATACCATAAATATTACCTTACATACCCTTGTTTGGATTTTTGCTTGGGGTTGAATGATATTGTTGTGTTGTGGTTGCAATTTGAGAATGAAAAGAGTAAGAAGTGAAAAGAAAAAGAGTGAAAAAGAGAAAGTTAAAAACAAAAGAAAATAGTGAGAAAAAGAAGAAAAGAAAAAGAAAGAGAAAGTTGTTTATAGTGTTTCTATGTGATTCAATAATCCTTGTTACTCTCTCGATTGTTATATCTAATGCTCGTTTGGAAATCATTTGTCCAATTTTGAAATTTCCCACTTTTTCCCATTTTCCCAAGTTTGATCCCCAAACACTTTGAATCCGTATATACACCCCTTTCATTTCGTACCTTAACCTAGCCTACATTACAACCATATCAAAGTCCTATGTGATCTTAGGTTGATGTAATTCAAATGTTTAAATAGTGTTGATAATCTGTGAAACTGCATTTCACCTCTTTTATATGTGCGCTATCCTTTCACTAAGGTTGCAATTTGTATTTCCTATATAGCGTTCTTCAATTGTGACATGTGCAAGGCCTAATTTCCCTTTATATTTACTCCTTATGCCCGCATGTCCCGTGTGTTACCTCCCTGTTTCAAGTGAATTCATTTGATGAGTGTAATGCCCGTGAGGATTGACTTTTATGCATGCTTTGAAATTTAGTATCCGAGTTATTTAAGTTTTTCGCCAAATCATACTTTGCATATGCTCACTCCCCTCCCACATGTTAGAGTTTCAATTCATTGAGGTGCATTCGATAATGTTAATAACTACGGACTTCTCACGCGAATTTGTTTGCTATGCTAATAACATGTTGAAATCTTGTTCGCATTGATGAGTTTGTTGTACTTGATTGGTCATATTTTGAGGAAACTTTATGATATTCGTGGGTACAATCACTGAAAACCCTCACGAGACGACACTCGTCCACTAGGGTAACCTAGGGGTTTAACGGCTTATTGCATACGCTAAATGCAATCGAATCGCCCGTGAAAGTGTCTTTATGCTTTTATACCAAATTTTTGTACTTATCCTGCTTTTGGTGCTTGCTGTTCTTGTTGAATACTATTTCATTTCTAGGGACTATCAATGTGTCAGTTAGGGGGTGTGATAATACGCAAATATTGCGTATTTCATCCGTCGAACCTATGCATTTTAGTCCCCTCGGATGCCTTAATCTCTATATTTAAGCCCATTAACCAGACAACCTCTATTTATATTGTTAACATGCTATATGAGGTATAATTGGGCTTTTGTAGGTATTTAGGTACCAAGTATGGGATTCGGACGCATTCCGTGCAATTTCTGTACACAATCTTACGTTCAAGGGCAATCCGATTATTTCACAGCTTGGGAACCTGGCCCAACATCTACACGAAACTTATAGCTCTCCTTGCTAGTTTCGCGTGGCCGTGAATGGTGCTCGTTTCCGAGTCCGTATGACAAAGTTACGGCGATTTGAGCGGAGATGAATTGGATGCCAAAATAGGGGATTCGGCAGGCTACACTGCTTGATACATTGATCGAGCCTGGGGGTCGATCAATCGACCCTCTATATTTTTGTCATGATTTTAACAGTCGATCGATCGACCACAGGGGTCGATCGATCGATCCCCTATTTTTTCCTGCAGATATTTTCTTTTTCATTTTCTTTTTTTTCTTTTATTCTAACTTGGTATATATACCAATTTTGTTGTAATATTCAGAGAGAATGTTGCATTGCTTTGAAAAATAAAATAAAATCTGTCATCCGTCGAGGAAAACTTAATAAATTTATTGACCGATGTGATATAAGAGAGTCCAGAAGAAGATCAAAGTCTCCATGAAAATCTAGGGATGATAATAAGAGAAATCGTGATGATGATTACGAGGATGATCCCGACTTGCCAAAGAATCCCAAACAGCTAGAACGTGAGGTACTTATGATCAGTTTTGGTTCATCTGATTGTCGTATGATTACAGGTGGCAACGCAGGAGGAGGAGATCACATGGTAGAAAGAAAAGACTACTTGAATGAGGACCAAGCTTATTCTTATATCAAAACGATCAATTTAGTCGAGGAAGATCGACCGAGAAAGGTCAACAAAGATAAGTTGGTGATTGGTTTCTTCAAAAATGACCTTTCTGGGGTACTTTATCCTCATGATGATTCGTTGGTTGTTAAATTCAGAATTTAAGATGTAGTCATCGCCAGAATATTGATTGATAATAGGAGCTCAACAGACATAATGTTTTATCCCTGTTTTCAAAGTCTAGACTTGAAGCTTAGCCAGTTAGAACCGTATCACAGGCCACTAATAGTCTTTTCTAGTGAAAAGGTTTATCCTATGGGAACAATCAAGTTAGAAGTGCTATTCGGAACCTGTCCTGTATAGAGAAAATACGCTTCTTCGTAATGGACAAAAATGTTCAATCAGCTTATAATGTGATCCTTGACAGAGTAGCACTCAAGAAGTTTGAAGTTTTCGCATCAATAATTCATCAATGCTTAAAGTTTCCAACCCATTTTGGAGTAGGCGTTGTGAAAGGCGACCAGAAGGTGGCCAGAGAGTGCTACTATTCCTCAGCCAAATAAGAAGAATTGAATGAGTTAAAGAATAAGACTACAACTTATCAGTTAGATATCAATGGGCTTAATAGTGAATCTTAGGATAAAACCTTAGATCCATGGGATGAAACAGAGTTAGTCAAGGTCCAAATTGTAGAAGCAATAGAAAGCATCATTCTAGACAAAGACAAACCAGAAAGGACTATTCGGGTCCGCTCAACGCTGGATCATGTCCTTAAAGAAGAATTGATTATGTTCTTGAGGCGGTAAAGAAATATATTTGCTTGGAGTTATGAGGATATGCCTGGTAGTGATCCTAGTTTCCTCCATCATGAACTTAACATCAACAAAGATGCCAAGCCGATCAAGCAAAGATGTAGAGTTTCAGTCCTGAAAAGAATTAAGCTATCCAAAAGGAAGTAGAATAACTTCAAAAAGCCAATTTTATTGAATATTTAACGTATCCAGACTGGTTGACCAACATTGTGATGGTCAAATAGAAGAATGACAAATGGAGGATGTGCATAGAATTTACGGATCTAAATAAAGCTTGCCTGAAAGATCATTTTCCCTTGCCAAGAATTGATCAGCTGGTAGACGCTACATCAGGACATGAGCTTTTAAGTTTTATGGATGCCTATTCTCAATATAACCAGATAAAAATGAAGCACGAAGATAGGGAAGTATAACTTTCATCACCCCCTGAGGAGTTTATTGTTATAATGTGTTGCCTTTTGGTCTTAAAAATGCAGGTGCAAAGTACTAGAGGTTGGTAAACAAAGTTTTTGAAGAGAAGATAGGCAAAAACATAGAGGTTTATGTGGATTACATGCTAATAAAAAACATAAAAGCCTTTGATCATATTATCGACCTAACTCAAACTTTTGACCAGTGGGAGAAGCATCAGATGAAACTGAACCTGACCAAGTGTGTGTTTGGAGTCCGAGAAGGGATGTTCCTCGGCTTTATGATCAATAAAAGGAGAATGGAAGCCAACCTAGCAAAGATAAAAGATCTAATTGAAATGCAATCACCATTTTACATAAAGTATGTGTAGAGGCTGACTGGAAGTGTGGCAGTTTTAAATCAATTTGTTTCCCGAGCAATAGATAAGTGTCTACCTTTCTTTAAAGTATTGAGGAAGACTTTTGATGGAACTAAGAGTGTGAATAATCTTTTCAGGAGTTGAGTAAATACTTGAGATCACCACCATTGCTCTCTTGACTAGTTTTAGGGGAGAAACGATATTTATACTTGGTTGTATCTGAATCAGCTGTAACCTCGGCCTTAGTCAGACATGATAATGGAGTACAAAAGCCAGTATACTACACCATCAAAGCCTTCAGGGTCGCTAAGATCAGGTACCCATACTTGGAGAAATTGGCTCTATCCTTTAATGAGGCCTCTAGACGAATGAAACCTTACTTCCAAGCATATACCATAGTAGTATATACGAATTTTCCTCTTCAGAAAGCACTCCATAAATCTGAGAAGTCTAGACGACTAATGTATTGGGTAGTGGAGTTGGGAGAACATGATATTATTTATGAGCCCAGATCTTCATTGAAATGTCAAGCTTTGTTAGACTTTATTATCGAATTCACTTACCAGAAAGTGCCCGACAAAGTGAATTTTCCCATCGTGCAGAAGTTAGAAGGGGAAAGCTCAACTCAAAAGCAAGTTGGAGTTACTGCCGAGCAACCTAAATCCTCCATAAGCCAACAAATGGCATAAAAGTATACTGAATAGACTAAGAAGATCTTTAAGCCTGGGTTGTTGACTGATGAAAGCTTCAGTAGCAATATCCCAACATGGAAATTATATGTTGATGGTTCTTCATGTGCTACTAGTTGCGGCGCTCCTGATGATATAGAGATATATGCTCTCAGGTGTTAACTCAAATTGTCGAATGATAAGGAATGATATGAAGCCTTGATACTTAGCTTGAATCTATCCCACTCACTAGGTGCCAATCAATTAATGGCCCATAGTGACTCATAACTGGTAATGAATCAAGTCCTTCGCATATACAGAGTCAAAGGAGATTTAATGAAAAGATACCTTTCTAATGCCATATAAGTGATATCCAAGTTACCTATTGTACAAATACAAAGGAACGATAGAGAATGCCCGAATAGACGCACTTGCTCGGCTAGTTAGAAGGACGATCCCGATAGAGATTTTGGCTAATCAGAGCATCGATGAAGACCTAATGGTCAATTTCATTACAGTAAATTTGGGACCCTCTTAGATGGATCCCATCAGAAGTTATATTGAATACATAACATTACCATCAGACCCCATGGAAGCTAAAAAAACTCAAATACAAGGCTGCAAGATATGTACTGGACAAAGGAGTGTTATACAGAAGAGGACTGACGACCTTTATGCAAAGATGTGTTCACCCCATAGAAGTGAAAAATTTAATCCAATAAGTCCAGGAAAGTTCTTATCGGGATCAGTCCGCTGGCAAAACATTGCTTCAACGAATTAACACACATGGCTACTACTCATCGACTATGAGGGCAGATTGCACTGCCTTTGTAAGGAAATGTGATAAGTGATAATACACAAATATCGCGTATTTCATCCCTCGAACCTACGCATTTTAGCCCCTTAGGGTGCCTTAATCTCTATATTTAAGCCCGCTCACCAGAGAACCTCTGTTTATATTATTAACATGCTATATGAGGTATAATCGGGCTTTTGTAGGTATTTAGGTACCAAATATGGGATTCGGACGCAGTCTGCGCAATTTCTGTACACAATCGCACGTTCAAGGGCAATCTAGTCATTTCACAACTTGTGCACCTGGCCCGACATCTACACGGAAGTTATAGCTCTCCTCGCTAGCTTCGCGTGGCCGTAAACGGTGCCCAATTTCGGGTTCGTATGACAAAGTTATGGTGATTTGAGCGGAGATGAATTGCATGCTAAAACAGGGGATTCTGCAGGTTGCCTTGCTTGATCGATCGATCGAGCCTGGGGGTCGATCGATCGATCCCCTGTTTTTTCCTGCAGATATTTTCTTTTCATTTTCTTTCTTCTTTTCTTTTATTCTAACTTGGTATATATACCAATTTTGTTGTAATATTCAGAGAGAACGTTTTTAGATAGTTTTAGAAGATTGAATAGATTAGGGTTTGGGTGATTTGCTTAGTTCTTCTTAATTTCTTCTTGGATTGACACACTTTTGGGCTTGAATGTTGACTATTCATCATCCTCTCCATTAATATAATTTTTATTTCTTCATTTCTTGCTTTCTAGTTCATTTACAAGCTTTCTAATTTAGGTTTACATGCTTTAGTTACATGCTTTGATCCCGTGCTTTCTAGTATAGTTTTATCACGTTTATTTTATGCTTTCCATTTACGGCATTTTAACATGCTTTCTACGTAATTTAAATTAGGTTGTGCTTGAATTGAACTCACTGGGGTTGACGCGTTGTTTTGCTTTGGTGATGGTGTTTACGGGTCTATTTCGGGTGCGTTGTCCTAGTTATTACGCCTAGGGGATCTGACGGGGCATATCATGTATGTCCCATGATTACAACCTTTCGAGCGTAATTTACGGGATATTTGTTGATGATAAAATCTTATTAGACTTTTATGATGATTTAGGGTGTAACAACCCTTGATTTAATTAACTATCGACACGAGACGCATTTGTAATAACTTGTCGACCCATGTAACCATTTAAAACTAATTAACTCGAGTAAGGGATATTCGACGCAACCTATAGTTTTACTCGCTTTCTTAATCTAGTTTCAATACCTTGCCTAGATTAACATTTCCCTTTATGAATATTTTTCCTTTCAGTTTGTAATCATCTTTTACACTTTTATTTCGGAGTATTAAATTACTTGAATTCTAGCAACTCATCTCTGTGGATTTTCGATACCCGACTTACCGCTATACTCACTCATTGAGTGTAGTCATAGTTTAGGTTTTTGTATAGTTCAGGTGAACCGAATTCAAAATTATCGGTGCATAGGTGACGCTCGCGCCGCGGCAAAACCCTGTCTATCAATAAGTGCTAGATATTCTTTGACGTTAGAAAAATTCCCAATGCTTCTTTTACTCCAATCACTTCACCTTATTCGTTCGCTATCCGAGGAATTGACTTGGTCGGCCTATTGTTGACCACCAAAGGAAGATTTAGATACCTGGTCATTACTATTGATTATTTCACCAAATTGGTTGAGGCAGAACCACTAGTCAACATGCCTTATGAAAAGATATACCAGTTCATATTGAAGAGCATAATTTGCAGATATAGTTTGCCATACGCTTTTATTACAAATCATGGCACTCAATTTAGTAATGAGGAGTTTGAAGCATACTATATCCAATCTAAAATTCCGAAGATACATTCAATACCAGGTCATCCTCAAAGAAATGGACAAACAATAAGTAACAAATGTAACTATGCTGAATAGATTGAAGAAACGACTTGACATAACTAAGGGGAATTGGATTAATGAGTTGCACTCAGTTTTATTGGCTTACAGAACCACGCCGAGAACAGCAATAGGGAAAATGCCATATATGCTTGCGTTTGGAATTGAAGCAATGATACCAGCTGAGCTCGGCTTACCAACCCACAGAGTTTTGAACTATAATTACCCAGTTAGTGATTTAATGAGGCGACCAGATCTTGATATGCTGAAAGAAGTAAGTGAGGATGCTGCCATGAAAAATGTTGCCTACCAACAGAGAACTTCTCACTTCTATAATAAAACGGTCAAGCCGACCAACTTGAAAGAAAGAGATTATGTTCTCAAAAGGTGATACGGACGAACAATAAGCTTGAAGCTAATTGGCACGATCCTTATCATATTTTTGCAGTCATTCGCCCGGGCACATATAGGATAGAAACTTTGGAGGAAGAAGAGTTTAAGAATCCTTGGAATGCTGAGCACCTTAGGAAATATTATTAGTAGAATGCAAGTTTTTTATTTAAGTTGTTCATCAATAAATTCGGTGATTTTTGTTATTCTATTTTGTTTTTAATTTTTTTTTGGAGTATGGAATAGACATACCAAATCAGAAATACCAATTTCATCATTGAAAACACTATGGGAAAAAACCAACAATCAAAATAATAACCGATTAAGTCAAAATAGGATGTCAATCCTTAGTATTTGGTTGGATATTAAAAATTCAAGTCAAAATGGGAAAAAATCCTTAGTACTTGGCCCAAAATTTAGTGGTAAATATTCATTTTACCAAGTTAAATGAAGGAAGGCACGTAAAAATTACTAAAGACAGGAATATGAGCATATATTCCACATCGCTTAGGCACTGCTGGTAACTGGTGCTAAACTTAGATCAAGAAATCTAAGTTCATTAGTAGAACCTATGGAAATACCGTTGGTAACTAGTGCTAAACTAGGATCAACAAATCTAAGTGCATTAGTAGAACCTATGGCAATACCACTGGTAACTGATACTAAATTTGAATAAATATATATAAATGTATTAGTAGAACCAATGGCACAACAATTGCAAATAAACTAATTTAATCATAAGTTATCCAAAATAAAAATGAACACATTTCATTCATATAAACTGTGTTACAATCAAAGTATTTCAAATAAATAACAGGATAATTATTCTATTAGACGCCTTCCTTCAGCTTTGGAAGAAGACTACACTTTCTCCATGTCAGTAGGGGGATCATCTAGAGTATAAGGAGAATTGATAAAGTTAAAATCCTGAAGCATTCTTCTATTACTATTGCTCAGCGTATCCATCAGATGAGAAGGCAGAGTTATCTCGAGTTCATCATGTTACCCATAATTTCCTAAATATTTTGATATTAGGCATTGGGGAATTGATTTAATAGGAATCCAACTAACATCTAAGTGGAATGGAGGATTTTCACAGTCTAAGAAACTCGGATCATGCCAATACCAAAGTCGACTATTTTGATCAACTTTCATCACTGTCAAGCAGTTAGTCCAACCCCATTTATAGCCTTTACGATTAAACTGAGCAAAGTGATCATCAATATGATTCAAAACTTCATTATAACCATCCATCCATACCTCTATGGGTTGTTTATGAAATTGGAAGGTTAATCTTTCAACTTAATGCTGAAGTTTCCTTAAAACTTCATCCTTCACTTTCAACTGAGAGGATTAGTTGGCAAGGGTTTGGTCTTTAACTTCCAACTGTGTGGACAACTCGGTAATAGCTTGACTCTTTGCCTTTAATTGGGTAGCTTGATCAGTTAGAGTCTTCCTAGTGCTAGCTTCTTCTACATTTGGTCGGTTAGTTCTTTATTTAGAAGATTGTACAGGTTTTGTGGTTTTCAAAGCTTCAATCTCTTCCCTCAATTTGGCATTTCCCTCCTCTAAAAAAAATAACTTCATTGGTAACATCAGTAGAAGAACTTTTCAAAGACCCAAGTTCATCATTCAGTTTATTATTCTCATCTTCCAAGAGTTTAGCTATTTCTCTAGCCTAATTAACTTCACGCTTCAGCAAAAATTCTTTCTTCCTAAAAGTAAACGCATATTTCTCCAATTTTTCATCAAACCCCCAGTGTTGATACCAAATTTAGTCTGGCGACGTGGATCAGTTAAGTTGATACACGTGTCAATCTACATGGCACTTACAAACATTTCAGAATAACACCTTGACTTTAAGGAACTCAACCTCCCCAACCAACTCAGACACTCTGAGGAACAGGTGCTCTCCGAAAAACTTTACTGTACCGAGCAACTCATGAATACCGAGCTACTTAGGCGGTCCGAGCAGCTTAGGCGGTCCTAGCTGCATCTCGTATAGAGCATTAATGTCCAGATAATTAGCTGATCGATTGCGCATTAAATGCTCATTATTATCATACAGATGTATACGCCTATTGGACAACTATGTATTACCCTTTCACATTTACAGTCTGAGGGCTATAAATACATTGTATCATCCTCATTGTAGGGGGACTCGGAATTTCTTGGTAAAATCTGTTATCGATAATTCTCAAACAGTCAGCAATAACAAAATAGTGGATGTAGACCCTTTTTTCAAGGCTGAACCACTTTAAAATTCTTTTGTCTTATTTATTTTATCTATGATTGAACAATTAGAAGAGATAGTCTAATTTTTTACATCAACAGATTGGTGCCGTCTGTGGGAAACTACTGAAACTATCATTTTTCACCAAAAAAATTCATCCTCAATGGATGATAATCCTGAATCCAGTAATTAAAATGCTGGAAACCCCCCAAATCCATCCACTCCTCCAAGTGTCCAAGATCTGGTTGGAATAATGGCTAATTTAGCTCAGGGCCAGACCGCCATGCAAGAAACCATGCGACAACTCATGCAAACTATCCAGGGTGGAGCACCTGCCCAGTCAGGACAACGAAGCATTCAGAGAAATACCCAATTGCCTTCCTCACGAACTAGACGAACATTATTCCCAAAGGAATCCCGATCTAGACATGTCGATTCATATCGCACAGATAGATCTAATGACTTTTCTTATTAGCCTAGCTGAACTTCATCAGTATGAGCCACAGACACTGAACAAAACGTCACTTTATCTTTAGAAAGGACTAGTGCTCTTGAAAGATTGAGTAGAGTTTCTCCCTTTGATCGTTTGGATCCTAGGAGGAATAAAAGTCCACCTAGGATGGTGTCGAGGAACTTTTAACGATTCTCTGATTTAAAGGAAGGTTCTGCCCAATCCCGACTAGCTGCTCGTCGTGAAAAATCCTAAGAGGAAAATTCAACACGATCAGTTGCTCGGACCAACAGGCCCAAGGAGGCAAATGATGCATGGAAAGGATCTATTTAGAGGTTGGAGGGTAGACTAGGGGAAATGGCTAAGGCCAAAAATCCTCTACAAAGAACTTTTGTCCGAGGGACACCTTTTATCCAGGCAATTGTGGATTTTCCCACACTAGCGAAATTCAAAGCCCCAGTGGTAACACCAAATATGATGAAAAACTGATCCTATTCTACATATAAAACAATATCAGGCAGCTGCTGATATCTATGCTGTTCTAGAGGAGATGCGATATAGGGTGTTTTTAGGAACTCTCACTGGATCTGCTCAAATATGGTACAACAATCTTCCTCGGGGGAAGATTACAACTTTCTTTCAACTGTCCGAGCTCTTTATTAGAAACCTATGTTTTGGAGCCAAACCCGTTAAGCGAGTAGCACACTTGCTAAGCTTTAGACAAAAAGCAGGTGAAATCATCAGGGATTATATAACTCGTTTCAATAACGAGAAGCTCAAAGTCATTGATTACGAGGAGAAGACAACAATTAATACTTTGATGAGTGGATTGTTGCCCAATAAATTATACTACACTTTGGCCAAAGATCCACCCAGGACCATGTCAGAACTAATGGCAAAAGCAACCAAAATTATGAATGTCGAGGAAGCTATGGTCGCGAAGAAGAACATGGACATTAAAGAGACCAAAGTTGAGGCCGAGAAGGGTGAGAAGAAAGATCAGAAGAACAATGGGGGCAATAAGCAGTCAAAAGCAAAGACATCATGGGAAACATTAAAGAAATTTGGAAATTATACTCCTTTGAAAGTAGACATAAACCACGTTTTAGAGGAAATCAAGAACAACGAGGAGCTAAACTGGCCAGAAAAAATAAAGACAGATCCTGAGAAGAGGAATAAGGCCAAATATTATGAGTTCCATAAAGATCATGGTCACATAACCAAAAATTGCATAGCTCTTCAAAATGAAATTGAAGCACTCATCAGACGAGGAAAACTTTCCAAGTATGTTGATCGTAGAAATGAAGGAAAGAGCAACGATCGAGTAAGACAAAGGTTTAAATATCCTCATCAAGAAAAAGAAGACAAGAAAAGAGATCATGAAGATTATTCAGAAGATGACCCCGATCTCCCCAAACGACCAAGACAGCCTGAACGGGAGGTATTTTCAATTCGTTTTGGATCATTTGATTGTAATGTTATTACAGGTGGAAATGCAGGAGGTGGAGACCTTACTGCAGAAAGGAAAGCTTACCTCAATGATGCCCAAGCTTGTTCATACATTCAACGAATAAATCTAGCTAAGGATGATCGCCCAAGGAAAGTGAACAAAGAGAAACTGGTCATCGGTTTCTCTAAGAATGACCTTGCAGGAGTGCTATATCCTCATGATAACCCATTGGTAATAAAAATGAGGATGAAGGAAGTAGTGATCTCAAGAGTGTTGGTGGATAATGGTATCTCGGCGGACATCATGTTCTACTCATGCTTTGACAACTTAAATTTGAAGTTGTCTCAGTTGGAGCCTTATCACAGGCCCCTCCTCGATTTTACTGGCGAGAAAGTTTTTCCACTTGGGATGATCAAGTTGGATATGTTCATCGGTACATGGCCTGCTTGTCGAACAGAAAGAGTGCGCTTTTTCGTGATGGATAAGAATGTCTAATCGGCTTACAATATCATCATAGGAAGGGTAGGTTTAAATAAGTTCGAAGAAGTACCATCTACAGTACATCAATGCCTAAAATTTCCAACTAACTTTGGAGTAGGCATTGTGAAGGGTGACCAAAAAGTATCTCGGGAATGCTACTATTCATCTACCGAGCAGGAAGAACTAGAAGAATCTAGGAAAAAGACTACTACCTATCAAGTGGATGAAGGCGCAGAAATTGAAACATTGGATGCTAGAGATGAGTCACAGCTCGTAAAAGGCCAGGTGGTGGAAGCTACTAAAAATGTCATTCTAGACGACGAGCACCTGGAACGAACAACTCAAATAGGTTAATCGTTGGATGCCTCACTAAAATAGGGACTTATAGGTTTTCTAAAAAGCAGGAAACAAACTTTTGCATGGAGTCATGAGGACATGCCAGGAATAGACCCAAATTTCTTATGTCACGAGCTCAATGTGAATAAGGAAATCAAGCCAGTGAAGAAGAGAAGAAGACTGTTCAACCCCGAAAAGAACCAAGCTATACAAGAGGAGGTCGTGAAGCTCCAGAAAACTTGCTTTATTGAAGATGTTAAATATCCAGACTGGTTAGAAAATGTGGTGATGGTGAAGAAGAAGAACAACAAGTGGAGGATGTGTGTAGACTTCACCGACCTCAACAAAGCATGCCCAAAGGATCATTTTCCTTTGCCCCTAATTGAACAATTAGTGGATGCTACATCGAGACACGAGCTGTTAAGCTTCATGGATGCTTATTCTGGTTACAACCAGATTAAAATGAAACCTGAAGACAGGGAGAGTACCTCTTTCATTACCACTAGGGGAACTTATTATTATAATGTTATGCCTTTTGGTTTGAAAAATGCAGGTGCAACATATCAACGTTTGATGAACAAGGTATTTGCAGAGCAAATTAGTTACAACATGGAAGTTTATGTTGATGATATGCTGTAAGGACATAATTCTCATGTCCGTTATTTTACAGTTTTGTATGTCGTACGCCGTTACATTTGGCACGTCTCTACACGATCTCACACGATGGCCTCTATCCGAATTCAAAGCATTACACATTCATCAACTCCGTTAATGTGTCCCTCATCTGCCGCAATAACTTCACGTTCCTTGATTTTAGGCACGGAATGCAAGTGGAACGCTAGGGAAGTCAAAACAGTGAAACAAGGCTTGATAGGGAAGTACAAGGACATTTTCATAATTTCACATTCATAGTTCGGAGGTATGGTCAAATGGAAAGTTGAAGATCTTTTCGCAATAAAGATACTGGAAGAAACGGCACCTCAATCCGAGCTACGGTGAAGGAGTTATGACCATTTCAAGTTGGGAGAAATTTTCCAAGAAAAAGACTTGAAGTAATGCGAAGTGTTTTGTTCTTGGACCAGTGCACTTTTTTGAACCGAGGCCCGAACCGATTCGGGGGGGTGAACCGGTTCACAGGGGACACCGAACCGGTTCGGTGTACCTGACGCTGGATAGAATTTGAAGAGTTTTAAAAAAGCGGGACTCTTCATATTTTTTCCTATAAATACCAACTTCGGGGGAGTTAATTTGTAAGACTTTAGAAGACGAATTTAAGATTCCAAAGACCTCAAGTCTTCATATTTTTGAGTTCCAATACTCATGTTTTGATTCACACAATTCTTCCAAACCTTTGTGAATCTTTTTGGTAACCCAAGAACACATCTTTGAGTTTGTTCAACCCTTGTGAAGGAGCCGTTCTCTTCTTCATTGTAGCCCTCCTGGAAAGGAATATCTCCAGCCGCCGACTACAGAATCCGATACCTGAGGGTAATTCTTAGTCAAATTGTATTTTTCATTGTAATCCGATTGTAAGCCGTTTTCTTACAAATTATAGTGAAAAATAAAAGGTTTTGCCCCTTCGGGGGATTTTTCCTGAAATTGTTTGTTTTATCCTGCATGCTATATTTTATTTGATAAATCATCTAGATGCATGTTTTAGGGTTTAACTAAAATTTGTGAATAATTAAAATTGGATTTTATTTGAGAAGTCGCAATATTTCCGCTGTAGCAATTCTTTCAAATTGGTATCAGAGCTTATTTAAGCGATCACCACTTCTTCAAATTGGTATCAGAGCCTGTTGCACTAAGTTATTGTGTTTTGATCCTGATTTTGCACAAAAATGGCTTTTGATGGTTTTTATGATCTTCAATGTCAAATTTTTGAAAAAGTTAATTGGAAAATTCAAAGGAACTCTTGTTTTAAATCTTCTGTTGAAAACGAATCTGAAAAGTGTTCTTGTTGTGAGGGGGTTGGTCACACGTTAGATGAGTGTACCACAAATTTAAAGAAGAAATTGAATAAACCGATTTCTCATGTTTCTACCCTTAGTGATAGTGATTCGGAAGAAGAAGTCTTTTATGCTTCTAGGCGAGAGTTTCCCATCCGTGTGATTAGTGATGAGAGTGAGGGTGAAAAGAGTGAGGAGGAAGAAGAAGAATTGAGTGAGTTGCAAGTTGCTACAATAATTTATATTTTGAATGTTTAAAGACAAAAAAGGCAAACTTGAAACTTAAAGCTCAATTGAAAGATTGTGCCTTAAAAAATAATGATGTTTTAGTTGAAGAACTTAGGGCACGAGAGAAAATTTTGAGAGAGAAGCTGGGATATGTCGAGGGTGAGAGAGATGATCTTCGAGGCGTGATGGAAGCTATGAAAAAGGAGATTCTTGAGTTTGAGGAGTCTAGGCGCTTACTTTAATCTAGGATAGATGAACTTGAGGAAAGTTTGAGAGATTCGAGTAAGATGAAATTTGATTTGGAGTCTAGGTCTGACAAACTTGATAAGATTTTAGGCACTGTCGAGATTAAAAAGGATAGGGGTGGGATTGGTTTTGAAAAACATGGTGCACCCATTCCAACACGTGTTAGAGAGCCCCCTAGGATTGTTAAGAAAGAGACACCTAAGGTTGTTAGGAAAGAGCCTCCTAGGAACATCGTGAGAGAACCTCCTAGGATCATTAGGAGAGACCCACATAGGCAAATTCGGAGAGAGCAACCGAGAAATTTGAGGAGAGGGCCACCTTTAGGTAACACACACCACCCCATTTACACTTGCACACATTGTGGTAGGCAAGGTCATCTTAGGCGATTTTGTTACAAGCTTTTAAATGAACCTAGGAAGGTTAATAGAAGAATAAATTCAATTCCCCACACCCCCTCACCTCGTTACACATCTATTTGGGTTAGAAAATCGGATTTAGAGGCTTATGGTTTATTTGTCCATGATTCCCGTTTGCTTGCACGTGATTCACCCCATGTGAAATCTTTTGGTTGATTGTGTTTGCATGTTTGTCATACACTAGTTATGGTTTCATGATATATTTTTTTTGCTAGTGTGATGACTTCTACTTTTTGTATAAATTTTTGTTTTTCATAAAATTTTTGAAAAATACAAAAAGATTTTAGTTTGTTAAAATTTTTAGAAAAATCCAAAAAGATTTTTGTTTTTTGTTTGCACCGTTTATGGATGGAGACTTAGGATGACCGAGTCACAACATCATTCCATTCTTCATGTGACTGTTTGATAGTGTTTTGGGACAATAGGTCAATTCATCCTTGTGCTTTATAATGTTTGGAGTCATTAAGATGTAATTAAGTGTTACTTCCTACATGTTTGACTCATGTTTCCTTTATTGCACACATGCACGAATTTGATAAATTATTGTTCTTGTCTTATCACATGTTGGTTGGGTGTTTTCACTTCAATCCTGTCTTTAAAACGAACCAAGCGCGATAAATTTTGATAAGGAAATTGTGCATATAAGAACTGTTTTGTGAGTTGTGTGTTTTATTTAAAAAACGGGGAAGGGCTTCGAAAGGTTCACATTTGACCTTTGCGAATACTAAGCCACCGTTAAAAAGGACCAAAAAATGGAGGAATTTTATTATCCGGGTCCAAAGAGGTTTAAAGAGCCCGAAAAAATTAGAAGGCAATAAAAAGAAATTCATGCCAAATTATGGGCCATTTAGGTTTTTGCACCAATTCTCCAAAGTTTGAGAATTTAGATTACCTCTAAAAGAAAATATATATGAGGGAGTTTGGTTGGAGAATTAAAACGGGTTTGTACGTGAAAATGCGCTTTATAGTTTTGGACGTTATTGGGGTGGAAATCATTTGACTTTGATTTGTTGATTTTCATAAGACGATGTCATTTGAATTCAACAATCTTTTACACCTAAGGATACTTTTGATGCTCATTCGTTAAGGGTACACATATGCATCGTGCACATATGATTGATTGAGTTGATTTACCTATCGAATTTGTTCACACCCATTCATTCCGTTTCCATGACTCGGTTGTTTGTGTCTAAATCCATGGTGTGATTTTTGTATCGTTTTTTTCAAATGGCATCAATTTTTTTTGTTCGAAAAATTTGAAAAATAAAAAATAGTTTGCGAAGTTTTTTTATCATCTCCTTGCTAGAGCAAGTTTACCATATTGATTGATGCTTTGCTTTTGAATACTGTGACACCCCGATTTTGCTTGTTTGATTCATTCTTCTTATTTGTCTATTTGTGGACATCATAAAAAGGGGGAGAAGAATTATCATATTATGGGGGAGTGAGTTTTGAGTTTTTGAGTTTCATGATCTATTGGTATATATGTTTAGCTCATTCATTTCAAACTCGATATGTCACGTGGTATTTGCTTGTTCTCATGTGTGTAGGTACTACATTGATGATTACTGAATTGCACACCCTAATGAGAAAAGCTTTGAATATATTGAAGACTTGAAGATCAAACGATGAAGACTTATTCATTTTTATCTTTCCAGTTTTGGGTTCATGGAAGGGTAGATTTGTATAAGCAATTTTTTTACTTGATTATTCGGATTTTTATGTACGTACCGGCATAGACATAGGGGGAGATTTGTAAGGACATAATTCTCATGTCCATTATTTTACAGTTTTGTATGTCGTACGCCGTTACATTTGGAACATCCCTACACGATCACACACGACGGCCTCTATCCGAATTCCAAGAATTACGCATTCATCAACTCCGTTAATGTGTCCCTCATCTGCCGCAACAACTTCACGTTCCTTGATTTTAGGCACGGAATGCAAGTGGAACGCTAGGGAAGTCAAAATAGTGAAACAAGGCTTGATAGGGAAGTTCAAGGACATTTTTGTAATTTCACATTCATAGTTCGGAGGTATGGTCAATTGGAAAGTTTAAGAACTTGCCGCAACAAAGATACTGGAAGAAACGACACCTCAATCCGAGCTACGGTGAAGGAGTTATGACCATTTGAAGTTCGGAGAAATTTTCCAAGAAAAAGACTTGAAGAAATGCGAAGTATTTTGTTCTTGGACCAGCGCACTTTTTGGAACCGAGGCCCGAACCGATTCGGGGGGGCGAACCGGTTCACAGGGGACACCGAACCGGTTCGGTGTACCTGACGCTGGATAGAATTTGAAGAGTTTTAAAAAAGCGGGACTCTTCATATTTTTTCCTATAAATACCAACTTTGGGGGAGTTAATTTGCAAGACTTTAGAAGACGAATTTAAGAGTCCAAACACCTAAGGTCTTCATATTTTTGAGTTCCAATACTCATGTTTTGATTCACACAATTCTTCCAAACCTTTGTGAATCTTTTTGGTAACCCAAGAACACATCTTTGAGTTTGTTCAACCCTTGTGAAGGAGCCGTTCTCTTCTTAATTGCAGCCCTCCTGGAAAGGGATATCTCCAGCCGCCGACTATAGAATCCGACACCTGAGGATAATTCTTAGTCAAATTGTATTTTTCATTGTAATCCGATTGTAAGCCGTTTTCTTACAAATTATAGTGAAAAATAAAAGGTTTTGCCCCTTTGGGGGATTTTTCCTGAAATTGTTTGTTTTATCCTGCATGCTATATTTTATTTGATAAATCATCTAGATGCATGTTTTAGGGTTTAACTAAAATTTGTGAATAATTAAAATTGTATTTTATTTGAGAAGTCGCAATATTTCCGCTGTAGCGATTCTTTCAAATTGGTATCAGAGCTTATTTAAGCGATCACCACTTCTTCAAATTGGTATCAGAGCCTGTTGCACTAAGTTATTGTGTTTTGATCCTGATTTTGCACAAAAATGGCTTTTGATGGTTTTTATGATCTTCAATGTCAAATTTTTGAAAAAGTTAATTGGAAAATTCAAAGGAACTCTTGTTTTAAATCTTCTGTTGAAAACGAATCTGAAAAGTGTTCTTGTTGTGAGGGGGTTGGTCACACGTTAGATGAGTGTACCACAAATTTAAAGAAGAAATTGAATAAACCGATTTCTCATGTTTCTACCCTTAGTGATAGTGATTCGGAAGAAGAAGTCTTTTATGCTTCTAGGCGAGAGTTTCCCATCCGCGTGATTAGTGATGAGAGTGAGGGTGAAAAGAGTGAGGAGGAAGAAGAAGAATTGAGTGAGTTGCAAGTTGCCTACAATAATTTATATTTTGAATATTTAAAGACAAAAAAGGCAAACTTGAAACTTAAAGCTCAATTGAAAGATTGTGCCTTAAAAAATAATGATGTTTTAGTTGAAGAACTTAGGGCACGAGAGAAAATTTTGAGAGAGAAGCTGGGATATGTCGAGGGTGAGAGAGATGATCTTCGAGGCGTGAGGGAAGCAATGAAAAAGGAGATTCTTGAGTTTGAGGAGTCTAGGCGCTTACTTGAATCTAGGATAGATGAACTTGAGGAAAGTTTGAGAGATTCGAGTAAGGTGAAATTTGATTTGGAGTCTAGGTCTGACAAACTTGATAAGATTTTAGGCACTGTCGAGATTAAAAAGGATTGGGGTGGGATTGGTTTTGAAAAACATGGTGCATCCATTCCAACACGTGTTAGAGAGCCCCCTAGGATTGTTAAGAAAGAGACACCTAAGGTTGTTAGGAAAGAGCCTCCTAGGAACATCGTGAGAGAACCTCCTAGGATCATTAGGAGAGACTCACATAGGCAAATTCGGAGAGAGCAACCGAGAAATTTGAGGAGAGGGCCACCTTTAGGTAACACACACCGCCCGATTTACACTTGCACACATTGTGGTAGGCAAGGTCATCTTAGGCGATTTTGTTACAAGCTTTTAAATGAACCTAGGAAGGTTAATAGAAGAATAAATTCGATTCCCCACACCCCCACACCTCGTTACACATCTATTTGGGTTAGAAAATCGGATTTAGAGGCCTATGGTTTATTTGTCCACGATTCCCGTTTGCTTGCACGTGATTCACCCCATGTGAAATCTTTTGGTTGATTGTGTTTGCATGTTTGTCATACACTAGTTATGGTTTCATGATATATTTTTTTTGCTAGTGTGATGACTTGTACTTTTTGTATAAATTTTTGTTTTTCATAAAATTTTTGAAAAATACAAAAAGATTTTAGTTTGTTAAAATTTTTAGAAAAATCCAAAAAGATTTTTTTTTTTGTTTGCACCGTTTATGGATGGAGACTTAGGATGACCGAGTCACAACATCATTCCATTCTTCATGTGACTGTTTGATAGTGTTTTGAGACAATAGGTCAGTTCATCCTTGTGCTTTATAATGTTTGGATTCATTAAGATGTAATTAAGTGTTACTTCCTACATGTTTGACTCATGTTTCCTTTATTGCACACATGCACGAATTTGATTAATTATTGTTCTCGTCTTATCACATGTTGGTTGGGTGTTCTCACTTCAATCCTGTCTTTAAAACGAACCAAGCGCGATAAATTTTGATAAGGAAATTGTGCATATAAGAACTGTTTTGTGAGTTGTGTGTTTTATTTAAAAAACGGGGAAGGGCTTCGAAAGGTTCACATTTGACCTTTGCAAATACTAAGCCACCGTTAAAAAGGACCAAAAAATGGAGGAATTTTATTATCCGGGTCCAAAGAGGTTTAAAGAGCCGGAAAAAATTAAAAGGCAATAAAAAGAAATTCATGCCAAATTATGGGCCATTTAGGTTTTTGCACCAATTCTCCAAAGTTTGAGAATTTAGATTACCTCTAAAAGAAAATATATATGAGGGAGTTTGGTTGGAGAATTAAAACGGGTTTGTACGTGAAAATGCGCTTTATAGTTTTGGACGCTATTGGGGTGGAAATCATTTGACTTTGATTTGTTGATTTTCATAAGACGATGTCATTTGAATTCAACAATCTTTTACACCTAAGGATACTTTTGATGCTCATTCGTTAGGGGTACACATATGCATCGTGCACATATGATTGATTGAGTTGATTTACCTATCGAATTTGTTCACACCCATTCATTCCGTTTCCATGACTCGGTTGTTTGAGTCTAAATCCATGGTGTGATTTTTGTATCGTTTTTTTCAAATGGCATCAATTTTTTTTGTTCGAAAATTTGAAAAATAAAAAATAGTTTGCGAAGTTTTTTTATCATCTCCTTCCTAGAGCAAGTTTACCATATTGATTGATGCTTTGCTTTTGAATACTGTGACACCCCGATTTTGCTTGTTTGATTCATTCTTCTTATTTGTCTATTTGTGGACATCATAAAAAGGGGGAGAAGAATTATCATATTATGGGGGAGTGAGTTTTGAGTTTTTGAGTTTCATGATCTATTGGTATATATGTTTAGCTCATTCATTTCAAACTCGATATGTCACGTGGTATTTTCTTGTTCTCATGTGTGTAGGTACTACATTGATGATTACTGAATTGCACACCCTGATGAGAAAAGCTTTGAATATATTGAAGACTTGAAGATCAAACGATGAAGACTTATTCATTTTTATCTTTCCAGTTTTGGGTTCATGGAAGGGTAGATTTGTATAAGCAATTTTTTTACTTGATTATTCGGATTTTTATGTACGTACCGGCATAGACATAGGGGGAGATTTGTAAGGACATAATTCTCATGTCCGTTATTTTACAGTTTTGTATGTCGTACGCCGTTACATTTGGCACGTCCCTACACGATCACACACGACAGCCTCTATCCGAATTCCAAGCATTACGCATTCATCAACTCCGTTAATGTGTCCCTCATCTGCCGCAACAACTTCACGTTCCTTGATTTTAGGCACGGAATGCAAGTGGAACGCTAGGGAAGTCAAAACAGTGAAACAAGGCTTGATAGGGAAGTTCAAGGACATTTTTGTAATTTCACATTCATAGTTCGGAGGTATGTTCAATTGGAAAGTTGAAGAACTTGCCGCAACAAAGATACTGGAAGAAACGACACCTCAATCCGAGCTACGGTGAAGGAGTTATGACCATTTGAAGTTGGGAGAAATTTTTCAAGAAAAAGACTTGAAGAAATGCGAAGTGTTTTGTTCTTGGACCAGCGCACTTTTTCGAACCGAGGCCCGAACCGATTCGGGGGGGCGAACCGGTTCGCAGGGGACACCGAACCGGTTCGGTGTACCTGACGCTGGATAGAATTTGAAGAGTTTTAAAAAAGCGGGACTCTTCATATTTTTTCCTATAAATACCAACTTCGGGGGAGTTAATTTGCAAGACTTTAGAAGACGAATTTAAGAGTCCAAAGACCTCAAGTCTTCATATTTTTGAGTTCCAATACTCATGTTTTGATTCACACAATTCTTCCAAACCTTTGTGAATCTTTTTGGTAACCCAAGAACACATCTTTGAGTTTGTTCAACCCTTGTGAAGGAGCCGTTCTCTTCTTAATTGCAGCCCTCCTGGAAAGGGATATCTCCAGCCGCCGACTACAGAATCCGACACCTGAGGATAATTCTTAGCCAAATTGTATTTTTCATTGTAATCCGTTTTCTTACAAATTATAGTGAAAAATAAAAGGTTTTGCCCCTTTGGGGGATTTTTCCTGAAATTGTTTGTTTTATCCTGCATGCTATATTTTATTTGATAAATCATCTAGATGCATGTTTTAGGGTTTAACTAAAATTTGTGAATAATTAAAATTGGATTTTATTTGAGAAGTCGCAATATTTCCGCTGTAGCTATTCTTTCAAATTGGTATCAGAGCTTATTTAAGCGATCACCACTTCTTCAAATTGGTATCAGAGCCTGTTGCACTAAGTTATTGTGTTTTGATCCTGATTTTTCACAAAAATGGCTTTTGATGGTTTTTATGATCTTCAATGTCAAATTTTTGAAAAAGTTAATTGGAAAATTCATAGGAACTCTTGTTTTAAATCTTCTGTTGAAAATGAATCTGAAAAGTGTTCTTGTTGTGAGGGGGTTGGTCACACGTTAGATGAGTGTACCACAAATTTAAAGAAGAAATTGAATAAACCGATTTCTCATGTTTCTACCCTTAGTGATAGTGATTCGGAAGAAGAAGTCTTTTATGCTTCTAGGCGAGAGTTTCCCATCCGCGTGATTAGTGATGAGAGTGAGGGTGAAAAGAGTGAGGAGGAAGAAGAAGAATTGAGCGAGTTGCAAGTTGCCTACTATAATTTGTATTTTGAATGTTTAAAGACAAAAAAGGCAAACTTGAAACTTAAAGCTCAATTGAAAGATTGTGCCTTAAAAAATAATGATGTTTTAGTTGAAGAACTTAGGGCACGAGAGAAAATTTTGAGAGAGAAGCTGGGATATGTCGAGGGTGAGAGAGATGATCTTCGAGGCGTGATGGAAGCTATGAAAAATGAGATTCTTGAGTTTTTGGAGTCTAGGCGCTTACTTGAATCTAGGATAGATGAACTTGAGGAAAGTTTGAGAGATTCGAGTAAGGTGAAATTTGATTTGGAGTCTAGGTCTGACAAACTTGATAAGATTTTAGGCACTGTCGAGATTAAAAAGGATAGGGTGTGGGATTGGTTTTGAAAAACATGGTGCACCCATTCCCACACGTGTTGGAGAGCCCCCTAGGATTGTTAAGAAAGAGACACCTAAGGTTGTTAGGAAAGAGCCTCCTAGGAACATCGTGAGAGAACCTCCTAGGATCATTAGGAGAGACCCACATAGGCAAATTCGGAGAGAGCAACCGAGAAATTTGAGGAGAGGGCCACATTTAGTTAACACACACCGCCCGATTTACACTTGCACACATTGTGGTAGGCAAGGTCATCTTAGGTCATTTTGTTACAATCTTTTAAATGAACCAAGGAAGGTTAATAGAAGAATAAATTCGATTACCCACACCCCCACACCTCGTTGCACATCTATTTGGGTTAGAAAATCGGATTTAGAGGCTTATGGTTTATTTGTCCACGATTCCCGTTTGCTTGCACGTGATTCACCCCATGTGAAATCTTTTGGTTGATTGTGTTTGCATGTTTGTCATACACTAGTTATGGTTTCATGATATATTTTTTTAGCTAGTGTGATGACTTGTGCTTTTGTATAAATTTTTGTTTTTCATAAAATTTTTGAAAAATACAAAAAGATTTTAGTTTGTTAAAATTTTTAGAAAAATCCAAAAAGATTTTTGTTTTTTGTTTGCACCGTTTATGGACGGAGACTTAGGATGACCGAGTCACAACATCATTCCATTCTTTATGTGACTGTTTGATAGTGTTTTGAGACAATAGGTCAATTCATCCTTGCGCTTTATAATGTTTGGAGTCATTAAGATGTAATTAAGTGTTACGTCCTACATGTTTAACTCATATTTCCTTTATAGCACACATGCACGAATTTGATTAATTATTGTGCTTGTCTTATCACATGTTGGTTGGGTGTTTTCACTTCAATCCTGTCTTTAAAACGAACCAAGCGCGATAAATTTTGATAAGGAAATTGTGCATATAAGAACCGTTTTGTGAGTTGTGTGCTTTATTTAAAAAACGGGGAAGGGCTGCGAAAGGTTCACATTTGACCTTTGCGAATACTAAGCCACCGTTAAAAAGGACCAAAAAATGGAGGAATTTTATTATCCGGGGTCCAAAGAGGTTTAAAGAGCCCGAAAAAATTAAAAGGCAATAAAAAGAAATTCATGCCAAATTATGGGCCATTTAGGTTTTTGCACCAATTCTCCAAAGTTTGAGAATTTAGATTACCTCTAAAAGAAAATATATATGAGGGAGTTTGGTTGGAGAATTTAAACGGGTTTGCACGTCCTTGAATTATTGAAAATGCGCTTTATAGTTTTGGACGTTATTGGTGTGGAAATCATTTGACTTTGATTTTTTGATTTGCATAAGACGATGTCATTTAAATTCAACAATCTTTTACACCTAAGGATACTTTTGATGCTCATTCGTTAGGGGTACACATATGCATCGTGCACATATGATTGATTGAGTTGATTTACCTATCGAATGTGTTCACACCCATTCATTCCGTTTCCATGACTCGGTTGTTTGAGTCTAAATCCATGGTGTGATTTTTGTGTCATTTTTTTCAAATGGCATCAATTTTTTTTGTTCGAAAAAATTGAAAAATAAAAAATAGTTTGCGAAGTTTTTTTAGCATCTCCTTGCTAGAGCAAGTTTACCATATTGATTGATGCTTTGCTTTTGAATACTATGACACCCCGATTTTGCTTGTTTGATTCATTCTTCTTATTTGTCTATTTGTGGACATCATAAAAAGGGGGAGAAGAATTATCATATTATGGGAGAGTGAGTTTTGAGTTTTTGAGTTTCATGATCTATTGGTATATATGTTTAGCTCATTCATTTCAAACTCGATATGTCACGTGGTATTTTCTTGTTCTCATGTGTGTAGGTACTACATTGATGATTACTGAATTGCACACCCTGATGAGAAAAGCTTTGAATATATTGAAGACTTGAAGATCAAACGATGAAGACTTATTCATTTTTATCTTTCCAGTTTTGGGTTCATGGAAGGGTAGATTTGTATAGGAAATTTTGTTACTTGATAATTCGGATTTTTATGTACGTACCGGCATAGACATAGGGTGAGATTTGTAAGGACATAATTCTCATGTCCGTTATTTTACAGTTTTGTAGGTCGTACGCCGTTACATTTGGCACGTCTCTACACGATCGCACACGACGGACTCTATCCGAATTCCAAGCATTACGCATTCATCAACTCCGTTAATGTGTCCCCCATTTGTTGTAATGACTTCACGTTCCTTGATTTTAGGCACGGAATGCAAGTGGAACGCTAGGGAAGTCAAAACAGTGAAACAAGGCTTAATCGGGAAGTTCAAGGACATTTTTGTAATTTCACATTCATATTTCGGAGGTATGGTCAATTTGAAAGTTGAAGAGCTTGCCGCAACAAAGATACTGGAAGAAACGACACCTCAATCCGAGCTACGGTGAAGGAGTTATGACCATTTGAAGTTGGGAGAAATTTTCCAAGAAAAAGACTTGAAGAAATGCAAAGTGTTTTGTTCTTGGACCAGTGCACTTTTTCGAACCGAGGCCCGAACCGATTCGGGGGGGCGAACCGGTTCGCAGGGGACACCGAACCGGTTCGGTGTACCTGACGCTGGATAGAATTTGAAGAGTTTTAAAAAAGCGGGACTCTTCATATTTTTTCCTATAAATACCAACTTCGGGGGAGTTAATTTGCAAGACTTTTGAAGACGAATTTAAGAGTCCAAACACCTCAAGTCTTCATATTTTTGAGTTCCAATACTCATGTTTTGATTCACACAATTCTTCCAAACCTTTGTGAATCTTTTTGGTAACCCAAGAACACATCTTTGAGTTTATTCAACCCTTGTGAAGGAGTCGTTCTCTTCTTAATTGCAGCCCTCCTGGAAAGGGATATCTCCAGCCGCCGACTACAGAATCCGACACCTGAGGTTAATTCTTAGTCAAATTGTATTTTTCATTGTAATCCGATTGTAATCCTTTTTATTACAAATTATAGTGAAAAATAAAAGGTTTTGCCCCTTTGGGGGATTTTTCCTGAAATTGTTTGTTTTATCCTGCATGCTATATTTTATTTGATAAATCATCTAGATGCATGTTTTAGGGTTTAACTAAAATTTGTGAATAATTAAAATTGGATTTTATTTGAGAAGTCGCAATATTTCCGCTGTAGCGATTCTTTCAAATTGGTATCAGAGCTTATTTAAGCGATCACCACTTCTTCAAATTGGTATCAGAGCCTGTTGCACTAAGTTATTGTGTTTTGATCCTGATTTTGCACAAAAATGGCTTTTGATGGTTTTTATGATCTTCAATGTCAAATTTTTGAAAAAGTTAATTGGAAAATTCAAAGGAACTCTTGTTTTAAATCTTCTGTTGAAAACGAATCTGAAAAGTGTTCTTGTCGTGAGGGGGTTGGTCACACGTTAGATGAGTGTACCACAAATTTAAAGAAGAAATTGAATAAACCGATTTCTCATGTTTCTACCCTTAGTGATAGTGATTCGGAAGAAGAAGTCTTTTATGCTTCTAGGCGAGAGTTTCCCATCCGCGTGATTAGTGATGAGAGTGAGGGTGAAAAGAGTGAGGAGGAAGAAGAAGAATTGAGTGAGTTGCAAGTTGCCTACAATAATTTATATTTTGAATATTTAAAGACAAAAAAGGCAAACTTGAAACTTAAAGCTCAATTGAAAGATTGTGCCTTAAAAAATAATGATGTTTTAGTTGAAGAACTTAGGGCACGAGAGAAAATTTTGAGAGAGAAGCTGGGATTTGTCGAGGGTGAGAGAGATGATCTTCGAGGCGTGAGGGAAGCAATGAAAAAGGAGATTCTTGAGTTTGAGGAGTCTAGGCGCTTACTCGAATCTAGGATAGATGAACTTGAGGAAAGTTTGAGATATTCGAGTAAGGTGAAATTTGATTTGGAGTCTAGGTCTGACAAACTTGATAAGATTTTAGGCACTGTCGAGATTAAAAAGGATAGGGGTGGGATTGGTTTTGAAAAACATGGTGCACCCATTCCCACACGTGTTAGAGAGCCCCCTAGGATTGTTAAGAAAGAGACACCTAAGGTTGTTAGGAAATAGCCTCCTAGGAACATCATGAGAGAACCTCCTAGGATCATTAGGAGAGACCCACATAGGCAAATTCGGAGAGAGCAACCGAGAAATTTGAGGAGAGGGCCACGTTTAGGTAACACACACCGCCCGATTTACACTTGCACACATTGTGGTAGGCAAGGTCATCTTAGGCGATTTTGTTACAAGATTTTAAATGAACCTAGGAAGGTTAATAGAAGAATAAATTCGATTACCCACACCCCCACACCTCGTTACACATCTATTTAGGTTAGAAAATCGGATTTAGAGGCTTATGGTTTATTTGTCCACGATTCCCGTTTGCTTGCACGTGATTCACCCCATGTGAAATCTTTTGGTTGATTGTGTTTGCATGTTTGTCATACACTAGTTATGGTTTCATGATATATTTTTTTTGCTAGTGTGATGACTTGTACTTTTTGTATAAATTTTTGTTTTTCATAAAATTTTTGAAAAATACAAAAAGATTTTAGTTTGTTAAAATTTTTAGAAAAATCCAAAAAGATTTTTGTTTTTTGTTTGCACCGTTTATGGATGGAGACTTAGGATGACCGAGTCACAACATCATTCCATTCTTCATGTGACTGTTTGATAGTGTTTTGAGACAATATGTCAATTCATCCTTGTCTTTTATAATGTTTGGAGTCATTAAGATGTAATTAAGTGTTACTTCCTACATGTTTGACTCATGTTTCCTTTATTGCACACATGCACGAATTTGATTAATTATTGTGCTTGTCTTATCACATGTTGGTTGGGTGTCTTCACTTCAATCCTGTCTTTAAAACGAACCAAGCGTGATATATTTTGATAAGGAAATTGTGCATATAATAACCGTTTTGTGAGTTGTGTGCTTTATTTAAAAAACGGGGAAGGGCTTCGAAAGGTTCACATTTGACCTTTGCGAATACTAAGTCACTGTTAAAAAGGACCAAAAAAATGGAGGAATTTTATTATCCGGGGTCCAAAGAGGTTTAAAGAGCCCGAAAAAATTAAAAGGCAATAAAAAGAAATTCATGCCAAATTATGGGCCATTTAGGTTTTTGCACCAATTCTCCAAAGTTTGAGAATTTAGATTACCTCTAAAAGAAAATATATATGAGGGAGTTTGGTTGGAGAATTAAAACGGGTTTGCACGTCCTTGAATTATTGAAAATGCACTTTATAGTTTTGGACGTTATTGGTGTGGAAATCATTTGACTTTGATTTGTTGATTTGCATAAGACGATGTCATTTAAATTCAACAATCTTTTACACTTAAGGATACTTTTGATGCTCATTCGTTAGGGGTACACATATGCATCGTGCACATATGATTGATTGAGTTGATTTACCTATCGAATCTGTTCACACCCATTCATTCCGTTTCCATGACTCGGTTGTTTGAGTCTAAATCCATGATGTGATTTTTGTATCATTTTCTTTCAAATGGCATCAATTTTTTTTGTTCGAAAAATTTGAAAAATAAAAAATAGTTTGCGAAGTTTTTTTAGCATCTCCTTGCTAGAGCAAGTTTACCATATTGATTGATGCTTTGCTTTTGAATACTGTGACGCCCCGATTTTGCTTGTTTGATTCATTCTTCTTATTTGTCTATTTGTGGACATCATAAAAAGCGGGACTCTTCATATTTTTTCCTATAAACACCAACTTCGGGGGAGTTAATTTGCAAGACTTTAGAAGACGAATTTAAGAGTCCAAACACCTCAAGTATTCATATTTTTGAGTTCCAATACTCATGTTTTGATTCACACAATTCATCCAAACCTTTGTGAATCTTTTTGGTAACCCAAGAACACATCTTTGAGTTTGTTCAACCCTTGTGAAGGAGCCGTTCTCTTCTTCATTGCAGCCCTCCTGGAAAGGGATATCTCCAGCCGCCGACTACAGAATCTGACACCTGAGGGTAATTCTTAGTCAAATTGTATTTTTCATTGTAATCCGATTGTAAGCCGTTTTCTTACAAATTATAGTGAAAAATAAAAGGTTTTGCCCCTTTGGGGGATTTTTCCTGAAATTATTTGTTTTATCCTGCATGCTATATTTTATTTGATAAATCATCTAGATGCATGTTTTAGGGTTTAACTAAAATTTGTGAATAATTAAAATTGGATTTTATTTGAGAAGTCGCAATATTTCCGCTGTAGCGATTCTTTTAAATTGGTATCAGAGCTTATTTAAGCGATCACCACTTTTTCATATGCTGACGAAGAGTAAGAAAACTGGTGACCATCAAATTGACTTAGGCCAGACCTTTGATCAACGAGATAAATATCAAATGAAGTTGAACCCTACCAAGTGCATGTTCGGAGTACGAGAAGGCATGTTCCTCGGGTATATTGTCAACCAACGAGGTATTGAAGCAAACCTTGAAAAGATCAAGGCTCTATTGGGGCTGCGATCTCCAACGACGAAGAAGGAAGTCCAAAGTCTCACAGGGCGAGTTGCATCACATAACAGACTTGTATCACGAGTAACTGATAGATGCCTCCCATTCTTCAAAACACTCCGAAAAATGTTTGAATGGAATGAGGAATGTGAGAAGGCCTTTCAAGAGTTAAAGAAATACCTAGGAGCGCCTCCACTGCTGTCCAGGCTTATAATGGGAGAAAGATTGTACTTGTATTTAGCAGTTTCAGAGAATGCAGTTAGCTCGGCATTGATAAGAATGGAGGATGGAGTGAAAAAACCAATTTATTACACTAAGATTAGCAAGGCCTTTCGAGGAGCAGAGATAAGATTTCCAAGATTAGAAAAATTGGCGCTAGCTTTGATCGAAGCGAGTAGAAGGATGAGGCCATACTTCTAAGCTCATAACATAGTTGTGTATACCGATATGCCATTGAGGCAGGCTCTTCATAAACCAGAAAAGTCAGGACGATTGATGTACTGGGCAGTAGAACTTAGTGAATATAACATAATTTATGAGCCTAAATCGTCACTTAAAGGGCAAACAGTAGCAGATTTTATAGTAGAGTTCACCTATCCTGACATGCACGAGGAGCAAAAGTTGAATACCGACCAACTGTGGATGTTATAGGATCATAGAATTTAAACCCCGATCAACTTAAGTTGGTCGACGAGCAGCAAGAAGTACTAGAGGAAGATATAAGGAAGCCACAAATATTCCGCCAAGGAACTCTGTCTAACCAAGAGTTTGATAATGATATACCTGTGTGGAATTTGTATGTATATGGATCTTCGTGCACTGCAGGTTGTGGAGCAGGGATTGTTTTGAACAGCCCGGACGAGGTCGATGTGGAGTATGCTTTGCGCTTCTAATTCAAGGATTCTAATAATGAGGCTAAGTATGAAGCTATGATTGCAGGTCTTAGTTTAGCAAAAACTATGGGGGTAGAGCAGGTCGTCGTATACAGTGATTCACAACTAATCGTGAATCAAATATTGGGGGTATATGCAGCCAAAGGATAATTAATGATCAAGTATCATGAAAAAGCAATGAAGATTTTATCAAGTCTAATGGCAGTGCATATAATTAGAATACCAAGATTAGAGAATGCCAGAGTAGATGCCTTAGCCCGATTTGCCTCAGCAACGCGCACCGGGCTACAAAAAATAATCCTAATAGAAATCTTGGCTAGTCGGAGCATAGATGAAGATCTGATGATGAACTTTATTACCCTTAATTTAGGACCATCTTGGATGGATCCCATCGGGGAATATATTGAAGAAAGTTATTTGCCAACTGATAAACTTGCAGCCAAGAAATTAAAGTTTAAAGTTGCTCGTTATGTACTAACTAATGGCATTCTATATAGACGAGGAATCATAGCAGGTTTGCAGAGATGTGTCCATCCCTCTGAGGTGAAAGACTTGATTGAAGAGGTACATGAAGGGTCTTGTGGAGCCCATGTAGAAGGTCGGACGCTTTTGCAAAGAATAATGACACAAGGATACTATTGGCCAACGATGAGGGTTGATTGCATAGCCTATGCCAAAACATGTGACAAATGTCAACGCTTCTCCTCTATCCGAAGAACTCCCCAAGCATTGTTGACACCCATTACTTCCCCTTGGCCATTCGCTTTGTGGGGAATTGACTTGGTAGGGCCACTTCCAACGACGAGAGGAAGGTTTAAATATCTCATCCTTGCAGTAGATGACTTTACTAAGTGGGTGGAAGCCGAGCCTCTTGTCGACATGACGTAAGAAAAGGTGTACCAATTTATTTGGAAGAATATCATCTATAGATATGGTCTTCCCCATGCATTCATCACCGACTATGAAACACAATTTGACAACGAGGATTACGCTGCATATTGTCATCAGTCGAACATATTAAAAATCCACTCTAAACCAGGCCATCCCTAGAGAAATGGGCAAACTGAAGTGACGAACAGAACACTGTTGAATGGTTTGAAGAAAAGACTGGATGATTAGAAGGCAAACTAGATCAACGAGCTACATTCTGTACTATGGGAGAATCTCCATACATGCTGGTATTTGGAAGTGAAGCTGTTATACCTACCGAGCTGGGCCTCCCAACACACAGAGTGCTGAATTTCAATTCTCCCATCAGCAACTTGATGAGAAGATTAGACTTGGATATGCTCGAGGAAGTTAGAGAAGAAGAAGCCATCAGGAATGCTGCATATTAGCAACGAACAACTCTGTTCTACAACAAGAGAGTGAAGAAGTGCAACCTGAAAGAAGAAGACTATGTTCTAAAAAAAGTAATTCAAAAGCACAACAAACTGGAAGCTAACTGGCATGGGCCTTACAGAGTAACAGAGGTTGTTCGACCAAGGACGTATAGGATCGAAACCTTAGAAGGAGAGGAGTTTAAGAATGCATGGAACGCAGAGCATCTTCGCAAATATTATCAGTAGTTCAATCCCTATGTAATGCAGTTTTTTTCAATATGAATAAAAGTTTTGGATGTTTTGCCCAATTCTATCCTTTTGTTGAAAACTTTTTCGGAGTACCAGTGCTACACACTACGCATAAAGCCCAGAATCACCAACTACGGTTGGTTGGGAAGAAAATCCACTAGCTAAGGTTGGTTGGGAATAAAAAATCCACCAACTATAGTTGGTCGGGAATGAAAAAAGCCCAGAATCACCAACTACGGTTGGTTTGGAAGAAAATCCACCAGCTAAGGTTGGTCGAGAATAAAAATCCACCAACTATAGTTGGCTGGGAATGAAAAAAGCCCAGAATCACCAACTACGGTTGGTTGGGAAGAAAATCCACCAGCTAAGGTTGGTCAGGAATAAAAAAAGCCACCAACTATAGTTAGTCGGGAATGAAAAAAGCCCAGAATCACCAACTACGGTTGGTTGGGAAGAAAATTCACCAGCTAAGGTTGGTCAGGAATGAAAAAAGCCCAGAATCACTAATTACGGTTGGTTGGGAAGAAAATCTACTAAGTCCACCAGCTAAGGTTGGTCGGGAATAAAAAATCCACTAACTATAGTTGGTCGGGAATGAAAAAAGCCCAGAATCACCAACTACGGCTGGTTGGGAAGAAAATCCACCAGCTAAGGTTGGTCGGGAATAAAAACTCCACCAACTATAGTTGGTCGGGAATGAAAAAAGCCCATAATCACCAACTACAATTGGTTGGGAAGAAAATCCACCAGCTAAGGTTGGTCGGGAATGAAAAAAGCCCAGAATCACCAACTACGGTTGGTTGGGAAAAAAATCCACCAACTAAGGTTGATCAGGAATAAAAATCCATCAACTACGGTTGGTCGGGAACATCTGGTTAAACAAAGCAGAATCATGTGATGAAAGTCGTTTAATGATTTAGAACTAAAAGTGATAAGTCATTACAATAAAAAATAAAACAAATTTTTTTGATACTTATGACATTTTAAATTACCACCAAAATTGGTCGAGAAATAAAATATCACCAACTCTGCTTGGTCGTCAGATAATTATCATCAATTCAGATAGTCAACAATAAATTTTCACCAACTCTAGTTGGTCGACAATTTAAAATAGCACAAAATATCTTTATCTTTTCAACAGATATACATGCACATTCATTAGAAATATCTTACAAAATATTTCCAAAGACAATGACAATTAAGATTGCAAAGAAAACTAGAAGTTTTCCATTAAATCCAGAACAAAATACATTGAGAAACGAAATACATATTATATGAGAAATTATTACATCAAGAATCCTATTCTATTGGCTTCTCCCCCTCTGCTTTTGAAACAAGTTCTTCACCAGTAGGAGGATCGTCTAAAGCATAGGGGGAATTTATAAAATTAAGATCTTTGAGCATCCTGAGATTCATTACTGATGGCCGAGCAAGTAAGTGCTCGGACCGAGATATCTCGAAGTTAGAATGAAGACGGTTATCACCGAGATACTTTGAAATCAGGCATCGAGGAATGGCCCGAGCAGGAATCCAGTTCATATCCAGTTTGAAAGGTGGCACTGGCAACTCGAGCAACCCAGGGTCATAGTAATCCCACAAATAGTGACCCTATTCCAACTGCAGCACACCCAAGGCATTCAACCATCCTTGCTTGTAACCCTCATTATTTGCATTTTGCATCCGGTCATCTAGATGGTAGAGGGCTTCATTATAACCAGCCATCCAGAACTCTTTGGGCTTCTTGTGGAATTGATAGGTTAACCTCTCCAGTTGCTCGTGGAGGTTCTTCGTTAAAAGTTCTTTACTCTCTAAGGGAGACTTTTGTGTAGAGAGCGGCTCGTCCAGATTCAGAATCTTCTTGGACATCTCAGCTAATGCTTGATTCTTCGCCATTAACTAGAAGGCCTGATTCTCCAAAGCTGATTGAGTTCTTTATTCTTCAACAGTAACCTGAGTAGCCCTTGCTTATCCCCGAGAAGCTCTTGCTCGTCCCCGAGCAGAGGTAGAAGGACCAGTTCTCTTCAAGGTTTCCAATTTGTCTCTTAGATTGGCATTTTCAACTTCCAAGAAAGAAAAACCTTCATCGTTGACAGGAACCAAGGCTCCCGAGGTAGAGGCTGGCATTTTCAGCTGAGATATCTCTCCTCGCAAATTATTGTTTTCTTACTCTAACAATTTGGTGATTTGCCTATGATCTTCAACCTCGGTCTTCAAAGTCCTTTCCTTTATATCATAAGCAGCAACCAACTTATCATATCCCTTATCAGCACTTAGTTGCTGATACTTCTTCTCATATCCCTGGTGCAGAAGGATAGTAGACTCCTTGTATTGTTGTTAAAGTTCCTCGAGGGTACCCTGGAGATCTTCAATCATCTCATAGTATGCCACATTATTAGCAACTGCACGATCGAGGAGGCATTGCAAATACTGGTAGGCTTCTACTGCTCGCTCAGAAGTGTCTGGACCGAGGATATCAACAATTTGAGCTTCATTCAAGTTAGCATGGCCAGCCTTGAAGTAGTTGTTACATTTTTTCATCAGTTATGTATCATGGGCTGACAAGAGTTACATTCTAGCCATAAACTAGTAAAGAAAAGAGATAGAAAGAATCAATAAAATGCAGACAGATAAAGAAGAATAAAAAGAGAGAAAGAAAAAGGGAGTTAAGTTGCACAACAAAAACTTCGAATTTTATTACATCATAAAAAAGTACATAGCCCAGAGCTACAAAAAAAAAGCAAAGAGAAAAAGTCTGAACAACTCTACACCTTCTCCTTGTCTTCTAAAACTTTCTCGGGAGGCTGGGGCGAAGAGGTAGGTTGCTCGGATGGCATAGAAGGTTGCTCGGAAGGTGTTAAAAGTTGCTCGGTTGAAATGCTGGTTGGTTAAAGTTGCCCGCGGGAGGTCTGGACAACTGGGGGATGAGAAATCTGATCTCCAATCATAACAGAGGATTCCTAGGAGGTAGCTTCATCCTCTTCTTCTTCCCTGAGAGAAGGAGGGGGGCCAGGAATGTGTCGCTGAAATAGGTGTGAATTCTCATCGACATTCATCTCTCTCAAAGCAGCAACCCAACCATCCCTGAAGTATTTGAGGCTGCCATACTCCATTTGTGAAATCATGGCAGCCAAACCCTTATTCCACCCCTTATCCCAGCCAGCGCTGAAGGATTTCTTAACAGCCTTTCTCCTTTTTTCTCTCTCCGAGGAGGTCCTTTCCCTAAGGAGCTCCTCGACACCCTTCAGCCTATTCTAAACTTCTTCCTTCTGACGACCAACGTCACGAAGCCTGTTTAACTCCTCCTCAACAAACTTGAGCTTACTTTCAAGCTCTCCAGCATTTTGGAGCGTCCCCTCTAGCTCTTTATTCTTACTTTCCAAGTCTTTTATCTTCTTCTCCAAACCCTTGGAGACTTCAACAACTTTATCTCTCCCTTGCTCGGTGGTTTTTAGTTGCTTCCCCCAAGTAACTTTGTCTTAGTCATATTTCTGACGAGAATCCTTTTACGACTATGACATACCTACAAGAACCTCCTCCACACCCGACGAGGAGCTCGAAGCTTTAATAGCTTCATCCTTTTTCAGAATGGTGTTGAAACAAGTTACCAACTGGAAAAAGAAAATAATTGTAAGTCAGTGCGAGGACATAACACTGAAAAATGAAAGTTTAAAATAGTAATACTTACAAAGGCAATATGTTGAGCTGTTAAGGTAGTAACCCTCTCCCGAGAAAGATTTTCTTCAACACCTTGGATCTCGGGGATAATCCAAGACTTCACTGAGCTCATGGCAGAGCTCGAAGCAACAAAAGTGGGAACACCACTTCCAGTAGTTAGAGGCTGAGAGATAGATTCGGCCAAATTATCCGAGGATTTTTTATTCAACTTCCTCGTGGGAGCAGGAACATTCTCAACCAAGGATGCCGTCTTGGTCGGTGATATAACTATAACCTCGCTTGGAGAGGAAACAGCTGCAATCTTTCTTGGAGCCTTAGGGGGCTTCTCGGCAACCTTCTTAGTAGCAGCTGGAGGAGGTGCATCAATTTGTCTTGTCCCTTTTTCTGGGAAATCCTGCTTACTTTTCTTTGCCTTTCCAGCAGTAGAGGCAGATTTATCGAAGAGGGTAGGAGCTCTTCTTCCCTTCATTCTGTCACTGAGAGGAATATGCGATTCAGGAGAAGAACCTTCAGAAACTGGTGTTGGTTCTATGTTACTTATCACTGGACAAGCAGTGAAAGATGAGGTGTAACTCTTGTACTGCAGAAAGTACGAGGCTGATCAGATATGTTCGTTAGCAACAGTTTGATGCAAACCCCAGATAAGTTTTAAATGCTTTAAATTAACTTCTGTCTCCTTTGGAGACCTTCTTTTGCTGTCAACTACAAATAAATAAAAAGCAAAATATCAGTGACGCATTTTATCGAATATAAAGAAAACATGATTTCAAAAACTAAATAAAATAAAAACAACCTATCCCATTGCCATAGGGAGGGCATCTAGGACCCTGATATACGTCATTTTTAGTTAATGGAGCATGTTGCCAATTTTTCATAACAACCTCATGCTCGAAGTAATCCCTGTTGGCATCTGGGATATTGACAACTAAAACCCTATTTAAAAACCTAGTTTTCAAATAAAAAGTACTATCACTGACAGCCCATCTAAACATAATCTCTGGAATTCCTAAACGGGTTCCATGAATCTGATTTAACCTATGGACTCCATTAACTATTCTCCATGTATTGGGGGCTATTTTTGTAGGTACCACGTCAAAATATTGACAGAATTCCAAACACGAGGGATTTAGAGGAAAAGAAAATCCACATTCGGCTATAAAGAGACTGGGGAACCAATGTCCCTCAGCCAAACAAAAATAATCAGGACCAGAAAGTTCTTCCAAAATGACCCAGGAAGGAATAGAAAAATTAGAATGAAATTTATCAAGCGACTCAATAAGGTAAACCATGATGAAAAAAGAAAATAAAAGAGAAGGAAGAAGATCTTACAGAAGAAGGGTAGATCAGTTGATAACGAAGGATGGAAGGAATGAACGAACAAGATGGAGAAGAAATGGAGAGCTCAAATATACATATTTGAAAAAGTAAAACACGATAGGATTTTCTGCAACGCTTAAATACCTTACCTTGGGAAGGGGTAAAATTAATGATTACAAAGAAAGACGTTTGCGCTATCGACGACTAAAAGGACAAAAAAGGCATGGAGACCAAAGCACTTAGAAAAATTCAAAAGTCTGATTCTATGAATTCGAAAGGAAAAATAAATACAAGGAAAACACTCCTAAAATTCAGGATGATTATTTAATCCCGCCATATTTCGAGAAGAATGTTCCACACTCCTCAACCTCGACCCGTTAAACATTGGGGGCTTCTGTTGATACCAAATTTAGTCTGCCGATGTGGATCAGTTAAGTGGAGACATGTGTCAATCTACATAGCACTTACAAACATTTCTGAACAACACCTTGACTTTAAGGAACTCAACCTCCCAGACCAACTCAGACACTCCGAGGAAAAGGTGCTCTCTGAGGAACTTTACTGTACCAAGCAACTCATGAATACCGATCTACTTAGGTAGTCTGAGCAGCTTAGGCGGTCTGAGCTGCATTTCGTACAGAGAATTAATGTCCGGATAATCAGCAGATCGACTCCGCATTAAATTCTCATTATTATCATACAGATGTATACGCCTATTGGATAGCTATGTATTACCCTTTCACATTTACAGCCTGAGGGCTATATATACATTGTATCATCCTCATTGTAGGGGGACTCGGCATTTATTGGTAAAATCTGTTATCGAGAATTGCCAAGCAGTCAGCAATAACAAAATAGTGGACGTAGGCCCTTCTTTGAAGGCTGAACCACTTTAAAATTCTTTTGTCTTATTTATTTTATCTGTGATTGAACAATTAAAAGAGATAGTCTAATTTTTTACATCAACACCCAGGCTTCACTTAATGCTTGGTATTTGGCCTCGTAGTCAGTATGCAATAAAGTTTTGGTCTCATTATGCTCCTTTTGCAGTTCTTCAATCATCTCAAAGTAAGCCACATTATTGGCCACAACGCGATCAAGAAAAAAACTTGAGATAAGTATATGCATCTTTGGCTTGCTTAGAAACATCTGCGCTGAGCAAGTCAGTTAATTATTCATCAATCAAATCCAAGTGATCATCTTTGAACAAACTGTTACAATGATTGAGAAGGTAGGAATCATTGGATGTAATCTGTTTCATCTTGGCCATGAACTAGAAACTAAAGTAACAGTCGATCAACAAAAAAGGAAGATATAACAACAGCTGAGAAATAACAAATAATGTGAAGAAAGAGATCTTTTATTGATAAACAAAGAAAAGTTATAAGTACATTAAAGAAAAAATGGAAAAGAGGTAAAATAAAGGTGTACAATACAAAGGCCAAATGCTGAACAAATCTACACCTTCTTCTTATTAGTCTCAACATTAGGGTTTTCACCCTGGTCGACAGAAAGAGCAGCTGGATCAACAGGGGTTTTATCTTATTTGACAGGAGGGATAACTGAATCAATAGCATTCTTGTCTTGGTCGATAGAAGGAACTGATGACTCAAACATTAAAGAAGACTCCCTAGAACGAGCATCATCCTTAATTTCATCATCCACATTTGGGGGAGAACCAGGGTCATGCCTCATAAAAAGTTCAGAACTTTCATTGGTTCCAACTTCCTTTAACACAGCCAACCAACCCTCCTTACAAAATTTCTTCTCTGTATACTCAATATAAGCAGAGGCAGCATTAATGGCTTTATCCCAACCCTTGTTGAAGGACGCTTACCTAATTTTCTTCCTCTTGGCCTTTTCAGAGGAGATATATTTCTAAAGCTTGGCTACTTGTCCTTATGCAACCTTTACTTTGCACTTAGCTTAAAGGGCATTCGACTCATATTTTTGCCTAGCTTCTTTAATAACCTTGATCTTATCCTCCCAAGTTTTCTTCTTTATCTCCAAGGCTTGTTGAGATTCAATCAAAGATTATTTAAGACTTGAAAAGGCCTCTTCAACATCATTTAAAGAAGAACGAAGAAGAAAATCCTTCTCCAGCATTTGATTATAGTCGACCAAGAACTACAAAAGAAAGTCAAGCCAGTACAAGTCAAAGCAAGTATGAATAATATCCGATCAACCTTAAAGCTGAAAAACTTACCAAGGCTAAGCTTTGAGTAGCCCTCTTCGACATTCTTAGTCGGGGTAAAGAGGCAGCAACAATCCTATTATCTAGAAGAGTGGCATACTTGATTAATTTCCTAGCTAATATATAAGTCATAGCCATAGAGGATCCAGTAGAAGAAGAAGAAATACCTACCAAGCTCTATTGAACAACCTCAATAACTTTCTCAACTTGCTTATCAACATGACTTCTCCTCAGTCGTTTCAAGAGAGATTCATCATCCTTATTGGTTGAGGGCTTCTTGCCAACATCATTTTGCTTCTTTGAGACACCATTATCAACAGGCTTAGTGGTTCCATCATCAGAAACATATCCCAAGATATTGACAAACTTCCTTTTACCCATACTTATAGAAAAGGGAAGGTCGGAATCAAAAGATGAGGACGTAACAACAGTAGGTTCACCAACACCAAATGTAGTGGCTGAAGAAATAGAGATTGGATCTCTCTCCAAGTCTATGATACTTGAAGGGGTATCAACTGTTGGTCGAGCAATAAAAGAAGTTACAGAACTTCTATACCTCAAAAATATTCAATTGACCTAATACCTCTCCCATCTTTTGATGGATGCCCCATAAAAACTTGAGCTCGTTAATATTGATGTCACTTTCTTTGGGAATCTTCTTCTTATTAACTACAAGTATATAGGCAACAAATGTTAATGAGCAATATCAACAAGTATTTCATCAGAATGAATACACAAAAAATATTTATTACAACCTATGTCATGACCCTCTTGAGGACATTTGGGTTCATCAAATAATTCATCCCCTTAAGGAGGACTGAATTTTCAGTTAATAACCCCGTGATCAAAATAATTTTTATTGGAGTCAGGCAAATTAACAACTAGGGCTTTATTGACAAACTTTGTTTTGAAATAATAGGTACTATCACTGGTGACCCATTTGTAACAAAACATAATTACATGGATTTCGATATGGGTCCCATGGATTTGGTTAAGCCAATAGATTCCATTAATTATTCGCCAAGTATTAGGGGCTACTCTAGAAGGTAAAATATCAAAATATTGATAGAATTCTAAGTAAAAATGACTTGGGGGAAAGGTAAAGCTGCACTTAGCTATGAACAAGGATGGAATCCAATGACCCTCAGACAAAGAGAAGATATCAACAAGAGGATTGGGAAACTCTAAATCTACCCGATCAGGTATATTCCATTCTCTCCTAAATTCATCTAGAGAATCAATATGAACTATATAAACCATGATTCAAGAAGAAGAAAAGAAGGAAAAAGAAAGAATTCTTACAGAAACTAAAGGATTCAGCAAGAACTATCAAAAGAGATGAAGAACGATGGCAAACGAGCACCCAAGAGTTCAAAGGAATTTGCTACTAGTTCAAAAGTTTGGGGGTAAAGAAAAACTGGGAAAGTTCATCACCTTTTATAGGTTGTCTCAAAAATAGCAAACGAAATGATTAAACGAACCAACGATTGACATTCCGATGGCTTCGCAAATCAGAAAAAGAAAAATACTCATTTACCCTTAGGCGGTTCGTCAAAATTCAAATTATTTGAAAAAATTCCATCTTAAAATAATACTAGTCAAATTTCACAAGCATAGTAAATCGGTTGCTAACCAAGTATTATGAAAATGGCCTGAAGCTGTACCTTGGAGAAAATGCTCTATACTTTCATGCAAGCATCAATCATCGAACATTGGGGGCTTCTGTTGATACCAAAATTTATCCATCCACGTGGGCCAATTAATAGTAAGCATATGTCATCTTAAATAGCAAGAATCCCAGTCAGTAAATAATAGCTTAGCCGACCAACAATGGAGAATGCCAACTAACGCAAGGAATGCCAACCATTTCATAAAATGCCGACCAATAAGACCAATAAATCATCCCTATATCAAGAGTCATATCATACATTATTTTCATAACCAACAATCATATTCATCATGCAAGGATATAAATGCTTAAATATATAAAATCATTCCATCCCTTGACATTCCAACTCTTGGTCTCCGGGTCATTATAAATATAGATGTACCTATGCCATCAGGGGCAGGTGAATAATCGAGCAAACTATTGCCAAGAGTAATACCATAACAGTGGGCGTAGGCTTTCATACATAGCCGAACCACTTTAAAATATTGTATTTTTCTCCTTGCATTTACATATTTTATCTGTGATTAAAGAATTAGATTTAGTCAAGTTTTTACATCAACACTAGCATTGCAATCTTCTTTATTGAGATACATTAGGTATTATGTGAGTAACTCAACACATTGAATGTAAATACCTTTTAAAGAAGAAATTTTGAAACGAGTGTCATTTAACACATTTGTACAAGTGTTGACATAGAAAATCCACATGATTGGGCTATCATAAAAGACATTAATGAAGCATGCTTAAGATATGAGTCTTAAGTATAGTCGATAGAATCTTGATGTGGTGGAGTTTTTAGTCCTTGTTTTAACACTACCATATGATATCATACAGTGTTTTAGAATCATATATTTCTATTATTGTGATAGAATTAGTCTTTCACAAAGACATTATTGAACCATTAGTGAATAACTCTATTTATAAACCTTATTGGATGAGTTATTAATGTTGGGGTACACAGAAGCGATCATGCTCTTGAATTAATATGTGAGCTCTATAACTCACATTTATGAGTTGTCTGATTAAGGTGTTTATGCAAAATCATTTAAGGATGACTCAAAGGTTATTGTACACTTAATGATAATTATGGATCAAGTGGAAAACAGTTAGAATTATTTTAAATAATTCTTCATTATGTGCTCCATAATTATATTAATACCAAGAGTCACTTTGATTAATGAAAGGGTAATCCAAATACCAAGAGTTAAAAGGACTCTTGGGCATCTACCTTGATGGACAGCTGATATTAAGTGACTATTGGAGATTTACATGATGTCCCATCCTATAAATAAGTGACTGATTTCCATCATTCAAACACACTAAAAGACAACGTAATGAAATTACAGGAAAGGGAGAGAAATCTAAATTCTTAAGGAGAGTAAATTTTGAAATAGTGTTTTATCCATACATGGATATCTAACCATTGGAATGCATTGAAATTGTATTATGGTCTTGCCATATAAAGGATGAAGCTATGTTTCAAAATTCAGCTCGATCAGATATCGATAAGGTTGATTGCTCCATCAATCTTTCTAGTTGTGATATGATTGACGCATGTTATTTTAATACCATTTACGTTTCGCATAATTGATTATATGTGATTATCATGAAGATCCAAGATCCTTTTATTAAGAATAATTGCATGTGAAAATTTTATTAATGATTAATATTATGGTATTCTTGAAAATGGTTTTTCATGTGGTATCAGAGCTAAAGTCTAAGATATTAAGGATTTCCTTTATTGGTGTTTTCCTATAATGGAGTCTACATTAAATCAATTTTTGTGTGTGCCTGGGATTTTTGTGACATTTTTTTTATCTTTTGTCGCCTATACTCACTAGTGGGAATGAAAGGTAAAAAATTGATCGGAATTTTATGAAACTCACATGGTTGACTTGAAACGACGAAATAAACAAAACCTATTGTACACAATGGGCCCCACCCCAGTTTTGCAAGTTGACATCGTTTAGACCATTGAAAATGCGTTTTTTACATTTTTGGTAATAATGTCAACGCTAATAACTCTCACTTAAAATTTTATTTTATAATTCCACGAATTGAAGAGTAATATTGAAAAGATTGTTAATGTTATTGTAATGATAACTCAAAATTTTCCATTTTTGGAAAAATAAATTATTTATGGTATAAATCACTACATATGTTTTTATTAAATGGTTATTATAATATTCATGTTATGAATTATTTGTATTTAACATAAGTGGAAAATTTACTAACTTGTGTATCTAAGTCTTTACTTAATGAAATATTCATATTATTAAGTATTTGGTAGTCACCACAATGACCCAACTATAATGAATATGAATATTTAATGTAAAGATGATAGCAATAGTAACATGTGATGCTTATAATTATGAAGCATATTGGGTTTAATCATCAAACAAGATTATTCCTTACAGGGAATTGATTTTGACTGATTAAATGAACTCTATATATATTATATAAAATTCAAATATATATCATGTATATTTAATACTACAGTACATCATATAATTACTGATGATAAGAAAAATAAAATGCCCATTATGTATTAATGAGCTATTAACGTGTGCATTGTCAAATCATAGCATTAATTTAGTGTGCGTTTTATCTCATATCGTATGGTCAGATTTTGTTTCTCCAAAGATATTCAGTCTCGATTATTATGTTGGATTTTTTATCCCACTATTGATGATCAATATTGTGTGGAACACTCCATACAAAGTTTGAAAAAATTAAACAAATTAAGTTTGTTTACATGATGTGCACTCGAACTAATAATGATTGAGAATATAAGTATCTGTTATGGTTTGAAAAGAGTTTTTATCTTATTAAAGTTTGCAAGTTAAACTTGTGTTATAAAAAGTATTTACTTGTGATGCAAGGAATGTTTATAAACTAAACTAAAAATGTAAATAAAATTCCTAATATTTTATTCTTGGGTAATCAAACCATTTGTTTTTCATAAGCCCTCAATGCTTCCAATTTTCTTGAAAATTATTTTTCTGGACTTGATTGTAAAGGATATTTTTTAAAGCACCTTTCAGTCCTTCTCAAAGGTTATGGTATTCCTTTTATGTTTTGTATAAAATAAAGTTTGGATATATTTCTTTTAAACAATATTTAATCCCACATCATAATCATAGTATTATTGTTAAAACTCTTAACCTTGTACCAAATTAAATCTAGACTCCTTTTGATAATTTTCTATGGACAAGATTTTTGCAATAGATCTTATAAATATTGATAGTAGAGTTATGTCCTTAAGGTATTAGAATATCTAATTTATAGATGATCTATATGGCCCAAGTGGAAGATTGTGATATTGTCCCATAATGTGGACATGTATAGATCATATAATCGTCATTGACATGTACTTATTGCATTATAAAAAATCAAATGTCAAATTCATTATAAATGGTGAAATTAGTGGGAGTAACGAATCATGAATATTTCTATAAAGTAAGGGAGGATACTTATCCCATTACCGATAGCTTTCTTCAATATCAACCACTAAATCATGGTATTATCACCGTGACATAAATGTAGATAAAATCATAAGGAATAATATTAAGAAGATCCTAAATGGAGTCTACTATTCTAAATGATTATGTAATGTATCTACATGAATATGAATTTGGAATAAGAATAAATAAATATTTGATTTTGTTTTCACAAATCATAAGAAGTAAACTTACTGGACTACGAGATCCCATTGACGGTCATCAAGATCAAACTCGATGTTAATTGTAATTAAATGAATAAAGTTAAATTGTAGTCAAATATTTTATGGGTAATGAGAAAAAGGTTATAAATGAACCTTCTCACCTTTTCCATGAGAAATCCAAATAAGGACCCCCTAAGACACTTATTTCTAGCTGGACTGTTCATTTAAGATAGTGTTAGGCGATAGTCCCTAATAAAATACCCAAATGTAATATGTATGTTCAATATACTATACATACTTTACATTGTCCTAGATAAATTAACCATCCCGAATTGACCCACAATAAAGAGTATTAACCTAACTCACAATATCTATCATCAAATCTATAGACCATGACAAAGAATATTCAACTAACTCGTATCATCTATCATCCCAACAAATATATCCAAAACACATTATAGTTTTCCACCATTTTGGGTGGTTTTGAGTTATTTATTTTCTTTCGATTGGAGTTTTTTTGGTTGTTGTTTACTTTTGTGGATGTGAATTGAACATGTTTCCCTCATTTTATTGTTCTTTCGATTTATTTTTGTAGATCTAAATCAAAGGTCTCAATGTAAATGGATGGTTTGTTCTAAATCAGTTATTATCTCTATTCTTTTATTATTGAAAGGTTTTGTAAGTTATTATGATTCAAGTTCAATTAGAAAAATCTCTAGTTGTATCATATTGATTCATTTTATCTTTTTTTATATGTCTACTACCTATGTTTTGGGATCCTTTTTTTACTAATATAAAAAATGACATGTACTGTTAACAATGTAGTGTCTTAAAACTTTCTTCTCTCCATACATATGATTTTGTTTTTATTATAACACTATCCAACAAATTTAGCAGTTCAAAATCGAGATATCCAACAAATCAGTGGATATGGTAGTCTTCCAGCAGTAGCTGATGCGGCTTGTGGATAGGGGAGTCTTCCAGAAGTATTCGATGTAGCCTTCAATCAATAGTTGTTGTGCTTACGATAGTGGTATGTTTTAATTTATTTTAGATGTGTATTGACAGATGACTTTTATCCATGCTAACCTCCTTATCCATGCTAATAAGTAAAAATTCATTATTCTTAGGGAGTGAAGCAAGTCAGCTCCTAATTCTCGAACATCAACATGGATATTTTATTTGTCTCTACCTGATCCAAATCATCCCTCACAGACCTGCTCATTCCTCTCAACTTCCTTAGTGTTCAGTTTGTAATAAATGATTGTAGTCTCCCCTATATTTATTACTAACTATTGAGCAGATTCTAAACTATCCCTATTTTTGGTTTTTCCTTTTTAAACATTACGAGAATTACAAACTCTAGCATATATTGGGTGGGAAAAGTCAAGGGTACGTTGGGATTATACAAACTAATTCAGTAGTATAAAATTTGTTGCATTATACTTATTCATGAATTAATAGTATAAATTACAACGATTAGTGTACAAAATTAGTTCAAGTGTGTGAAAGAGGTTGGTAGAATGTGATTCATTAGTTCCATTTGTTAATTCAATAGTTCAATTCTTTGCAACTTACATATGACTAACTAATAGGAATTATCATTGATATTTTTCTCTACTAACATTTTCTTATTAGTGGTTATACCTTTTCTTACGTCACTTTATGAGTATGGATATGGATGATATAGATTTTAATTTCACAGTTTTTTTACATGTTACATCTTGTTTTCTAATGTATAGGTAGGTATACACTGTCTCGAGGTACTTTTCAAAGACACGACCTGATAGTTCAACTATTTCGGTAATATTTTAAAATTTTTAATTTATTTTGTGTTCATCTATTATTCATTTAGGTTTTCATTGAGTTTGTTGTAAAGGAACTTTTTGGCCAGTGGTGTTGAAACTTAACTTTTGTTGTGTTTTAATAATTTTGTTGCAGGTTCCTAATGTGAAATCCTCATTACTTTAATGGGATTACCAGTGAGAGGAAATTAGTTATTGATATCTACCATTGAGTTTTTCAAGTAGGGTGATGTATATTAATAGTTTTGTACAACTTTTTCCTCCGTGAAAATGACTATTAGTTTTCAAATTTGATACATATGTGATTTTTTAGGAATTTTGTTTCGTAAAAAGTATTTGTTAGACGAATTTCAACACTTTGAATATTATTGTATTGGTTGTTATCCCCTACACAGGGTAGATAGTCCAATAAACAAGGGAGATTATGTCCATTTTTAAAAAAAAATGGCACTTTGTTTATTTGAGGTACATTGTGAATTTGGTTGATGAATATTGTATATTTCATGTTATATGTGAATTTGTTTCATGAATTTAGACTATTTGCATGTTGTTGGGCAATTTGTTATTTGTTAAGCAGGGTGGATAGTCCTATAAACAAAAGAGATTTTGGCCAATTCTTTAGAATTTACACTTTGTTTTGTTGGGGAGCGATATGTTTCGCAATTATGTACTTTGGAAATTTTTGTCATTTTGCGATTATATACTTTCGAATTTTTTCCCATTTTGTGATTACGTACTTTCAAATTTTTTGCCCTTTCATAATTACGTAATTTGGAAACTTTCACCATGCCTTAAGGCACAGACATTTCGCTAGTTTATATATATACTTGGGCACTTTATCGTACTTATGTGGGATAGTAGTGAGACTAGATAGAGAGTGTCTAAGCAATATTGAATCTACTTATGTGTACTAGTAAAAGATTGAATAAGGTATACAAAACAATGTGACTCTACCTAAGGTTGGATAGTAAAAAAGATAGATAGTGAGTATCTAAAGATAAAGTAAGTGCACTTCAAATGATGGGATTGATAATAACATAAAAGTAATGTTAATTATTAGTTGCTTGTTTCGTACTGTATGGGCGGTACAGTATAGGTTAAGGAGAATCTTAACTAAGAATTTATTGATAATTAAGAGTATATTATAGCATACTATATGGACAGTATGAGAGAGCTAGACTGGTAGGTGGTTAATTAGATGTTGGAAACCTAGTTATACTGGATGGCTTGACTAGGTGTGACGTTAGGTGCGGACTATAGATGAGAGGTGAGAAACTCAAGGGAGTGTACACAACCTAACATGTGTATCTAATAACTATTTTTTTAAACTTCAATTTAAATACTTCCTATGTTTTCAAAATGTTTTCACTCTTTCTTTGACCTATTCTTGAAAAATATTTTCCAAAACCTTTTAGGGGTCTAGCCATAGGGATGCCAAACAGGATGATCTGTTCCATAGATGCATAGCTTCAACACTTGTGGATGCTTGCAGGATTTGGACTTAGTCACTTCAACTGATTCATCGTTGTGTAGGGTGCAGTTCAGGATTTCATTCGGTCGTGTTGCCCTCTGTTAATTCATTTATGTCAGTTACACTTGATACTCAGACTTTAATCAGGTTGGACTTTATATTGTAATTATGAACCGAGGTTTTATTCGTTATTATTTTATTTTAATTCTTCAGATTCTTATTTATTGCATCGATGGGATAGTTATTATAATTATGTTGGCATCTTATTTTTGTTAAATAAAAAGATAATATTTGGCACCGTCTTTTTGAATACTAGGTGGTTAGTAAAGTTTAAAAAGTTTTCGACAGTGATGCTAAGAATTAACCAAATGGGAACCGTGCTTTAATTTAATAAAGGCCTGATCACCCGATAGTTAATTAGGCGAGGTGTCACACATTAATATTATAAACCACGGTCTAATTAAATCATAATAAATTAATGAACATAAAGTAATAATGAATCTTACATCCATGTCCAATGAAATACAAACCAACATGAGCATAACTGTCTCAACTAATAAATCAAATGACTCCGGGCTTATGCCCTTATAATAATCCAAAAAAGTAAATATAGGAACAAGTTGTAATATCATATCCCAGTGATTTAATTAGATTGAATTCGAATATTAATGATAATAAAAAGGAGTCAATTATAAATATGGAGAAATTGTGGGTGAAAAGTTGGAGCAAAATGAATGGAAAAGAAATAGGTTCATTCAAACAACAAGGGATGTCGTGCGAACAACTGTGTTCAAGTCATTAGAAGGGTCATTAGAAGCAGGGCTTCTAACGACATGATATTGGTTTATAGTAGCAGGTCGTTAGAATGGTAATTTAAAGCACATTCGAATGACGTAGCTTGAGTCGTTCGAACGACCTATGTTAAGTCATTCAAACAACCATGGTCAAAATTTTAAATCAGATTGCCCCAGTGCATTGTCATAATTTGGAGCGTTGATTTGGTGTGTTGTCGAGCTCGAATGAGTTCTGTAAGGGTAAAATGGCGTTTTTTGTCATAAGGGGTGTTTTCAAAGGTGTTGTTTGGAGTTATTTTGGGTTATTATTGTTGGGAGAAGATGGAAAAAGGAGAGAGAGCGTGGGAAATAAAGGAAGAGGTGGGCGGTCTTCCCCCACCACCCACCACCACTCCTACACCATAACATTTGACCTCATTTGGGAAAATTATACCCATTTCCACCATGTACAAAGAAGACCTACGAATTTTGGGGTCATATTTGGGGGTTTTCTTGCAGACGATGAAGTGGATTTTAATGGAGTTGAAGGAGTTCTTAGCTTGAGCTATGGAGGATGCATTGGTAACCTCTTGAGGCCACCTTTGAAGGTGGGGGTTGCTCCTCCTACACCAAAACCACCATGGTAGCCATTAAAGCTAGGTAACCTTACCCTTAGTGTAAGAATGTTATTTTGCATTTGTAATCTTGTATTTAGACTATTTGAGCAGCGTGTGTTTAGTGTACTGATATAATTGATGTGTAGAAAATGATAATCCATAAAAATGTTGGAAAAAGTTATTTTTGTTAAAAATATAGAATGGATAATTATTTCAAGATTTTGAAATAATGAAAGTTGACGTCTTATGAAAATGGTGTATTTTCTAGTAATTTTGATGAAAAACATTTTATGAAAGAAAATGTTTGCAAATCAGGTTATCTTTGTTGGAAAAATGATGTTTTGTTGAAATTAAATAAGAAGTAAATATTTTAAGGTTTTGGAATACTAAAAGAAGGTATTTTATGAAATTGGCATTTCTAACAATATTAGTGTTAAACATTTTATTTCATAAAATGTTTGAAGATAATGTCATATTTGGATAAACATTGGTGAATTAATGTTTCTTGCAAAAATAATGTTTTTATGAAAAATGGACATTTGTTGAGATTGAAGAAATAAAAATGTCCTTTGTGCCTTAAAAATATATTTTTGCAAGTATAATGATTTTTCATGATGATAAATATGTTTAAACTATGTAGTAGGATTTTTGAATTTAAAATTCATCTTCTCATGCATATACACATATAGTATTTTTACATTAAATGTATAAACAAGTTTAGAGAAGGTTTTGATGAGTTTAAACACAAATAGGAATGATTGGAAAGTTAGTCTTCAAAGTATGTGAAATTAAGACTAAAATGTATAATGAACATTATATTATAAGACTACACATGTGGAGATAAAGAAATAGTAATTTCTTGTAAAAGTAGTCTTAAGTATACTAGGATTTCTTGAATGAATAAAGTAAAGGAATGTATGTTATGGGTAAATGTTGGTAAAAATTATTAATTAAGTGTTAATGGGTAAACACGAAATGGTTAGCGAGTGTAACTTACTAATATTGTTAAATATTAACACTTATAGAATTAAAAAGGGATAAAAGGTGTAAAAGGGTTAAAACACTTAAGAAGTTGGTGGGAATAACTTAATAGTATTTTTGGGTGAAATTAACACTTGAGAAATGGAATAAAAGTGATTTTTGAAACAAATGGGTAAAATGGTAATTTTACTTAAAGTGGGACATTTTTATGAAATAAAAATGTTGGAAAGAGTTTTACACAAAATAGTCCTAAACGAATATGACTTTTGGAATAAAAATCAAAGTTAAAATATAAAGGACGTGAAATGGTAAATTTTCAAGTGTAAAACAAATTGGGGAGGTAAAGTTTCGGGTTTTGCTTCGACCGGGGAAAAAGGATAACTGTAATATTGTGGACATTTGTAAAATGTTAAAAAAAAATTAAAAGGACCTCGGATGACACCAGGATAAAGCAAGAAGGTCCCGGAACCCTTGGATGAAAATCCTTAAATCTATGGCCAGAGCATATGGTTCACATAGTCGGTGGCGGGGAGCCCGTGGAAGTATGCGGTATAGAAAGATTTCGAGAAAGATAAAGGAAATATGGAACATGTTAAGAAATGGATTGTGTGGTAAAATGTGTTAATACAACCTAACTTGATTGAATATAATTTATGTTTCGGTAAAGGTGAAATGGACAAGTTAATACGTAAATCTACTAATCTTCATCCATGAGGGAAGAGAGTAAAGAAAGTGGGTTATTAGGTGGTTGAGCATCCTAAATGTCTAAACCCATATTTAACACAAGATTGTGTTATAAATAGGATTTTCAAAGATTAAATAATTAATTTCTAACACGGTGAATGCGTGTGTTGAAATGGTGATATTCAATGAACATACTCAACCGTATTGAAATGAACGAGTAGGGTCAAATTTCAGTAAAGGAATGGGGTCAAATAAATCACGTGTAATGGTTTCATGTGTTTAACCAGGTGTGTTGAATAAAGTGAAAATTCTAAGTATGAATAGAGGAAGTCTTTACTAGATTAAGGTAAATTAATCTACCTAAGTAAGATTGTACGAACGTAAAACGATTAATGCATTGGCATGTGTATTTATCAAAGGTATACGTATGTAGAAATATACGTATTTTCGCATGCTTGTCGTTGTAACTTGCGAGTATTCCTTTTTGCCATTCATTTTTATACTGTTCGTATAAACCCCACAGGGAATAGGCTCATATCCCCACTTTTTCATGGAAGGTTGGGGGCGGTTTCGTATTTTGAGGGAATCATACAGGTATGTATATTTTATTTATGTTTACATTAGTAACTCTGTTTACTTGGACTTTGGGGGCTCCTCACGGGTCCCTCACGTTGTTTACCTTGAATTTGTAATTTCATGCTAAATAAGTGAAATGTTAATTAAAATAAAACTGGACTAGCAACATTATATAGGATTGTTTAGTTGCACTTCACACCTAATGCTGGTGTCAAATCAGGTTGACTACGGGTGACCCATAAATCTGGGTCGGGGTGCTACAAATGGTACTATAGCTCTAGGTTCAAGGATCCTTTCGAATGTGACGTGTTGACGTCGGCATTGAATCTTTTGACATCACTTTTGTTTGGGTCGACCATGCTAGTTTGATGACAGTTTAGTTTGTGTCCTTCGATGGTAAAGTCTAAGAGGTTAGCGCAGTAACTTAGATTAGTTACAAGTGCCACACGGTTAGAGTGATAGTTATTAATCGCTTTCGCATTTCTGATTGGAATTATAGTGATTTACGGGTGTCCATGCAAGCCTAGAGTGGTGACACTGTAGTTATTAGTGTGAGGTGCTTATGTTAAAATTTGGTGACATAGAATCAATTGGGATGTCGATAGAATGATATGACACCTAAAAGGGTAGGTGGCATGAGTTTCATATAGTCACGATAGAGGTTAATGGTTAGGGTGTCTAAGATAGACACTAATGAGTTGTGATTGCAAGGCATATATCTCCCTTAGGTGCAAAGCTCATGGGTAGTTAACGCCAGTGATGTAATTAGGAAAATTTGATCCTTGTGGTGATACCGTAATTGATGGCATTTCGGTGAACACATGAAATAGCATAGGCTAATAATGGAAACATCATAATTTTATGTGGTAGGTGTCTTGAAATGACTTTGGTGGTGATGGTAGCCTTGTAGTGGAGAAAATGGGTAGTCTTTACTAGGACCTAGCTCTGAAAGTTGTGTATTTCATATATGGAGACTAGATAGTTAAATAGCATTCACAAGTATTTATTTTTGGTGAAATGTATTACCCCTTTGTTTGAAGACATAGGTTGGATGTACCTTGGTTATGATATTGAGGAATATGATCTCGTGCGGCATCCGTGGTGAGGGCCTTGGTCTTTATAAGCAATACCCGACATCCATACCTGCCAAGATAAACATAGTTGTGTTAACTCGTGGATTGACACATGGTGTGATATTCACATAGCAAGGCAATTTTGTTTCCATAGTTGAACATTCATTTAAGGATTAAGTCTGGAAGACCTTGAGGTTATAAACTATAGGCGACATCTTGGATCCTGCCATGACTAGTAGTACCACTAATTATAGTTTGGACGTGACTTATAGTCATAGCCATTTTAGAGGTAGGTGAGATTTGTATCTAAGTGGATATTCGTTTAGCCGCCGGGGTAATGGCTAGGTGCGAGGAAGTCCTAGTGTGAGAATAGTTCATAGGCACGTTGAGGTGCCCATAGGAAAAACTTGTGTGTGGAATTATTGAGGATGAATATTAAATGTTGGGATGTCTTTAGATGTTTGAGGATTAAGGTGCATGATAATCTAGAAGCTCGTAGACTTTTATCCTTACGAGAACCAAATGATATCGAGGTGGGTATCGAAAAGTTTATAGAGTAAACCTATGATGATAAAAGTATAGACATTGAAACCTTGCTGACATTGGACTTTACATGAAGTATGTTTGGTGTTCTTAGGAAACCAATTAAGTCTGGTAAACGAGACAGCAGCCTTCTAGTAATGATCAAGTTGAGTGTCAGGTGATGACCCAGATTAACAATATCATAGTATGCACGTCGAGTATGGTTTTTTAATCGGCACAGATGGGTGGTGTAATCCATAAGGTATAATGATATTCATATTCTTTTATGAGTGATGACACTATGTGGAGATTTGAAAATGTAAGTTGAGGCGGGGTAGCATCGAGACATGATTATTATATCGAGGTGTCAACTACGTATGCTGGAGCAGCCTTAGCAATGTAAGGATTTGAAATTGGATTGTCGTGCCAAATTTGTACGCGTTAGAAGGTTTATCCCATTGTAATGTCAATTACCCTTAAGGTAACAATGACGGCGGGTGTGGTCATCCCAAAGATTCTGTGTGAATTTTGTGTGGGTGAAAACCGATGGTGAGTTTGGTGATAACCTAGCTTGATCAAAGGACACGGGTAGGTGAGTGCCTCGCTTGAACCAAGTAGTAGTGTCCATGGAAGTTTGGGAAGTCGATCATGATATGTAAAGCAGACAATAACCTAGGTGTGATAGGTTGGTGATGTCGTCACTAGTTATTGGATAAAGTCGATATTGATAAGGCATGAGGCATCCTCTAATCAGAATGATTCATTTACACTAAGAGTGTGAAAGGTAGGGAATTACTCCCAAGGAGGGAAGTTAGACATTGACTTCCTCAAGGACTAATGATTCGAAAATCGTGATCGGGTTCGTATTATGAGAGTGAACAGTTCATACTCGATTTGTTACGACTAATGACCCAGGCCAAGGTATATGGATAGAAATAATACTCGATGAGAGTTTTGCGAATGCATGGTATGACTTCTAGTTTATGATATGGGTTCCTTTCCATAAGTCAGAATCGGTTGCCTATGGGCGAAATTCCTTGGGACGGTTGCCTATCCCTTTACTCAAGTGTGCTCCTTTCAGTTTCAGCAATCGATAATCGGTATTTTAACCTATGCGGTGACTCAAATTGGTGCCATGTTATGGTATGGTGCAGTTGATCCCGAGAGAGCATGGTGGACCGAGTTTGGTCAATGTAGCTCGATAACTTGGTACGCTCATCTAAGGTATTCCTACTATTACATAAAATTTTGCATGCGATTGGCTACGCTTTCGGTCACTCTGTTTGTTCATAGTATCAATACCTTTAGACTAGTAGACTCTCGATTGGCCAGCTCGGTAGTCAATGGATCGGGTTGTGAAGAACAGGATAATGGTTTGAGGATACAATATAGTTTTGAAAATCGAGGGAAAACATAGCACGTGATGGTGCTTTGCCACGGTGAGTGGATTAGAATTGAAATCTAATGAGTACTCAAGGATGATACACCTAAGGTAGTGTCTGGTTCATCAGAGTGACTCATCGAAAGGTGTAAATCGGGCGTATAGTAATGATTTGATGGATTTATTCGTCCCTAGAGCGAGAGAATGACATGGTATGGGTATAGACAAATTCATGCGAGTTGTATAGTTAGGATAACATGAAAAGTTTGTGTAATCGGATGTACGATCCTAAGTTTGAGATCAGATTTTGTGATATATACGATGGATTGTCATATCATGAGTTGCTTTTGGTGAGTGTTGGTCGGTTGAAAATAATTTTCCCGTAATGGCACCCGTATTCCACATATACTATCATGGATAGTGCTAGGTATGATTTGGACCTTGTCATAAGGTGAGTGAAGAATCGAAGCAAATTATGTAGTGTCATGATTAACGAAATCACGAGTGTTAGAGCATGTTGCATGTTCAACATTTGGCGACCTTAGTAGTACTAAGGAACTCGATGAATTATCTTGGAGGATTTCTAGGACTTAGGATGAAAGCTAGTGGACCCCCTGAGTTTTTGGATTTATGGAACGAGAATTTTGGGGATGAAGTTCCCCAAAAGGGAAGTTTGTAATATCTCGCCTCAATGATTTAATTAGATTATATTCGGATTATATATTAAAGATAATTAAGGAGGATGTAATTTTAAATATGAAGAAATTAGGGGTGAAAAGTTGGAGAAAAATGAAAAGAAAAGAAATAGGGACGTTCAAATGACAAGGGATGACGTTCGAACGACTGTATTCAGGTCATTAGAAGGGTCACTAGAAGCAGGGCTTCTAACGACATGTTATTGATTTACAGTAGCAGGTCGTTAGAAGCACATTTTGAATGATGTAGCTTGAGTCGTTCGAACGACCTTGGTCGAGTTTTTAGAACAGATTGCCCCTGTGTGCTGTCACAATTTGGAGCGTTGATTTGGTGTGTTATCGAGCCCGGATCCGTTCTGCAAGGGCAAAATGTGGTTTTTGGGTGTAAGGGGTGTTTTATAAGATGTTGTTTGAGGTTATTATGGGTTATTATTGTTAGGACAAGATGGAAGATGTAGAGAGAGTGGGAGATAAAGAAAGAGGAAACAACCACTCCTCCACCATAAACCACCCACAAACCTCCACTTTCAAGATGTATTTCCCCTCATTTGGGAAAAATATACACATTTCAACCATGGACAAAGAAGACCTATGAATTTTGGAGTCATATTTGGGAGTTTTCTTGGAGAAGATGAAGTGCGTTTAAATGGAGTTGAAGGATTTCTTATCTTGGAGCTATGGAGGATACATTGGTAACCCCTTCAGGCCACCTTTGAAGCTAGGGGTTGCTCCTCCTACACCACCACTACCCTGGTATCCATTAGAGATGGGTAACCTTTCCCATCTCTAATGTTACATTTGTAGTCTTGTATTTAGACTATTTGAATAGGGTGTATTTATTGTAACAATATAATTGTTCTGTAGAAGACATTAATCATTTTTATAGAATAAAAATGTTGGAAAAATGTTATTTTTATTAAAAATAAAGAATGGATAATTATTTCAATGTTTTGAAATGATGAAAGTTGATGTCTTATGAAAATGGTGTATTTTCTAGTAATTTTGATGGAAAACATTTTATGAAAGAAAATGTTTGAAAATAAGGTGATCTTTGTTGGAAAAATGATATTTTTTTTTAAATTAAAGAATAAGTAAACATTTTAAGGTTTTGGAATATTTAAAGAAGGCATGAAATGGGCATTTCTAACAATATTGGTGTTAAACATTTTATGAAATAAAATATTTGAAGATAATATCATATTTGGATAAACATTTGTGCATTAATGTTTCTCGCAAAAAGGATGATTTTATGAAAAATGGACATTTGTTGAGATTGAAGAAAGAAACAAGTCCTTTCTGCTTTAAAAATATTTTTTTGCTAGTAAAAATGATTTTCCATGATGATAAATATGTTTAAACTATGTAGTAGGATTTTTGGGTTTAAAATCCATATTCTCATGCATATACACTTGTAGTATTTTGACATTAATTGCATAAACGAGTTTAGAGAAGGTTTTGATGATTTTAAACATAAATAAGAATGATTGGAAAGTTAGTCTTCAAAAGTATGTGAAATTGTGACTAAAAGGTATAATAAACATTAAATTATAAGACTACACATGTGAAGATAAAGAAATGATAATTTCTTATAAATATAGTCTTAAGAATAATGGGATTTCTTGAATGAAGAAAGTAAAGGAATGTATGTCTTGGGTAAATGTTGCAAAAAGTATTAATTAAGGGTTAATGGGTAAACATGAAATGGTTAGTGAGTATAACTTACTAATGTTGTGAAATATTAAGACTTATGGAATTAGAAAGGCATTAAAGGTGTAAAAGTGTTTCCAATAAAGTAAAAGATTACTCAAAGTGTAAAAATGTGTTAAAGGGTTAAAACATTTAAAAAGTTGGTGGGAATAACTTAATAGCTTTTGGGGTGAAATTAACACTTGAGAAATGGATTAAAGGCGATTTTTGAAACAAATGGGTAAAATGGTAATTTTACTTAAAGTGGGACATTTTTATGAAATAAAAATATTGGAAAGGGTGTTACACAAAGTAGTCCTAAATGAATATGACTTTTGGAATAAAAATCAAAGTTAAAGTGGACATGAAATGGTAAATTCTCATGTGTAATAGAAAATGAGGTGGTAAAGACCCGAGTTTGGCTTCGACTGAGTAAAAAGAATAAGTGTAATAATGTGGATATTTGTAAAATATTAAAATATATTAAAAGGAACTCGGATGACACTGGGATAAAGCAAGAAGGTCTCGGAGCCCTTGGGTGAAAAGTCCTAAATAATTGGCAAGAGCATATGGTGTGCATAGCCGGTGGTGTGGATCCCGTGGAAGTATGCAGTATAAGAAGATTCTGAGAAAGATAAAGGAAATATGGAACATGTCATGAAATGGGTTATGTGGTAAAATATGTTAATACATCCTAACATGATTGAATATGATAAATGTTTCGATAAAGGTATAATGGACAACTTAATACGTAAATCTACTAAAGTCCATAAGATAATGGAAAAGAGTAAAGAAAGTGGATAATTAGGTGGTTAAGCATCCTAAATGGCTAAACCCATATTTAACACAAGAATGTGTTGTAAAAAGGATTTTCAAAGATTAAAAAAGTATTTTCTAACAAGGTGAATGCATGTGTTGAAATGATGATTTTCAGTGAAAATACTAAAGTGTATTGAAATAAATGATTAGGGTTAAATTCCGGTAAAGGAATGGGTTCAAATAAATCACGTGTAATTGTTTCACGTGTTGAACCGAGTGTGTTAAATAAAGTGAAAATTCTAAGTATGAATGAAGAAAGTCTTTACTAGATTAAGGTAAATTAATCTGGATAAGTAAGATTTTACGAAAGTAAAACGATTAATACATTGGCATGTGTATTTATCAAAGGTGTATGGTATGTAGAAATATAAATATTTTTCCAGTCATGTGGTTGTAGAATGTAGGTATTCGTTTCTGCCATTCATTTCTATACTGTTTGTATAAAGCCCACTAGGCATAGGTTCACATCCCCACTTTGTTACTGCAGGTTGGGAGTTGTTTCGTATTTTAAGGGCCTTATACAGGTAGGTATATTTTATTTATGTTTATTTTAGTATCTCTGTTTACTTGGACTTTAGGGTGCGCCCCACGGGTCCCTTATGTAGTTTACCCTGAATTTGGAATCGCAAGCTAAACAAGTGAAATGTTAATTAAAATAAAACTGGACTAGCAACATTATATATGGTTGTTCCATTACAGTTCACACCTAATGCTCAGGTCGAATCGGGTTGACTACGGCTGTCCTGTAAATCGAGGTTGGGGCATTACAAATGGTATGAGCACCACGAATGGAGAAGGAAGTCAGAGAATTCTTGGGAAAATTTCATTCTATCAGTCGGTTCATCAGCCAGCTGAATGCTATTTGTGAACCCATCTTCAAACGCCTCCAAAAGGATTCCACCAAAGTCTGGAATGAGGCTTGTCAGGAAGATTTTGATAAAATCAACTAATATCTTACCCGACCTCCGGTACTCATGCTACCGTATCATGGTCTCCCTCTACTCCTATACTTGATCGTAAAAGACACCTCACTAGGGATTTTCTAGTCTAATACCTTGAGGAATCCTGTAAAGAAAGGGTCCTCTACTTTTCCAGTAAAAAATTGGTCAGGTATGAAGTCAACTACACTACCTTAGCAAAAGCATGTGTCACCCTTGTCTGGGTCACTCAAAAACTACGACACAGCATTCTCATTTTTCCCATTAGAATTTTATCCCAACTGGATCCTATCAAATACCTTCTCGAGAGACCTGCCTTGCCTAGATGAATGGACCAGTGGTTGATGATGCTAGATGAATTCAATATCGTGTATGTCATGAATAAGTCCATCAAAGGGAGAGCTATCTCTGAATACCTTGCTGACTACCCTATGGAAGATGACGATGTTTGGATCTCCAAGTTTCCAGATGAAAATATCCTTTGCACCTCTCATGAAGACCTCCGGTGGAAAATGTTCTTTAACGGTACTACCAATAAGAAATGATGCGTCTTTGGGATACTCATGATCTCCCCTGATGACTCTCACACTCCCATTACCATTAAGATAGATTTTCCCTGCACCAATAACATGACTGAATACGAGGAATGCACTGTAGGCCTTAAAGTCGATCTCAATAAAGGTGTTTAGTGCCTAGACATTTATGGGGAGTCTTCCCTCATCATCGGCTAGGTCCTTAGAAGATGGAAATTGAAAGACGAAAAGATCTTACCCTTCCACTCCCACCTAGAAGAGTTGGCCTCCTAGTTCCAAGATATTACCTTCCACTACTTACCTCGAGTAAGGAACAGCTTTGCTGATGCCCTTGCCACCTTAGCCTCCATGGTCGACATGCAGGAGGGAATAATGATGGCCCCCTTCTTAGTCTAAAAACAAGCTGAACCAACCCACTTTTACCATATTCACCTCATCACAAAAAAGGATTCTAATATGGACGAATGTTAGTATTATAATATTTGGCTCCTCCTCAAACATGATAGGTACCCCCAAGATGCCAACAACAAAGACTGACGAACCCTCCAAAAACTAGAATCCCAGTACATTTTCTGCGATAAAGCACTATTCAAGAGAAAATTCGATAGAACCCACTTACACTACATCACAGGGGCTGATATTGAAGAACTAATGCTGAAAATCCACAGTGAGGAATGTGGACCCACATGAATGGCCACATGCTCGCCAAAAAGATTATCCGATAAGGTTAATATTGGACTACCATGGTTCAGGATTGCACAGCCTATGTTCGAAGATGCCTTAAATCCTAATAGTTTTCCAATCTCCTACACTTGCCTCCATGGGAATTGTACAATGTGACCTCTCCCTAGTCATTCTCCATATGGGGTAACGATATTATAGGGAAAGTCATACCCAAAGCCTCCAATATGCATGATTTTATACTGGTTGCCATTGATTACTTCATGAAAGGGGTCAAAGACGAGTCATACTCAGTGTTGAATGCCAAAAAGGTAGCTAAGTTCATCTAAAAGAACATCATCTGGAGATATGAGGTTCCACGTGAGCTAGTGTCAGATAACGGGTTACATTTCGAGTTAGAAGTCACATAATTGGTCAACGAATATGGGATTTAGAGACACAAATCTTCTCCCTACCGACCACAAACCAATGATGCAGTTAAAGCCGCTAATAATAGCCTCAAAGCAATCGCCAGCATGATGATCGAGAGTTATCGAGCTTGGGCCGATCAGATCCCTTACGCCCTTTAGGGATATCTCACTTCAGTCTGGGCATCTACTAAGTCTACTCCTTACTCTCTGGTATATGGCATGGAAGAAGTCCTACCCGTTGAACTAGAAATACCTTTGTTACATGTCATGCTTAAAGAAAAGTCAACAAAGAAGGCTGGCATCAGAGCCATCTTGATGAGTTGTCACTCATGGATGAAAGAAGGATAATGTCTCTACCATCAGATAAATCACCATCGGTGAATAGCGCAATCATTAAATATGAGAGTCAAGGATCTTGGTGTTTGATAAGGGGATTTAGACTTCAGATAAATCATAGACCCGTCTGGGAGCCTATAGGAAAATTCAAGACAAATTTAAATGTCCCCTACTTCATAAAGAAGATCATGTTCGGTGGCGTCGCTAAGCTCACGGACCTTGATGGAGAAGAGATGGCACATCTAGTCACCATGAACCATCTTAAGAAATTCTATCCCTAGTCCAAAATCGCTACACGCTATGACTCCTCTCATAATTCTTCTATTATAAAAAATTATTTATTTCCCTATACTCAGAACTAAATGGGGCCTGATCCACTAAAAACCTTTTAACTTTAAAAATCAAACTAAGAAAATTTTCACGACCCCCAAAGGTATGTAGGCAACTCATACGCTTTACATGGGCATGGTCCCCTTTCTTTTTCAGAAAATGCTATTCTTTTCTTATCCCCAGAATAACAATTCGTTTTATCGTTTATGTGAACAAAAGGATTATGTATGCCTTAGCGATTGGTATAGATAATTCAAATGTAAAACTCAATAATAGGAAGAACAATATAATTAAAGTCCTTTTTTATTCCATTATGAGAAAATTTGGTACGATTACACGAAATATCAGTGTAGGGAGTCAAACAACTAGCCCCGCCAACCAAACTGTCCTAAAACAAATCAAGCCAAACAGTCCCTAGAATAAAACTAAGTGAACCTTACCAAAAACAAACTAAAAACATCTTCACAAATAAACATCAGCTTCACATAAGGCCATATCCATAGCTCTAGGAAGACCCAACCCCATCATCATCTACTCCTTGAGGCCCCCAAACTTCCCCATCCTAAATGATATGCCGAAGGCGCTCCATGGAACGATATGCTCGGACAAGCTTAGAGAAAATCACTACTCTCCTCCATAGTGTAAAACATGACAAACCATCTATGTTAAGACTCATCTACCAAGATCATAGCCACTACCCTCTTCCATCGCCTTTTCATATCTTCTTCAAAAACATGTCAAACCCTACCAACATATTGAGAAGAATAAGTTGACGGACAAAGATTCTCCCACAAAGAGCCCAATTGCATTCGCAAACCTTTAATTAAATCCTCTATAGGAAAGAAATCCAGGTATGGGAAGGCACAATTTGCTCCTAAACCAACTTGACGCTGGATCCACAAGGGAAAATAGAAGGGGGGTTTTGAAAAAATCGAAGGCCCCAAAATTTAAAATTCTTTGTACTTTAAAAAGTAATAATTTCCTTTTATAGATGTGGAAGCGAAGATGATGGTTCAATTAAACAACTAATTTTAATTTTCTTATCAAATTAAAATTAAACAAAGTGAAATAAGATTAAATCCAAACAAATTTAAATTTCACTTAAACATAATTAATTTAACCCAAGTCCTAGAAATTTACCTACGTCATATTTTATATATTTCCAAATTAGTCCAAACCAAATTTTACCAAATTAAATTAAATGACTTGAATTAAATTAACATAAACATTACCCAACTTTAATGTAGCACCAAATTAAACATAAGTAGTGATTAAACCAAATTTTATCTTTTTACCTAAGCATACGTTCTAGGAGATATAGCAAGAAAAAATTTAAACAATGAATCACTACGTCACGATGTACTAGAAGAAACTAACAACGGGAAAAAATCTCGGACGACCCTAGCCTCAAATCCACTAAGTATGGTTTTACAAATACAAGATAGTAGACTTAAAACACTGGACTCGATCCCTGTCAAGCCCCGACGCTCCTTGTTATATACACATCCGCCTAGCGAATAACCACAGAGCTCCACCACGGTCTCGGAATCTAGCGATCGAAATTTTTATGGACACCGCCACCCAAATAAGGAGCCTTTCTCCAAGTGGGTAAATGAACACAAACTTCTTCTTCTTTGTGGGATATAGAAGAAAACCCAAACAATCTCTTCTTAAATATGTAGAGATAAACCGATGTCAAACTCCAAGCAAAGTATATATATATGGATGAACTTGGATAAATAAACTTTGGGTGTAAAACAAGTGTTTAAAAGATTTTTCTTGAAACATAAAAACACTTAAACAATGAACTTTTTCCTTTTGAAATTATTCTCTCAAAATCTCTCTTGGAGGTTGTAGGATATGAAAAGGTTAAGTGGAAAAAGTTAGTTTCCGCACATATTAAGACTGCCCTAAAAGTTAGTGGGAAAAGAAGTGAGAAAGTGGGAAAAAACTGCCAAATAACTGTTCCTGCCAAAACTCGTTTGAACGACATTTCGTTCGAACGAAGTCTCGTTTGAACGATCTAACGAAGTTCCAGTGTGAACTCATTAGAAATATCGTTGGAAATCTCATTCGAACATCATGTTCGTTCGAACGACACTTCGAACAACATTCCAGTGGCTTTTTGGGGAATTCATTGTCAAACTCGTTCGAACGACATTACTGTTCAAATGATAAACTCGTTCGAACGACATTTCGAACAAACTTCTAGAAACTTGAAAACTTTCTATTTTTAGCCCAGAAACTTTATATACTTTATTTTAAAGTTTTAATAAAATCTTTTTGAAAATAAACAATAGTTTTAAAAACAAAGTACACCCAATATAAATCGTTCCAAGCTTCTCTCTCTCTCTCTCTCTCTATATATATATATATATATATATATATATATATATATATACGAAAAAGTTAGTTTCCACACATATTAAGACTTCCCAAAAAGTTAGTAGGAAAAGAAGTGGGAAAGTGGGAAAAAACTACATAAAACTGCCAAATAATTGTTCCTGCAAAAACTCGTTCGAACGACATTTTCGTTCGAACGAAGTCTCGTTCGAACGAGGCTTCTAACGAAGTTCCAATGTGAACTCGTTAGAAATCTCGTTGGAAATCTCGTTAGAACATCATGTTTGTTCGAACGACATTCCAGTGGCCTTTTGGGGAACTCGTTGGCAAACTCGTTCGAACGACATTCTGTTCGAACGAATTTCCAAAAAGTTGAAAATTTTCTGTTTTTAGCCCAGAAACTTTATATACTTTATTTTAAAGTTTTAATAAAATCTTTTTGAAAATAAACAACAATTTAAAAAAAAAAGTGCACCCAATATAAATTATTCCAAGCTCCTATATATATATTAAAAGGCATTCATACCTTAGGGGTAAACGGAACACTGTTGATGACGTAGAAACGAGGCACAATAAACTTGGCATTTGATGAAGATTTAATATCTTGGCCACTACGTCTTCAAATTTAGAGTGTTATAGGCTTGAAGGATGATCAATAACTCTATCCTATGACTCAAACGTTTTTTTCCGGAATTGAGCCAAAACAACAAAGGACTCAATTGGAAATTTGTGTCCTTATAGGTTTGTCGGAGACCAACTAACTGAACATTCTAGTATTCCCCAAGTTCCAAAATGGGCAGCAACTCCCCCAGAAGGGCACATACCAAAGTATACATCGAGCTTCATGCTCCATAAACCAGTTTACCCAGTTCTTTATTGATGGGCCAAAGCTGATAAAATAATGAGTGAAGAAATTTAGCACAGCTGCTAAGGGATATTTAGGGGGACCCCCAAATGAAATCTCTCATCCATTCATATGGACAGCATCACTGGGCTCCCTCTCAAGTAATTATTGCTACCTTCCCACTAGACCAATCAGGGTCTTTGCCATTATCACTGTCGCAGATTGCGATGATATGACATGCATGCTGAAACGGTAGCCAGTTAAGGGTCCACTATTAGGTCCCCAATAATCAGTAGTAGCCTCAAAGTTAGGCCCAAAACAGTATCTCTAGCAAAACTAGCATCATTATAGTCTGTTAAACACACTATATTTAGCACAATCCAATGAACTGGATAAGCCCCACTTTACAACCAAACCCTTTTATCCCTCATCCATATACCAACCAAGCTGCCAAGGCCTTCCTCTATTCAACAAAAATTCCAAAAAAATCATTTTCCATACTTTTTTTCTTAACATAACTCCCTTTAAAAGGGAAGCTCTTTTTCAACCAAGCCTCCGAGGCCATGTTCAAAAAGATTCATTTCCCCAAAAACACAATTTTCCTACTCTTTATCAAATAAAAAACTCAATAGAAAATTAAAATGCATGTAGAGTAAGCCACTAAATCAAGATAATAAAGAAAATATGCATCTCTTATTCCTTTTTTGAGTATCTTTTCTGGTGCAATGATGCAAATGCCAAGCTCCCACAGCCAACGATGAACCTGTAAGAAAATCCTAAAGGGAAAGAACCAGAATTAGATGCTACCAACTCTGCCCCATAACCTTCTCTCCTAAGTACCAAACGTACCCAAACTCATGCACCATCAACCATCGCATTTGCACACGCTGAACCGTCACCCCCAAGGGTAAAAATTCACCTACATTCCCAATAGAGATTTAGCAATCCTACCCAATGCTGCCTGTGCCTCCCTCAGCATACGATACACCTCTATTTAAAAACCCTCATAACCCATCCCCAGCAGTTGCTGAAAATAATACCGATCATCACCTGCCTATTCTGCTTCCCAAAGCTGCCCATAAGACCGTGCCACTGCTGATTGGTAATCCCTACCACCCTTCGATCGGCAGTACCCCTGAAATTTCATATAAGAAATCCCAAAAATTTTCTGAAAATTCCAAAAATTTCCCAAAAAATTCCTAAAATTGCAAAATAAATATTGGAACATTTCTTCACTAAGGAAACCATTTTTCAAGCTCCCAAACCCTCATTCGGGTTTATAACAAATTTATCCCTAACTTAAACGCTAAAAAATCAACGCACTTGCATCCCAAAAGCTCACTACAACTCCCTACCAGAAATCAAATGCTTCCCCAATAGGGCTATGTAATATCCTACCCATTTCCTCATCAAGTATTCCCGAATTAAACTCTCTCCCATAAAAAATCAAATTTCCCAAAGCAGAGCTAGAAGCCATTACTGGACATCTCTCCCCAATGGCGTCTCCCAGAAACACATTTCCCAATGGAATTCGAAAACCTCAAGTTATCAACTCTTTCCCCAAGCAGAATTTTCATACTAAGAATATCATCTCCCTCAAAAAAACTATCTCTTCTAAAAAATACATAATCCCTAGATAGATGTCTCTTCCCCAGTAGTCTCAAAAAAAGGTAAATTAAAGACTCATCGGAGAGCAAACCCCCACATTAACTCTTAAGGTCCTCATAACTAACCTCAACCCTCATAATTTTCTTATCAAATTAAAATTAAACAAAGTGAAATAAGATTAAATCCTAACAAATTTAAATTTCACTTAAACATAATTAATTTAACCCAAGTCCTAGAAATTTTCCTAAGTCATATTTTTAATATTTCCAAATTAGGCCAAACCAAATTTTACCAAATTAAATTAAATGACTTGAATTAAATTAACATAGACATTACCCAACTTTAATGTAGCACCAAATTAAACATAAGTAGTGATTAAACCAAATTTTATCTTTTTACCTAAGCATGCGTTCTAGGTGATATAGCAAGATAAAATTTAAACAATGAATCACTACGTCATGATGTACTAGAAGAAACTAACAACGGGAAAAAACCTCGGACGACCCTAGCCTCAAATCCACTAAGTATGGTTTTACAAATACAGGACAGTAGACTTACAACACTGGACTCGATCCCTCTCAAGCCCCGACGCTCCTTGTTATATACACATCCGCCTAGCGAATAACCACAGAGCTCCACCACGGTCTCGAAATCCAGCGATCGAAATTTTTATGGACACCGCCACCCAAATAAGGAGCCTTTCTCCAAATGGGTAAATGAATACAAACTTCTTCTTCTTTGTGGGATGTAGAATTAAACCCAAACAATCTCTTCTTAAATATGTAGAGATAAACCGATGTCAAACTCCAAGCAAAGTATATATATATATATATGGATGAACTTGGATAAATAAACTTTGGGTGTAAAACAAGTGTTTAAAAGATTTTTCTTGAAACATAAAAACACTTAAACAATGAACTTTTTCCTTTTGAAATTATGCTCTCAAAATCTCTCTTGGAGGTTGTAGGATATGAAAAGGTTAAGTGGAAAAAGTTAATTTCCGCACATATTAAGACTGCCCTAAAAGTTAGTGGAAAAAGAAGTGAGAAAGTGGGAAAAAACTGTCAAATAACTGTTCCTGCCAAAACTCGTTTGAACGACATTTCGTTCGAACGAAGTCTCGTTTGAACGATCTAACGAAGTTCCAGTGTGAACTCATTAGAAATATCGTTGGAAATCTCATTCCAACATCATGTTCGTTCGAACGACACTTTGAACAACATTCCAGTGGCCTTTTGGGGAATTCATTGGCAAACTCGTTCGAATGACATTACTGTTCGAATGATAAACTTGTTCGAACGACATTTCGAACGAACTTCTAGAAACTTGAAAATTTTCTATTTTTAGCCCAGAAACTTTATATACTTTATTTTTAAGTTTTAATAAAATCTTTTTGAAAATAAACAATAGTTTTAAAAACAAAGTACACCTAATATAAATCGTTCCAAGCTTCTATCTCTCTCTCTCTCTCTCTCTCTCTCTCTCTCTCTCTCTCTCTACGAAAAAGTTAGTTTCCACACATATTAAGACTGCCCAAAAAGTTAGTGGGAAAAGAAATGGAAAAGTGGGAAAAAACTACATAAAACTGCCAAATAAATGTTCCTGCCAAAACTCGTTCGAACGACATTTTCGCTCGAACGAAGTCTCGTTCGAACGAGACTTCTAACGAAGTTCCAATGTGAACTCGTTAGAAATCTCGTTGGAAATCTCCTTAGAACATCATGTTTGTTCGAACGACATTCCAGAGGCCTTTTGGGGGACTCGTTGGCAAACTCGTTCGAACGACATTCTGTTCGAACGACATTTCGAACGAATTTCCAAAAAGTTGAAAATTTTCTATTTTTAGCCCAGAAACTTTATATACTTTATTTTAAAGTTTTAATAAAATCTTTCTGAAAATAAACAACAATTTAAAAAAAAAAGTACACCCAATATAAATTATTCCAAGCTCCTATATATATATTAAAATGCATTCATACCTTAGGGGTAAACGGAACGTTGTTGATGACGTAGAAACGAGGCACAATAAACTCGGCATTTGATGAAGATTTAATATCTTGGCCTCTACGTCTTCAACTTTAGAGTGTTATAGGATTGAAGGATGATTAATAACTCTATCCTATGACTCAAACGTTTTTGTCCGGAATTGAACCAAAACAACAAAGGACTCAATTGGAAATTTGTGTCCTTATAGGTTTGTCGGAGACCAACTAACTGAACATTCTAGTATTCCCCAAGTTCCAAAATGGGCAGCAACTCCCCCAGAAGGTCACCGACCAGCGTATACATCGAGCTTCATGCTCCATAAACCAGTTTACCCAGTTCTTTATGGATGGTCCAAAGCTGATAAAATAATGAGTGAAGAAATTTAGCACACCTGCCAAGGGATATTTAGGGGGATCCCCAAATGAAATCTCTCATCCATTCATATGGACAGCATCACTGGGCTCCCTCTCAAGTAATTATTGCGACCTTCCCACTACACCACTCAGGGTCTTTGTCATTATCACTGTCGCAGTTGTGATGATATGACATGCATGCTGTAATGGTAGCCAGTTAAGGGTCCACTATTAGGTCCCCAATAATGAGTAGTAGCCTCAAAGTTAGGCCCAAAGCAGTATCTCTAGCAAAACTAGCATCATTATAGTCTGTTAAACACACTATATTTAGCATAATCCAATGAAGTGGATAAGCCCCACTTTACAACCAAGCCCTTTTATCCCTCATCCATATACCAACCAAGCTGCCAAGGCCTTCCTCTATTCAACAAAAATTCCAAAAAAATCATTTTCCATACTTTTTTTCTTAACATAACTCCCTTTAAAAGGGAAGCTCTTTTTCAACCAAGCCTCCGAGGCCATGTTCAAAAAGATTCATTTCCCAAAAAACACAATTTTCCTACTCTTTATCAAATAAAAAACTCAATAGAAAATTAAAATGCATGTAGAGTAAGCCACTAAATCAAGATAATAAAATAAAATATGCATCTCTTATTCCTTTTTTGAGTCTCTTTTCAGGTGCAATGATGCAAATGCCAAGCTCCCACAGCCAACGATGAACCTGTAAGAAAATCCTGAAGGGAAAGAACCAGAATTAGATGCTACCACCTCTGCCCCATAACCTTCTCTCCTAGGTACCAAACGTACCCAAACTCATGCACCATCAACCATCGCATTTGCACACGCTGAAACGTCACCCCCAAGGGTAAAAATTCACCTACATTCTCAATATATATTTAGCTATCCTACCCAATGCTGCATGTGCCTCCCTCAGCATACGATACACCTCTATTTAAAAACCCTCATAACCCATCCCCAGCAGTTGCTGAAAATAATACCGATCATCACCTGCCTATTTTGCTTCCCAAAGCAGCCCATAAGGCCGTGCCACTGCTGATTGGCAATCCCTACCAACCTTCGATCGGCAGTACCCCTGAAATTTCATATAAGAAATCCCAAAAATTTTCTGAAAATTCCAAAAATTTCCCAAAAAATTCCTAAAATTGCAAAATAAATATTGGAACATTTCTTCACTAAGGAAACCATTTTTCAAGCTCCCAAACCCTCATTCGGGTTTATAACAAATTTATCCCTAACTTAAACGCTAAAAAATCAATGCACTTGCATCCCAAAAGCTCACTACAACTCCCTAGCAGAAATCAAATGCTTCCCCAATAGGGCTATGTAATATCCTACCCATTTCCTCATCAGGTATTCCCGAATTAAACTCTCTCCCATAGAAAATCAAATTTCCCAAAGCAGAGCTAGAATCTATTACTAGACATCTCTCCCCAATGGCATCTCCAAGAAACACATTTCCCAATGGAATTCGAAAACCTCAAGTTATCAACTCTTTCCCCAAGCAGAATTTTCATACTAAGAATATCATCTCCCTTAGAAAAACTATCTCTTCTAGAAAACACATAACCCCTAGATAGATGTCTCTTCGCCAGTAGTCTCAAAAAAAGGTAAATTAAAGACTCCTCGGAGAGCAAACCCCCACATTACAGCTTAAGGTCCTCATAACTAACCTCAACCCTCATAATTGGTCGCCCAATAAAAAGGTCCTTAGAATTGACCTCGACCCTTAGAATTGGTCGCTCTTACTTAAGGTCCTCAAAATTGACCTCGACCCTCAGAATTGGTCACCTTCACTTAACATCATCATAATTGACCTTGACCCTCGGAATTGGTCACCACATCTTAATGTCCTCATAATTGACCTCGACCCTTAAAATTGGTTGCCTCCACTTAAGCTCCTCAGAATTGACATCGACCATCAGAATTCGTCGCTCCTACTTAAGGTTCACAAAATTAACCTCGACCCTCAGAATTGGTCGCTGCTACTTAAGGTCCTCAAAATTAGTCGCTCCTACTTCAGGTCCTTGAAATTTACCTCGACCCTCAGATGTGGTTTCCCCAATAAAAAGTTCCTCAAAATTGACCTCAACCCTCACATTATGTCGCTCCTACTTAAGGTCCTCGGATTTGACCTCGACCCTCAAAATTGGTCGCCCCCACTTAAGGTCCTTAGAATTGGCCACCCTACTTTAGGTCCTCAGAATTGACCTCGACCCTTCGAATTGGTCGCCTTCATTTAAGGTCCTCAGAATTAACCTCGACCCTCAGAATTGGTGTCCTCCACTTAAAGTCCTCAGAATGGACCTTAACCTTAAGAATTGGTCACCCCCACGTAAGGTCCTCAGAATTGATCTCGGCCCGCAGAATAGTCACCACCAACTTAGGCCCTTAGAATTGACCTCAACCCATAAAATTATCCATCCCCAACATTACCTTAGGTCCTCAGCATCGACCAAGACCCTCTGAAATGGTCATCCTCATCCCTTTGGTCCACATAATTGACTGCTTTACCAAAACATCATTGTGGTGTCTATTCGATGACTTTCACATGTTCCAAGCTCACCTGTCGAGGAGATCTGTACACACCACATTCTAGGATCCCCTCAAGTCTCTCCTTAGGTCCCTAACATCTCCTCAATTCACTACAAACCCTAGGTCAAACTCCTATTACCAATTTAGAGGCCATCGAGCGCTCCCGAGCCCCGTTTGACTCTGGTCAACCCCATCATCAGAGTGAAATCTCAATGAATCTTTTAAAGGATCTGAATAATCTTTCCAATATTCCACCATGTACACGAATTGGTATAAGGTTTCGAATAAACGGACCATTTTACTACAAAAAAATGATTTGGATGGCATCGGGCGCTCTCGGGCCCCAATTTGACCCAAATCAACTTCATCGTCATAGAGAAAGCTCAAAGCATATTCAAAGGAAACTAAAACTCTATTTTAACGATCCACCTCATGCGTTAAATGATGTAATAATTCAGACGCACGATCTATTTTCCTTAAAAATTGATTTGAAGGCCATCGGGCGCTCTCGAGCTCTGTTTGACCAACGTCAACTCTTCATCTTGAGTGAGACTGAATGAATATTTAAAGGGCATTGAATACCTTTTTTCCAATGGTCTACTCCATGCAAAAACCAGCATTACAATACAAATAAATAATTATTTTACTCCAAAAGGTCATCAGGCAGTTTCGAGCCCCATTTGACCAAAGTCAACTCTCCGAACTGAGTGAAGCTCTTTGGAACATCTAAGTACCTCACACACCCTTTCCAACAATCCGCCCCATGCACAATTAGGACTTATAGTTTGCATGAACGATCCATCAGCGTCCGACAATCTTCCCTCCAAAGGACCGATGGGCTCTTACGAGCCCCGTTTGACCCAAAGTCAAATCCTGAACTTGGGAGAGGTCTAAAGGATTCTCAACTATCTATGAAAAACCTTTCTAATGGTAGGAATCGTGCACTGTTCAGATTAGAAATTGGGTTTTACGACCATTTTTCCAAAAAATTTACACGAGACTACCAATTGGTAGGCCCTTGGACCTGCCTATCGATAGTGTGTCCAGGGTTATCTATCGATAAACAGGACAAGGACAATGTTGATCAGTAGTCCCCCTACCCTATATAAGGAGAGCATGAGCTCACTTCAAAAGCAGACCTCAAAAATATCAATTTTAGTGCTCTTAGCATTTAATGAAGTTTCCTTGTGTGAAATTTTTCTCCACCCTTCATTCCCATCACTTTAATACCCAATTTGTCCCAAAAAACTCCTTCTCTCTCATCCTACATTCATCCCAACTTGCAAGGAAGCTCGTCAAAGATCAAGTTCAAGCTTCAATCTCCAAAGAAGGTCCAAACATCCTTTTGTCTCTTTAAATTTCTTTATTTTTGTATTGGTTACACAAATTCTCAATTTAGCTTTTACTTTAGATCATATGCATTAATACCTCATCCTTTTTAATTTATATTTGACACAATTTATTTTCTATAAAAAAAACAAAGAAAAAGAAGGTTTCACCTATAAATTCCCATGAGATTCTTCATCATATTTTCTCAAAACTAAATATATATTTTACACACACATGTAATAAAATCTCGTTTGAATCTATGGGATAAACCCCACCCTTGTTCCGCATGAGAACTATGTGAACTTTGATGGCTTTATAGGCTACGTAGGTGTTTCGGGCTAAAACTCAACACTCGACTCGTATTTTCATATTTTTCATATTTTATCCACATATTATTCATATATATCATACTTGTGATTCATACTTGCATCTTATCTAACATATATTATCGTTTCATCATAACAATCAATATCTTAATAAGCGCATGCATCATATTTTCTACTTATTATTTTGGAAACATTTCTATGGATGACCTCACTCCATCTTTTCCATGATGCGAGTAGGGCGATTTCGATCTCCACTTATGTATATATGCACACACACTTCACGGATAATTAAGGAAAATAGTAACATATTCCCATGAGAAACCAAAAGGGTGGGTTCCTAACACCTTCCCATTCCGTAATTTATCTCGCGAACCTCTGCACTATTGGTTTCACAAGCATCAGTTTGTCTTTGATACCTCTCTCTCGAGGCGGCGACATGTTCTTTTTCCTATTTTGTTCAAAATAGATTGGTGAATCTATCTCTTTGCAACACCCCAAAATTGACGACAACCGAAGCACCCCATGATGTAGCGAGGGGTGCGGGCCCTTTATCTCTCCCTCTTTATGCCCCCCGAAAGAGCTCGGGGAAAAAGGGGAAGATCTCGGGATGGCCACCCCCCTCATTTGAACGATATTCAAATTCCTAACCTTTGTTTAGTGTCAAAACCGATACCGACTACAATCCTTTAGAGTAATTAGTGACTTAAATATACTTTTTCTTTAATAAAGACTATATTGGGAACCCAAGGCTAAATAATTTAATTGGCCTTCAGACAGATTATCGAAATCCCAAATTATGATCCTATAATTTATTTCCTTTTTTGTTTAGTTGTAACTAATTCCACTAAATAATTATAACTACAATTGAATTTAATTATCTCCTTTTTTCAAATAAAGAGGCCTTGTTTGCAAATTTAGAAAGTGCAGAATGTGATTCCCCGAGTAGATTATACAATACCCAATTGATGAAATTCAAATCGTTGTTATTCAATTTTTTCCAACATCTTATTTATTCCTCAATCTTAAACATAACTTATTTAATACTCTACCGGGTTGTAAAATATAGTCCATTAATAATGTTTACCAATGGAATCAAAACTTATAAGTTTATCAAGGGGATATCACAATCCAGGATATTTCCCAGATGCAAAATCCTCTGAATTATGTTCTCAAACATGTACACAATATTTTACCAACTTGCAAAGATTCAGACCCAGTAAATTGGATCTCACCCATAACAATCAAATAAATAAATGTAATCACATTCCAATTCTCATAATCCTCGGGATAATCTATGAACTCTTTCCAAACGGTGTGGGATTTTTTTAATTCGAATCTAGTCTGCACCTAGACTTGAATCTCACATTTGGTCATGTTCAATACATATGAATGTACCAGTACGATCATCTTTGAACTATCAAAAAATTTCTCGAACCGTTAGACATGTTATCATATATAAACTATTAAAATCTCACTCCCAGCCTTACTAATAGGATGTCAACTCTCAATCAATATTGTGAACTATTCAATTGAACTAAGACCATAATTTTGAAATTTTATGATTGAACTAAACCTAACACACCAGAATCTAAGTAATAGACTTGTTCCATGGTTGATTTGGTAGCCAGAGAGTTACGCCTCATATCGTTTGAGTGAGGGAAAGTAATGGTTCATATATATATATATATATATATATATATATATATATATATATATATATAGAGAGAGAGAGAGAGAGAGAGAGAGAGAGAAAGAGACTCTTATAACATCGAGGCATTTTCAGGTAAGGCGTGTTGCTTATGACACCATATGTCAGGGGTTCAAACCTTATTGGCACAAGTTTGTGGATTTGAGATATAATAAAACCCCATACCGCTGTGAGCAGTTGTTAAATTTGAGACAATATCGATGGTGGTAGAGTGGGTATTATAATTCAACACGCCTTTAGTAAAGAATAAACTTCATACATTGTTTAAAATAAAACCCAATAAAAATCACGCACGCGTGGATTAGATACTAAGGCAAAATTAGGCCGCTCAAGATTAAACATATCACCATAATTCTAGGTGAAATTGAAGATATTATGAGTCGGGTAATCCACATGGAACTTGAAGAGTCCTACATCATTGCAAGTCCTAGTCTCCCGGCTATTACGGATCAAATAAGGATGACCTTGCTAATAACAATGATAATGATAATGTTTCCAACTACAATCATACTAAAACTCAACAACCTAAAAGATAAGGGTGAAGATGGGGGAAGAATCCATATGGAGTGATGAGGGCATAAATTTACATATTTAGGACTCTTATACCTATAAATAAAACACTCCTATTGTGGAAAAAGTTATAGAATAATATTTTACTCATGGCTTGAACTCTCATCTAGGACCTTTTATCACTCTAAGTCATTTTCTTCCTTACTTGATAAATGTCATCACTCTCCCTCTCTCTCTTCCTTCTAGACATAGGCATGTCGATCTACCGAACCACTTACATCCTTGTGACCATTTACTTATTTCATTCATATTTGTGGGGGTATTTTGTACTTAGCCTTATTATAGGATTGAATCCCCATACAAGATTCAAAGGGGAATACTATAATATAGTTTTTTCCTTAGAATTAGAGTTTGAGTGGATTTGTAAAAAGATTAATCAAATTTCATTCCTTGTTTGTTATTCTCTTTCTTTTCTTATACTTCCATATTCAGCCATCCAGATACTCCTCCCTCCTAACTTAGGGTATAGGTTTAAGTTAGAGATGAAATAAAGATAGGGTTAAGTTTATCTCATACTTAAATAATAATTACCAATTTTTGTTATTTTAATTAACCTTAAAATTACACGGTCCTGTGAACCTCTAAAACCAATCCAAACATGCATAAGCTTTCTCTAATGGTCATCCCAATCAATAATGCAATATCCTAATGTTTTATCCATATTTGGTCTCTCGAAGGCCCCAAAGTCCAATTAAAATCATAACTCCACACATGTCCAATTAAAATGGCACAATGTTATTATCAAATAATTTATTTTAACTTAAACTACACCAAAATAATTTACTAACCAAATTATTGATGTTATTATATTGTTTGGCACATAAGGACTAGTTAATTTATATAGCATGCAAAGGTACATCAATTTAATAGTTTAATTTTACAAATTATACTGACCAAAATTCCCAAATAGGTTTTTTAATTAACTAATTGTAATACCCTTTACTGTCGTGTATTTATTTTTATATTAAATTACCTGTTGTGTGTATGATTTAACATAATTAAAAATTAAAACGTGAATTTAACATGGATATTAATTTGGGTAGAATAGTTAATATTTATGCGAATTGTATATTTACTAGTGTGATAAGGTAATTATAATTATATTGTCTTCTATTACATCGTATGTGAGTATTAGCGGTGGGTATAGGTTATCTCTCAACCAGGTTATATGTGTGTGTGTGTGAATTATATGAGATTTGGAGATGATTTTTATTTTTGAGTCTCAGATGATAAATTGGAGTGCACGATTGATCCGAGAAGGGCTGAGAAAGTAAAAATGACTGCCCGGGTGTTTCATTTGGTGTCCAGGGTCTTTGTGGCTAGTTTTACTCCAATTAGGGTATACGAGTCATTTTAAGTGTGTATTATCACTTAAAGATGGGATTAATTAAGTTAAGGGTTATTAGTCTCATATAAGGGTTAATAATCTCAAGTAATAAAACCCATCTTTGAGAGAACAAAGAAAGAAGAAAAAAGAGGAGAAAACCTCAGAGCGTTGGTAATTTCTTGTTAAATCTGCGATTTCAAGGAGAATTCAGACTCTACGAATTTGAGGCAAGTGATTAAACCTTGTAAATGCTTGTGTGTATGATTTATTTCATAATTTGTGGATAAATTATGGTGATTTTGAGTATATATGATAAAACCCTAGATTTTGTGTTGAAATCTATCATTTGGTGTGCACATATGGGTTTGATGGTGTAAAAATGGTTGGGATCCTACATAAAATGGTTGGGATGTTAGATACATGATTTAGAGGGTGGAAATATTGTGGGAGTTAAGTATAAATGGGTTTTTGAGATGTAGGAAAATCTCGTAGGAACAAAATCTGAACAGGTCGGATCGATTTGGTTGTGGACCTCAGATCGGTTCATTTTTAAAAACCATCGATTCACTTCGATCGTGACAGATTTTTAAATCTTTTGAAATTCCTTTCCATTTTGGTTTTGTGTTCGGGAACCCTCTATTAAGGTACGATAAACCTATTTATGAAACAAAATGTGGGTTTATGATATTCTACGATGATGGGGTTGCATCGAGGCTATTATAAAGATATAATTAGGAGTTTTTATGCTGATTCCTTTTGTAAATTCATTGAGGAGTGGGGATTCTTTTAAGGATTGTTACGGCCAATTGAGAGAGAGAGAGGTCGTGTACCCTTAAAATGTTAAAATTTATGATAAATCATATTTGTAATTGGTGATAGATCTTCAAGTGAGCAATTGAATCATAAAATGAATTGGGAATACTTCTGTGGATTATCGGCTAGTGTGATGAGTGGTATACACATAGCCAAGAATATTGATATTTACATTCGGATATGAGATGGTTTGTATACACAATGTGTATATATATCTTATGTATATGATATATATTTATTGTGTGGACATAACCCTATAGTGCTATCATGGGAAGTTGCACGATGTGGGTGAGGCCCCTAGCTTGAGGAGAAGGTTGCTTATAGTCCCCAGGTCATAAAGTCCATTTATTTATTGTGTGGAATTTATCAGGGATAAGACGTCATGGGTATGATTCGTCTTATTTCCGGTGAGAAACTATGACCGCTTCCCATACATTTGTAGTTTGGTTTATACTAAGCCGGTGTGAGAGTCCGACCGCTGGTAACCCAGGATGATATGTGAGTAACTCCCTGAAAGATGATAGCAATGTAGAGACTGCGTCCATTGAGTTAAAGCTTTGAGGAATGGTTAGTATACATATATTATGTGTGTTATGTATGTGTATTTTGTAGCGATGATTTATCTTGTATAATAGTGAGACTAATATTATACAAACTTGAAGATAATGTGTGACATGTTATGAAGATAACTAGTGAAAGTTATTAAGTCACGAATTTCTATATAATCATTAAGAAGAGTTTGAAATGATTACGTTTTGGGTAAACTAGATACGTGAGTGGGGTAAATGCATAGACTTGAGTTTGAGTTATCCGTAGACGAGTTGGGTAGCTTGATTTATGATTAAAATGCATACGTTTAGGGGCACACTATAGTTGAGGGGTAAGGTTGAGTCTCAAGTGAGTGCGGCACCACTTTATATTATGAAATTTTTTATTCATAATTATTATGTATTTTAATTCACTTGCTAAACTATTTCCAAACCCAGGGCTCTGAGCTGTTCATATCATCTCTCTTGCTTTTATTTATTATATATTATTGGTGTCCCACTGCAAGGAGGCCAATGTTGAGTCTTCCATTCTTGTTTATATAGAGTTGTAGAATGTGCGGACAGTTGTAGGACTTTTATTGCAGCCGCTTCGCATTTTTGGATATCTAGTTAAGGATCCATAATTGTAATTCGGGTGTTTACCCAAGGGTCATAGTGTTGTATATCTTATATATTTTAGAAATTTGGTAAATTTGTATTCTGTTGCCCGATCGCTTATTCTGGTATATTCTTTACTTGTACATGTTGCATATATATGATCACTTGACATTGTTGTATATGTTTGAATGTTCTATATGTTTTGAAAATTTTGGCACCCGTTTATTCTTATTTTAGGTGGTTAGTTACTTTTAATCTATTCGGAAGTTGATACTTAGAATGATACACTTGAGATTTCTATTTTATTTTAGCATAGGGCTAGCCACTCGTTATTATTCTATGCAAGGTGTAACAGGTGGTATCAGAGCATCATGTTATAGATTATTAGGATTTATATGGATTTTCTACGTTCTACCGTGGCGTTTTTTAGATAGATCCCTATTATTAGAACTGTTGTGTTCATTATGCTCTAACGATCTTCTGTTATGATCAATTGCTTGAACTGTGGGCTAATACAATTTATCCTTATTTCAGATGACACCAAAATAAGGTCTCTCGGCTAGGGCAAACAGAGGGGTGGAGAATGTGGAGCCCTAAATGCCTCAGGGGACTATGACTACAGCTAAAGTTTCCAATATTATGGCACAAGCAGTCAATACTGCCATGACAGTGATGGCACAACAACTTCTTTAGGCTCACCAACATCTTGTAGCTTCGGTAGCTCAAACCCACTTGGGGCCATCCACATTGAAGAGGGTATGGGAAGCTTTTCAGAAGGGACATCCTCCGAAATTCTAGTGAGAGATGAAGTGATTATTTTAAGTCAACGGAAGAAGGATATTCGAAGGCATCTTTAAATGGTTGAATGTAGTGTGGTTCAGAAGAAAATACTCGCCACCTTTAAATTAGCGGGTGCGACTCTCCAGTGGTGGGAGTCGGTTACTACCTCTGACCAGAGAGATACAATGCCCATAGCATAATTTTGGGTACATTTTGCACGTAAGTATTTTCCTCCTGCAATTCAGATCGAGATGATAAGGAGATTGCTTTATGTAACTCAAGAAGATCAAAAGGTGGTTGAGTATGAAGAACAATTTACCCGCATGGAGAATGTTGTGTCAGATGAGGTAAATACGAAGGAGAAAAGGATTTAGAAGTTTATATAAGGTTTGAATTATATAATTCATCAACATCTGTTGGGGAACCCGACTTCGTTAATATTTGCAAACGTAATGAATGCTACGTTATTACATTGTCAGGATCATCGTCTATATTTAAAGGGGATTAAGATGTTTATGGACTCGGGCTCATCGAGTAAGTCGGGAGTAGATGGTGCCAGTGGGGCACAATAGGCTCAACAACAGGGAAATAGGCAGAAGGAGCGGTATCTCCATTCAGAGATTAAACTATAAGGCAGCGTTCTGAAGGCTTTAGATTTGAAGATGGTGGATTTAGACAAAATCCTCAAGGGGCCCAGCAGCAGCATAAGCAAAATGTTTCCTAGGGTTAGGCGGGTTGAGGGAACAACGGGGGAGGCCAATCGAGCCGAGGTCGTCAGGTCCAATGGCAATGGTAGCCCAGATTCAAGCAGTAGGGCCAGAGACAGGAGAATTTTGTAGGCCATTACTATCAGTGTGGAGAGGCGTGCCATAGGAAACTAGAGTTCCCACAACAGGATAAAATATAGGCACCGAGAGCTCAATAAATTCAGTAGGCGCCTTTACCAACTCCAGCACTTGTTCCAGTTGTTCAACCTCAACAGGGACAAATGCAATATAGATGAGTTTATAATGTCCAGAACGTGGCATTACCATAGGGGCAGTAGCCTCTACCAATGGTCGAGGGTAAGTTCCCTATCCATAGGCGTATGGGTCCGGTGTTATTTGATACTCGAGCATCCCATTCATTTATAGACATTCATTTTTCACAATCCGCAAGGTTGTTAGAGTCTACCGATAGTATTTTGATGTGCATAGATTCTCCTTTTGGTAATGGGGTTCTTATTCACTACATTTGTAAAGGGGTGGATATAGATGTTTGAAGATTGTTTTTAGTTGCTGATTTACTTGTTCTAGATAGGGTTGGGTATGATGTTATTCTGGGGATGGACTGGTTAGCAAAATATCGGGCGATGGTAGATTGTTTGGGGAGGTCAGTTATATTTTCCATGCCAGGCCAGGAGATGTATTTGGTCGCCATGCCTCTTTCGTAGGGATGTTCAAGAACCCATTTATATTATATCGAGGAGGATACTTCGTAAGAAGTGGTTATTTCCTTAATTTGATTCCGGTGGTCAAGGAGTTCGCTGATGTTTTTCAAGGAAATTCCAACCTTACCTCTGAGTTGTGAGATCAAGTTTGTCATTGATCTGGTGCCTGGGACTAGGCCAATTATGTGAGATCCATACCGTAGGGCTCCTTTGGAAATGGGGGAGTTGTGTGACCAAATCCAACATCTTTAGGGGCAGGGTTTTATTCGTCAGAGTACATCACCTTGGGGAACACCTGTATTATTTGTGAAGAAAAGGGATGGTTCTCTTCGGTTGTGCGTGGATTATCGAGTTGAATAGGGTGACCATCCGGAATAAGTACTCGTTACCTCGTATCAATGATTTATTTGATCAATTAAGTGGGGCCACATACTTCTCAAAAATAGATTTGTGAACGAGGTATCACCAGCTTTGTATTATGATGTCTCTAAAATTGCATTTTTGACCCATTATGGATCTTATGAGTTTTTGGTTATGCCATTTGGGTTGACCAATGCCGCTACAGTGTTCATGGATCTAATGAATAGGGTCTTTCGAGATTTCTTAGATTAGTTTGTAATTATATTCATTAGTGATATTTTGATCTATTCTCAAATAGAGGGCGAAGATGAGGAGCATTTGGGGTTGGTTCTACAAACATTATGGGACCATCAATTATATGCCAAGTTAGAGAAATGTCAGTTTTAGTTGTGAGAAGTGCAATTTTTGGGTCACATAGTGTCAGAGAAGGATTTTATGTGGACCCAAGTAAAGTTACAGCAGTGAGGGAGTGGGGTCAACCCACGACACCGACAGAGATCCATAGTTTCTTGGGTTTAGCGGGTTATTTTCACCACTTTATTAAGGGATTTTTGAAAGTTGTCAGCCCTTTGACAAATTTGACCTAAAAGGGCATATAGTTTGTATAGGATGATTCATGTCAATTAGCATTTGATGAGCTAAAGGATAGGTTGACATCAACACCTGTTCTCTCATTTCCTAAAGCGGGAGTGGAGTATTTAGTCTTTACGAATGTATCCCCCTAGGGATTAGGGGGTGTGTTTCAGCAAGAGGAGAGGGATATTGCTTATGCGTCCCGTAAGCTCAGGCCCCATGAAAGGAGTTATCCTACTCATGATATGGATTTGGTTACTATAGTCTTTGCATTGAGAATATGGAGGTATTATCTCCTGGGGGAGAAATTCAGTCATTTCACGGATTATAAGTCGCTGTAATATTTGTTCACCCAGGAAGATATAAATATAAGGCAGCATAGGTGGTTGGAATTGTAATGGATTATCAATTTGATATCCAATACCATCTGGGGAAAGACAAATTAGTTGATGATGTTTGGAGTCATCAACCCACTGGGCAATTAGTGGAAGAATGGAAATCCAAGTGGAAGGAACTTAGCGAGGATGATGCAGTGGCCAGTGTATGGAAGTGTAGACAGTCACACCCGAGATGGTGATACGGGTGGTGAAAGCTCAAACATAAGATAAGGATTGCTAAGATAGGGTGCATAAATTATTGAAGGAGGGAGCAGAATCCTACTCTATCAGTTCTAAGGGTGTATTACATTTCAATGGGAGATTGATAGTCCCAAATGATAGGGATTTGCGGCATGTTGTTATGTCAGAGTCTCACGGGTCAAAATTTGTGGTCAATCCTGGTGGAGACAAGATGTATCAGGATATGCATCGATAATAGTGGTGGGAAGGTATAAAAAGGAACATAAAAGAGTTCGTCTCCCAATGCACCACTTGTCAGTTTGTGAAAGTGGACCTCCAGCGAGCTTTCGGAATGTTACAGCCGTTGAAGATTCCAGTATGGAAATGGGAAAGCATCTCCATGGATTTTATCATGGGATTACCTATGTTCCATAATAGTCATGACTCCATTTGGGTTATAGTGGATCATTTGACTAAGTCGGAACACTTTTTAGTTATGAGAACGGATTTCACGATGGCGCAGTATGCCTAACTCTTTATTACAAAAATTATGCAATTGCATGGAGTGCCGATTAATATTTTATCCGAACGAGATAAAATCTTTCTCTCCCATTTTTGGCAGAGTTTCCAGGAAGTAATGGGGATTGAATTATGGTTGAGCACTACATACCATCCCCAAACTGATAGGAAAACTGAGCGAGTAAATTTTATGTTGAAAAATATGCTCCAAATGTGAATGTTAGATTTTGGGGGAAATTGGGAACAATACCTACTGCTGGTAGAATTTGCTTATAGTAATTCTTACCAGTTTACCATAGGTATGGAGCCTTACCAGTAATTGTGTGGTCGCCCATGTTATTCACCCACATGTTGGTTAGAAGTCGGGGATAATAAACTTCTTGGACCGGAGGTGATCCAAGACACTTTGATTGAAATTAAGTTAGTTTGGAATCATATACACATTGTACAAGACCGATAGAAACGTTATGCTGATGTAGATCGTAGGCATGTGGAGTTAGAAGTGGGAGACCAAGTGTTGCTATAGGTATCCCCGATGAGAGGTGTAATGAGATTTTGGAAGAAGGGCAAACTTGCGCCAAGGTATGTAGGCCCTTTATCAATTATTGAGAGAATTGGTCCTATGGCCTACAGACTTTCTTTGCTGGAGAAATTGCAGAGAATCCATAATGTGTTCCACGTTTCTTCCTTAAAAAAGTATCGAAGAAGTGAGAAGGCATATTATCATTTTCCATTAGAAGAAATTGTATTACAAACTAATATCTCATATGAAGAACAATCGGTTGCCATTTTGGACCGTAGCGATCATAGGCTACAATCGAAGGTAGTTCCTTTAGTTCGAGTCCAATGGGGGCACCATAACATCAATGAGTCAACGTGGGAACGAGAGGATGGTATGCAAGCCAAGTATCCTTACCTAATTCCATAAGGTACGCCTTAATTTCGAGGATGAAATTCCTCTGTAAGGGGGGAGTATGTAATACCCCTTACTTTCGTTTGTTTATTTTTATATTAACTTACATGGTGCTTGTGTGATTTAATATAATTAGAAATTAAAATGAGAATTTAACATGGATATTAATTTGGGCAGAATAGTTAATATTTATGCAATTTGTATATTTACTAGTTTGATAAGGTAAATATAATTATATTGCCTGCTATTATGTCGTATGTGAGTATTAGCAGCGAGTATTGGTTATCTCTCAATCGAGTTATATATGTGTGTATGAATTATATGAGGTTGGGAGATGATTTTTATTTCGGAGTCTCAGATGAAAATTAGAGTGCACTGTTGATCCGAGAAGGGCCTAGAAAGTCAAAATGACTGTCGGGGGTTTCATTTGTGTTCTGGGGTCTTTTCGGCTAGTTTGACTCGAATTGGGGTATACGAGTCATTTTAAGTGTGTATTATCATTTAAATCTGGGAGTAATTAAGTTTAGGGTTATTAATCTCGTATGAGGGTTAGTAATCTCAAGTAAGAAACCCCATCTTTGAGAGAACAAATGAAGAAGAGAAAATAAGAGAAAACCTTGGAGCTTTGGTAATTTTTAGTTAAATCCCCGATTTTGAGGAAGATTCAGACTCTACGAATTTGAGCCAAGTGATTATATTTGCTAAATGCTTATGTGTTTGATTTATTTCATATTTGTGGATAAATTATGGTGATGTTTAGTATATATGATAAACCCTAGATTTTGGAGTAGAATCTAGCATTTGATGTGTACATATATGGGTTTGATGGTGTAAAAATGGTTGGGATGTTAGATAGAAGATTTAGAGGGTGGAAATATTGTGGGAGTTAAGTATAAATGGCTTTCCGAGATATGGGAAAATCTTGTTGGAACAAAATCTGATCAGGCCAGATTGGTTTGGTTGTGGACCTCGGATCGATTTGTTTTAACAGTGGACCGATTCATTTTTAAAATCCATCGGTTCGATTAGATCATGACAGTTTTTAACTCTCCTGAAACTCCTTTCCATTTGGGTTTTGGGTTTGGGAACCCTCTATTAAGTTACGATAAACCTTTTTATGAAACAAAATGTGGTGTTACTATGGTGACGTTGTATCGAGGCTATTATAAAGATATAATTAGGAGTTTTTATGCAGACTCTTTTCTTAAATTCTCCGAGGAGTGGGGATTCTTTTAAGGATGGTGATGCGATAATGAGAGAGAGAGAGGGGGAGGTCGTGTACCCTTAAAAATGTTTAAATTTATGATAAATCATATGTGTAATTGATGATAGAGGTTCAAGTGGCAATTGAATCATAAAATGAATTGGGAATACTTTTGTGGATTATCGGGTAGTGTGATGAGTGATATACACAGCTGGGATTATTGATATATACATTTAGATATGAGATGGTTTGTATATACGATGTGTATATATATCTTGTTTATATGATGTATATTTATTATGTGGACATACACCCTATAGTGCTATCATGGGAAGTTGCGTGATGTGGGTGAGGCCCCTGGCTTGAGGAGAAGGTTGCTTATACTCCCCAGGTCATAACGTCCATTTATTTATTGTATGGAATTTATCATGGTAAAACATCTTGGGTATGATTCATCTTATTTTCGGAGAGGAACTATGATCGCTTCTCCTATGTTTGTAGTTTGGTTTATACGAAGTCGGTGCGAGAGTCCTACCGCTGGTAACCAAGGATGGTATGTGAGTAATTCCCTAGAAGATGATAGCATTGTAAACATTGCATCCATTGAATTAAATATATGAGGGATGGTTAGTATACATATATTACGTGTGTTATGTAAGTGCACTTTGTAGTAATGATTTATCTTGTATAATAGTGAGACTAATATTATACAAACTTGCAATAAATGTGTGATATGTTATGAAGATAACTAGTGAAATTTATTAAGTAATGAATTGCTATATAATCATTAGGAAGAGTTTGAAATGATTATGTTTTGGGTAAACTAGATATGTAAGTGGGGAAAATGCATAGACTTGAGGTTGAGTTATCCCTAAACGAGTTGGGTAGCTCGATTTATGATTAAATGCATACGTTTTGGTGTTCACTATAGTTAAGATGTAAGGTTGAGTCTCAAGTAAGTGTGACACCACTTTATATAATGAAATTGTGCATTTATAATTACTATGCATTTTAATTCACTTGCTAAACTATTTTCAAACCCAGGGCTCTAACCCGTTCATATCATCTCTCATGCATTTATTTATTATATATTATAAGTGTCCCACCGTAAGGACGCCAATGCTGAGTCTTCCATTCCTGTGTATATGGAGTTGTATCATGTGTGGACTGTTGCAGGACTTTTGTTGTAGCTGATTCTCATTTTTGGATATCTAGTTAAGGATCCATAATTGTAATTCGGGTGTTTACCTAAGGGTCAGAGTGTTGTATACCTTATACATTTAAGAAATTTGGTACATTATGTAGTCTGTTGCCCGACAGCTTATTCGGGTATATTCTTTAGTTATACATGTTGCATATATATGATCACTTGATGTTGTTATATACGTCTGAATGTTCTATGTGTTTTGAAAATTTTGGCACCCGTTTATTCTGATTTTGGGTAGTTAGTTATGTTTAGTCTATTCGGTAGTTGATGCTGAGAATTATCCACTTGAGATTCCTGATTTATTTTAGTATAGGTTTGAGCACCTGTTATTATTATAAGTGCGGCGTCACACTAATTTTCCCAATTAATTATTTATTAAAAGACCTGAGGTATTATATTCATCTCTCAATATATTACCTCTCTCAATGCCATTTGAAACTTGGGGCAAATAATATGAAACATTCCATATATATCCACAAGCATTACATGTGAAAAGTTCCACAACCCCACTTAGAAAATCTGAGCATATTTAGATGGATGGTCACACCGGTTAATGTGGATGGCTACGTCAAGTAAACACCCAAAAATTGATAATTTGAGTCAAAACTCATAATAAATCCCTTGGGGTGATCAGTTTATGAACCATGTATCCCATGCAACGAAGACCTAGTGGCAAAGAAATTGTGGTTAAAAGAGTTTAGAGAGGAGTGGGACACAATGTGACATGTTTATGGGTGCATTACTCACTTTACGACAAGATAAAAGATATCGACAACATGTGAGTAATGGGTGGTTACCTTAGGAAACTTCATGATTGTCAAATCCTTGTATCTTATGTGTCTTAATGTGGGTGCATTATGAAAACTTGCCACGTGAACTATATTTATGTGAAATACTTTTTCAAATTTTAAGAGCTTTGAGAAGAATATGAGAGTAGTGGAAATAATAAACTATGAGATAAAAATACTTACACAAACTCAATTGTGATGCCTCAATTTCGATAGTCAAAGTGGAAAATCTTTTTGTACTTTGATTTCATTAAAGAAAATCATCATTTTCAATAGAATCTTGCCTCCACAATTTTGTTGAATTTTTTTTTAATTTAATTAATGAAATGATGTCCACCTTATAAAATTTATAAGAACACTTGAAATAAAGGAGTTGTGCCAATTTCTTAAAGTAAATACCATTTAACGAAAGTCCACGTCATCATGTCTTATTGTAAACCAAATTTAAAGTACTTTCAAATAAATTTCAGATGGCTTAATAATACGTTTCATTTCAGTTACACATTTAAAGTAAATAGCAAACAGAGCTCTACTGGTGCATCAATCCTTCCTTGTCTCTCACGATTTCCATGTCTTTATCTTTTTCCTGAAGTACCTGGGGTTTGGCAAATGGTGGGGTATAAGCATGTGAAGGTCCCTTTATGGAGCACTCCTAGGGTGTGTGTTTTTTGCTTTAGCTATATAGGAATTCATCTAGTTGGCCTTTAATTTTAACAAAATATATTCAGTATTTATGACGAGTCTAGTTACCTATGGCATGCCCTCTACTCAGTCGATTGCAAATTTCAAAAATTCAGAAGTTGGCTCAATTCAATATTCGTAAAGGTAGTCTATCACACCCTTGTGAATTGGCTCATAGGATTTAATTATGTCACATAGGATGCACTACACCACACTACACTACATTTTATCATGTCTTATGATTGTGTGTTGGTTTTATTCAAAAATAATTTTTTTAAAATTATTTTGGAATTTATTAATGTGATTAAATGTTTTCTTAAAATTAAATTTCAAAATTAATTTGAAAGTTAACTTTTTTTGTGAAACTAAATCGTGTGTTTTAGTATGTTAAGAGATAAAGATATTTTAAACATGGAAAATGTTAGACACACTGGGTGTTAGTACCGGTTTGGTACCGGTATTGCTTTATTTGTTTGTATTATGATGTGGGTCCCGTCAGGGAATGTTGTAGGTCCCACCATTGTACAATCAAATAAAGTGCATATGGTACTAAACTAGTATTTGGACCCGGTAAGAGTATCATTACTCTTTAAACATAATGTGATATGTATGTATGCATGCATGGCTAATTGTCCAAAGTGTAAACACAATTGTCTATTCTTTGTATGATAAATGAGTTAGCCGATTACACCTTTAACATGATTTTACCTTTGCAGTTATAGGAGCCTAGTCCCTTGCTAAAATGTGTGTACCTCACATGTATACAATTCGACCTTATTTTATATATATATATATATATATATATATAAGCCTTTAGCTACCTGTTAAACGATTTGATCACAGGTTAGGTTTTCTTGGCATGTGTAATATCTTTATTTGTGTTGTTGGTTGTCAAATCAGTATATCATGATTTCATTTGTTTAATCTTTGTTTGGGCTCTTTTCACTCTAAATGATGTTTCCCACTTTTATTATTTGCACCGATAGCATTGTATTGTGTTAGCTGGTCATTTATTTTCTCAAAGAATAATGTCGTCTAGCCTCAAGTTCTGAATTAAAACCATCCCATGGTATTTGACTAAACTATACATAGTTTTCTATAAAAAAATAAAAACTCTCTTTTGTTATATTAAATTGATATCGTTTGTAAAACTGGTCTTAACATCTTGTTGTGAGTTCGTTACAGCTATGAGCAACGTGTCAAGCATTTAGGTGGCATCTTTGTGTTTCTTTGAGGATTGACGGATCATTTTTTATCAATGTCTTGTGTTGATTGCTTTGTATCCTTGTGCCTTGTATTTCATCCAATTACATCACACTTGTTCACTCTATATATATGAATCATCGACTCTTATTTTTTTCAAGCTGAGATAATTAGTTTAATTGTCGAAACTCTACCCATCTTATTTCTATAGAGAGAGAGAGAGAGAGAGAGAGAAGAGTTCATACACTACACACACTAAGGTAATTTGTTGTGTTTGAAGATATAATCTCTACAATAGATTATATCTGAAAACAAACACTAAATATGTTATTTATTTGTTTGTTTGAAAAACATTTCTCAATCCTTTCAAATATTTTTAGAAAACTTTTATTAGGGCTTGCTATTATTAATATTGTGATCTATTGTTCAAGAACCTTAATAATATTTTACTTTTGAGTATATTGTTTATATTATTTTTTAAACCGAAAGATCCTCTCCAGTATTGTTAGATCTGATTTTCTAGATATTGTGAGAAATACTTGATATTTTTGGTGTACATTCTTTATATACTTTTTTGTATCTTACATAGCCCTGGTATATCAAGAAAATCCCTCAAAGGATAAAGGTATTTGTCTACTTTTGTGAGAACCACAACACATACTGATTTACACCTTTCTTGTGTTCATCGTTGGTTTTGTTTTTAGATCTAGTTATTTAGATCATGAATAAGCTGTTAAGTTGTGAGAAATAATAGTGTATATCACTACACACACGTATCCAATTTCTTTAGTGTTATTTATGTCAAGAAGTGTTAAACCTATTGCATGTTTGATATTTAATGTTTACTTACACTCACACACTGTTTTACACATTCTATGTATTGGATTCGTTTGGTTTTGGTTTGATTCGATAATATCTATAATATAACTGGCTTGTTGTGTTTTAATTGAACACATCTTTCACACTCTCACATTTGTTTGAGTATATGTGTTCATATTTTTGTTCTTATGATTAAAAAGCTGTTAAGATCTTACATGATGTATAAAATCAGTGTTAAAATCTATTTTTAACAAGATCTATTAAGGTTTATACATTTTGACCTAACTGTTTAACAAGACTTATCCTATTCAGATCTTATACTTGTTTATATTCTTGACCTTGAACTATATAGACACCGGGCCAAGGACTGAAAACAAAAACCAAGAACTATTGTACTGAATCGGGCACATTGAACTATTAAACCGCTGGATTGTTTATAATTGATTTAATTGGGTGTTAGATTAAATCTGGGTCAATCTAAACTTATTTTTAAAATAGTTTTATATTATTGACTTGTACTTAGATTGCTATATTCATTAGTCAAATATTGTGTTCTTGATTGTGCTTGCTTTAATTGAATATATTTGTTGCATAACATTTTATTCAAGTGACTTCAGGATCTGTGATACATATGTGCATATAACTTGTAGATCATTCACTTAGAACACATTCACGTAGGCACATGTTATCGTAAATATCTTGCCATATCTTACTATTGTGATTTTTGAAAATAAAGTTTTTCGAAAATCATTTTAAATCAAGACATCTTGATTTAAACAAGAAAGAAGGAACATTAGATTTGTTCTTGATATTTAGGATACTTAAAAGTGTTGCATATTCATTCGGGTTGTAACATTAAGGGTGAGTGTGCCATATAGTATAGGACACATCACAAAGCATTGCACTACCACAAGTCACTATTAAAATCAATAGACACTGAGCTGACCGATGCTAAGGAAGCTAGAGGGAAAGCTGAGACATGAAGAAGGCAACGTGGACAAAAGCTACATAGTGAGGCTAATTGCAGAAGAGCAACCAGAGCAGAGAGAGGCTTGGTCGTGATAGGTAAAAGCTTTTTCTAATTTATCCTACTTTGAGTCTTGCTGCATGTTATTCTGTATTGATTTGGTTTAATGGACTTTAATAGACTAAGTGACCCTAGAGGGTCCGTCGTTTTTCCTAGGGGGAGGGTTTTTATGACGTAAAATAAATTACCGTGTTCTTCAAATTCTGCATTAATCACCTAATAAGAAAAAGTAAGATTGAATTCTAGAAACTCGCCTAAATAAAGTGAATTAGTTATTATCTGTTTAATCACCTAGTTTTATCAAGACAATAATTAGGACTTTAATTAACTTGCCAAACCATATTCAGTTTGTGTTATAGTTAACGATTTAAGTAAAGTTTGTAAGGACATAATTTTATAAATATCTTGGCTAGAATCTAGGAATTTTTTATTTGTCCGAGATCATAGTATGTCTGTCTAATACTACTACATTCGGCACGTCAACAGGATCATGCACGACAACCTTGATCCGAATCCATGCATCCATCATCTTCGTACATGCATCATGGTTCATACGACGTGTTGCTCAACCGTTCCCACTAGTCCACTTTGTGTTATTGGTAAAATCATTTATTGAAGTTGTTTATATATGCATAAATATTTGGGAATTTTTCAGAAAATATTTTTTTGAAGTCTGATTCATTTTTAACAAAAACAAAAAAAATTCTAAGTGTAGAAGTGGATTTGCCTTGGTTGAACGACATCACTCTGTCGTTCGAGCGACATGAGGATGTCGCGCTAACTCGTTTGAATGACATCTATCTGTCGTTAAAGCGACATGAGGATGTTACACGATCTCATTCGAGCGCCGTCGCCGCCTCGATTTTTGTATAAATATCTGGGTTCATTTTACACGTTTTCCAAGTCTTTTTCTCACACACGATTTTTACGTTTTACAGCCCAAAAAACAGACATCATGTTTTAAGGTTTCATGCCTTCTTTATTCACGTAAACGCTCCCATATATGTATGTGAATCTTTAAACCTTCAAGAGGATCGTTTTTACTCATCTGGAGTAACTTGTGGAGAAGCCGTCTCTTTTCCATTGCTTCCCATCTGGAGTTCTTGTGGGAGATTTCAGCCGTCGACATCGAAATCGACACCTGAGGGTATTTCATATGTCACTCTTGTTTCCATTGTAATTCGTGTAAACCGTTTTTTTTTTTACAAATTATAGTGAAAATAAAGGTTTTGCCCCTTTGGGGGATTTTTTATCACTTGTGTGTTTTGTTTGTGATTGAATGTTCTCGCATGATCATATTGTCTTCAATCATGCCTAGATGCGTGTTTTAGGATTTAATTGAAAAACTGATTTTAATTAAATAATTTTTTTATTTGAACAAAAGAGCACTCTTCAAATTGGTATCAGAGTCAATTACACAATTATACCATGTAATTTTCCACAATTTTTTTCTAAGATATCCATTTTCTGAAAAATTGATTTTTGAAAAAGGGTGTGTTCAATATGGAGAAATTATATAATAAAATGTCAGTTTTTGACGGGACAAATTATGCTTACTGAAAAGCCTGCATGAATTCTGCTTTAAAAGCTATTGACGAAAGAGTTTGGATTTTGGTTGAAAGAGGGTGGACACCTCCCTCCATCACTGTAGATAACGTGACAAATTTAAAATATGTGATTGCATGGATTGAAGAAGAATTTAAATGGTCATCTTTTAACTCTAAGGGTCTAAGTGCTATTTCTGGATCCGTCACACCTAACGAGTTCCGACGGATAATGACGTGTACCACGTCAAAAGAGGCATGGAATGTTTTACAACTTACCCATGAAGGAAATAATGTTGTTAAAGAATCAAAATTGCAAAACTTAACAACTCAATTTGAAACTATCACCATGCTTGAGACTGAATGTTTTGATGAATTTTATGCTAGGTTATCTGATATTGTAAACACTAGCTTTATTCTTGGTGAACACATTCCTAATGCTAGATTTGTTAAAAAGATTCTAAGATCACTACCTAGGCGTTTTATCCTTGAACTCACTGTGCTAAATTCTATGGGTAATTTAAACACGCTTAAATTAGAGGAACTTGTAGGAGACTTACAAACGTATGAAATTGATATGTTTCATAAATCTATCAAGCCTAAAGATAAGGGAATTGCACTTAATTCCCAGGATAGGAAGAGTGAGGGGTCAGCAAGAAAGAGAGTTGAGTCATCTAGAAAAAGGGAGATAGAAACGTCTGATTCTTTACTTAGATGATTTGGCCTTATTTGCAAAAAAAATTCAGGAAAATTCTCAAATTCAAGAAAAATGGAAATTTCAAAGATAAAAAGAATTTTGAGAAAAATAAGTTTGAAAAATGAAAAATGGAAAAGATTTTAAAGACCCTCCTAAGAAAGACGATGAGAGATGCTATGAGTGCGACGATAAGGGTCATGGAGATTTTGAGTGTGCTACCAGGCTGAACAGACTTGGAAAAGAAAAGGGCAAAGTTGTCCTTAATGCTACCCTTAGTGACGATAGTGAGGTCGAGGCAGTGGACTCTGGAGATGAGTCACCGCATGAGTGTAACTTCACCGCATTCATGGCTAGTCATGTGAGTACCTCTAGTGCTCCTTACGACGATGAAGATGCTAATTCACAAGGACACCTCAATAGTGATAAATATGTGAGTGAGGGGGAGGATGATGCAAGTGAGAGCGAGAGAAATCTCCAACGCGCCTACGCTGAGTTATACTCTTAGTCATTTAAAACCAAAAATTATAACAAAGCGTTAATTCTTAGGATCACCGCTTTTGAGAAATATTTAGGACAAACAGGAGAGGGAGAGTCCTCCACCAGCACTACTTTGAGAGAGAGAGAGTCTGCCTGTGTTGAAACAAAAAGTCAGTTTAGAGAAAGAAAAAGTTATTGTGAGAATGAAAATAAGATGTTTTCAGTGAGATGGGAGAGGGCATAAGAAATTTGAGTGTCCCACTAGACTTAGGAGAGAGGGAAAGAAAGTTGCCATATGCCCGCTACCCGAAGCGATAATGAGGATGAGAATGGAGAAGAAAGTGTGATTCAAAAAGCTTTTAGAAAGTTGTTTATCGAGACCATGGAAACAAAAAGGTCGAATAGGATCCTAGATCTTCGAATTTATGAGTTGAAGGAAGATAATGATGAGCTAAAAAGGGAAAAATGTGACTTGACCAACACAGTGTCTAATCTGACGACATGTGTATCCCATCTCGAGGATGATCTCAAACAAGAATGAGAGGTCCAAGTCTTGTTAGAGAACGCATCTGAGAAGGTTGATAAGATGGTTCCCTATCCCGTTCTGAATGATGGTGAGTATGTTGGAAAAGGTAATGACGGTGCATTCACTACTTTTAATGTGCCCGAGCCTATATGCACTTTTGTGAGTGAGTCTCATGGGTGTCCGTCTAGGAAATCTCATCCCAAAATTCTTGATAAATTAATTCCTAAACCGGTTTATGTTTGCTCCCACTGCAAGAAGCGAGGACACCTTAGGGAGTTTTGTTCTAAGTTGGGTTTTGTGCCATATCATGACACTTCACATGTCCCCGCTCATGCACCCATTCATGATACTTTGCTTTCACATAATGATAGAGAGTTTGCACATATTCACTAGCAAGTGAAGTTTTTGGTCAAGACCACACATGATCTTATGGAGTTGATTCAAAAGATGTCACCATCTTTGGAAAACTCCACCTCTCTTCCCGGTTGAGGTCTTGACATGTTTGCTCGCATAGGGTGATTTACATGATGTCTCTTTTGCCTATTGCTAGCATGTATCATTAGAAAAATCCAAAGAGATTTTCTTTTTATAAAAATTTTAGAAAAGAACAAAAAGATTTTTGTATTTTGTTTACACCTTTTTATGGATGAGAATTTAAGATAGCCAAGTCAAAACCTCCATTTCCATTTTTCACATAACTGTTTGATTATGATTTGAGACGCTACATCATTGCATCCATGTGCTTTACATTGTTTGGAGTCTTTAAGATGTGATTAGTGATATCTTTTTACATGTTTGGCTCCTTATCTCCTTTATTGCACACATGCACGACTTTATTTGTTTATTGTACTTGTCTATCATAAATTGGCTTGAGTGCTTCCATCTCAATTATGTCTATACAATGAACCATATGCGATAAAACTTGACAAGATTGGAATGCATGTAAAAACCGTTTGGTGAAATTGTGCTGTATTTTAAAACGGTGAAGGGCTACGAAAGGTACTTATATATCCTTTGCGTGATTAATCCACCGTTTAAATTGGACCTGAAAAATTGAGGAATTCTAATTATCCGGAGTCTAAAGAGGTTAAAAGAGCCCAAAAAATTTTAAGGCAATAAAACGCACTACATGCCGAATATGGGCTATTAGGTTTCATTATCAATTATCCAAAGTTTGAGAATTTAGATCACCTCTATTCAAAATATAAATCTAAGGGAGTTTGGTTGAAGAATTTAAATGGGTTTGCACTTCCATGAAAGTCCTGAAAAAGCATTAAATAGTTTTGGACGTTATTGGTGTGGGAATCACTTTGAGCTTTGATTTGCTGATTTGATTGAGTCAATGTCTCATATTTCCATCTTTTTACACCTAAGGAAGAGGTTGAGTTCATTCGTTAGGAGTATCAGATATTCATCGTGCACATATGTCATGTTTGTATACATTGATTTTTCTATTGAATTTGATCACACCCCTACATTTTCACTATCATCGACTTAGTTGTTTTCGTGTTTGTTCGTGGTGTGATTCTTTGTTGTATATTTTGTGTGAAAATTTTTGAAAATTTTCAAAAATAGAGAGTTTATTCCCTGTGGCACTCTCCATTTGCATTTATTTGTGCTTCTCATATCTGTCTATTTGGGGACATCATAAAAAGGGAGAGAATGAATTATGGGGGAGAATTGTTTGTTGATTTATCAATGATTTGCTTAAGCTTAATTGATCTTTGATTTGTGCATATCATTATATTTCAAACTGTTGTGTGTCACGGGTATCTGATTTATCTCATGTGTGTAGGTAAAAAGTTGATGACTATTAGATTGTACACCCTGATGAGAAAAGTTTTGAGAGTTTCTGAAAAGTTGAAGCTGAAGATGTTGAAGTTTGATTGTCAACATGTCATTTTGTATTCTCAGTTTGAGGGTTTAATGGGGCTATTATCTTATATGTCATTTTTCTTATGGAGATAGCATAATTCGGATTTTTTATGTATGTACTGGCATAGACATAGGGGGAGATTTGTAAGGACATAATTTTATAAATGTCCGGGGTAGAATCTAGGATTTTTCTATTTGTCCTAGAACATAGTATGTATGTCTGATACCGCTAGATTTAGTACATCAACATGATCATCCACGACGCCCTTGATCCAAATCCATGCATCCATCATCTTCACACGTGCATCATGCTTCATGCAAAGTGATGCTCAACCGTTCCCACTACTCCACTTCGCGTTATTGGTAAAATTGTTTATTGGAGTTGTTTATATTTGCATAGATATTTGGGAATTTTTCAGAAAATAGTTTTTCGAAGTCTGATTCATTTTTAACAAAAGAAGAAATCTTTCTAAGTATAGAAGAGGACTTGCCTCGGTCGACGATATCGTTCAAACGACATCACTCTGTCGTTCGAGCGACATGAGGATGTCGCCCGAACTCGTTTGAACGACATCTCTCTGTCGTTCAAGAAACATGAGGATGTCACACGATCTCGTTTGAGCGCCGCTACCGCCTCGATTTTTGTATACATATCTGGGTTTATTCTACACATTTTCCAAGTCTTGTTCGCACACGATTTCTACGTTTTACAACCCAAAAAATAGACTTCATGTTTTAAGGTTTCATGCCTTCTTTATTCACATAAACACTCTCATATATGTATGTGAATCTTTAAACCTTCAATAGGATCATTTTTACTCATCTGGAGCAACTTAAGGAAAAGCCGTCTCCTTTCCATTTCTACCCATCTGGAGTTCTTGCGGGAGATTCCAACCGATGACATCGAAACCGACACCTGAGGGTATTTTGTATGTCACTCTTGTTTTCATTGTAATCCGTGTAAACCTTTTTTTTACAAATTATAGTGAAAATAAATGGTTTTGCCCCTTTGGGGGATTTTTCCTCACTTTTGTGTTTTGTGTGTGATTGAATGTTCTTGCATAATCATATTGTCTTCAATCACGCCTAGATTCATGTTTTAGGATTTAATTGAAAAACTGAGTTTAGTGAAATAATATCTTTATTTGAACAAAAGCGCACTCTTCAAAGTTTAAATTAGTCCCCCTTGGATAATCTATAAAAACTCGTAGGCAATTCAGTTTTACTCGAAATTAGTTTACTACCGAACCATAGTATATCGCGCCTTATTCGCTCGCTCAGCGTGTGCCTAGTAGAAGAAATACTAGAAGAGTAATACGTACAAAGAATATTTTTACATATAAATTATATTTAGCAATTATGAAATCATCCATCATTTGATTAAGGGTTCTCGTGAAAAATGAAACATGACATGCAGTTAATGTATTTACCATTTAACCGAGAGATAAGTCAACTCACACTTAATTTTTCTTTTAACAATACCCATATCCTATCCATTTAACCATTAATGTACTTTCACATTCAACCAAGTTATTTCATAAACTTACATTTACATTAATGACTGTTGTTCTCAAAATCATCTTTTCACTTTCTTAATTAGGGTATCAATCCATGAGTGTTATACGACCTTTCACCGACTCTGGCCATGTCGGAATATGCTACTGATCAGTTGTGTAAAGTCTAAGCAATAAGCTTCACCCTAAATCCTGCGGCTCTTATTAAATTTCCCGGTTAACTCTGAGTGCATTTTCTTGTTACATCTTTGTAACTCTTTTAACTTTCTTTCTTTCGTGTTCACTTTTAATTGTTTTTTCTTTATTCCTTTTTACCGACCGATGAGGCCAAATATTCGGGATGAGACAAGTCTCAACACACTTTACTTCTAAGTTTCACACTTTATAAAAAGCCCTTTTTCATTTTACCTTAGACTCGGTACTTTTTCCCTTTGAAACCTTTAATCACCTTATCTTGTGAAACTTAACCTTTAAATCCAAATACCTTTTTTTGTAATTAAAATTTGAATAAGAACCAAAAGGAAACCATATAAAATATCCCCAAGGCTAAGGAGTCAGCTAGATACATGCATCTAGAGACCAAACAAACAAAACAACTTAATCATACAAAAGGGAATGGGGTAATCCCCATAAATTACAAGTCATCCAGTTGGTGTAAGATCTTCTAGATTTTTTCCATCTGCTTGTTTTGCCTTACACCATCTCCTCAATACTCCTAATCACCATGTTAATAGAGGAAGAGCCTTTGTTGTGAAGGTTGTTGTTCCTTTCTTGCCATAGGCAGTATGTGGTAGCAGAGAAGGCAGTGGCCTTAATCTTGAAGTTGAGATTTTTTCCATTAGCATTAGCATTAGCCCTACAGATCTCAGCATCCCAACTATCCAAGTTTCTATAAGATTGATTCTGAAAAAGCACCTCATCCCAAACAAGTTTGGAAAAAGGGCAATCATTCATGATGTTCTTGATTGTCTCAATCCCCGAGTTGCAGAGAATACAATTATTATTATCAGTTAAACCCCAATTAAACAGTTTGTCTTTAGTCACTAAGGCATTTCTGAGAACAAGCCAGAGAATGAAAGAACACTTGGGAATGCTAACCTTATTCCATACTAGACCATACCATTAAGTACCCTTCCCCCTAGGGTATATGGCATCATAAGTAGAAGCAATAGTGAAGTTCCCTAAACTTATGTGGTATGTACTTTGCTGAAATGCTTCTTTTCACCTTTACTTTACAAAATACGAGTTTTCACCAAATAAAATCCAACACTTTTAACTAGAGTCCTTTAGTTTGAAAAGTTTACTCTTAAGCCCAACTATTTTGTAAAAATAATACTTTTGCACTACACATCACTTTTGTCATTTCAAGAATTATATTTCCATCTTATTGACTTTGCACCTTTTTAATTTTTAAAATAATACTCATGTTTCCTAAGATTACTATTAAATCCAAAATTTTCATAAAATTATACTTTAGGCCCCAAAACCATACTTTTGACATTTCAAGACTTTATATTTCAAAATATTAATTTTTGCCTTTTCAACCTTGTTTCCAATCATTTTACAATTTCATAATATTTCCTTAAAACCAACTTTAAAAAGCAACAGTCATTTTTTAAAATGTTACTACTTAGTCCAAACTTGTCATAAAATCATACTTTTGACAATTCAAGGCTTTGTCTCACAAATTTATAACTTTTCATTGTTACCCTTTGATAGTACAAATATAGCACCCTGCCGATGATAGTATTCTATAATACAAATGCTGAGATGCCACGGATCTACAATATATGGGGCGCGACTCCCATCAAGACTCCACGGAGATGGCAAGCACAGGGTGCGTCCCTGTCTATTATAGGGTGCGGCACGTAGTAATTAATCCCCAAGAAGAAGTCGCGGCACTACTCGGTACAAGGCGCGACAGCTTTTCCTCCAGCGCCATAGGATGCAACACACTTCTTGCCTTGCAGGGCGCATCCCCCTCATTCGCAACTACTCCAGACTTGATATATGTCACATGCTCAGGGAACGTGATACAACACACATACCTCTTATAAATAGAGGACCACACCTCGAAATAAGGAGGTGGGATGGATTCCACACACACCCGGGGCAGGCAGGTTCTAAAATACCAACTCTCTCTACACAACCTCAGCGCACAGTTGGAGGACTGTTCATCCACATCGCATCTACCTCTTAGGCACACCGGAATCCTCAGTCGTCATGTATTCTCCTTTATTCTCACACTTGTACGCCTCTTTAGGCATGATTATATTGTACAATGCAATGCATATAATGAGAACAGAGCAACACAGTGGATGTAGGCCTATTTTAAAGGCTGAACCACTCTATATCTTGTCTTCTCTTTATATACTTGCTTGTTTTATTCATTACATATTTTACACTTTGACTTGCTGATATGAGAACAACTTGTGGGCGACATCTCGTATCATCGCCCCTGTTTCCTGTTTCACCTTGGACCTTATCTTTTCAATATTACACATTTCAAGACCCAAACTTTTAATACTTTTATACTTAACACCCATTTACTTTCTTCTCTTCAAGTTTTCAAACTTTGTTCACATATATTGTATTATCATGTGTGATTAATATTCTGAAAATTTCTAGTTTATCATTTCTTTTTAAAAAACTTATTTTAATAAATTTTAATCATACTTAACCCATTTATCCCAACTGCATGAGTTTATGTTCATAAAGTAAGGTTTTAAGCTAATAAAACCCAATAAATGAATCCTAATTTTTCATCATAAGTTCATTATAATATTTTATCACGAAATCAACAACTTTAATATGATTTGTGAAAGAAATACTTTTCCAAACATTCTAAAATTTATATATCTTTCAAACATGATTTTTTCTCTATTTTTTATCACATATTCTTCAAAGTATATTCAGATGTAGTGATAATAATCATAAATAGTCATACACATATACATATATCTAGCTTTCTTGATCCAAACTTGAAAATAATGTAGAACCCCTACCTCTTGAATATATTATTTCCTTTTATGAAGAGGTTGAAAGAAAATCCAATAAAATCCGAGCTCCTTTACATGTTTTTCCCTCTAAAATAACACCTTTAAAACCATCTTGGACATTGACAATAGAAGGTTGGAATGATGTCCTTCCAAGTTTCTTGTATATATATGTTTATGAGGACTTAAGTCTACTGAAATAAAGGGAGGAAGAAGATCCAAATGGTATTGATTTGGGGATGAATTGTTCTCAGTAGAAATGGGATGAATTATAAAGACGGGTCCCTACCCTCTCTCTCATAATGTATCATGACATAAATTAAATGTCCCCATCCCTCAATAATATTTTTACTTGGTATAACGGGGTAGGAAGTCTAAAAACATGTACAAAAAACTTGGGGTGGTCTTCCATTAGCTCCTAAATCATCCTAACACTTTTACAACTCAAAATATGGCAATTTGATGGGTCCGAATTGATTCGGCCATTGCCTGAATAGATTCTCCCATGACAGGTCCGCCAAATTTATTTGTAATTTTTTAAATCAACTTCGGATAGAAAATTCCCTTAAATGGGTCTAAACGATTTTTTACATCGCTGAAGAAAGGAAAGTTTTCCAAAATTTAATTTTACATCTCATGGAATTGTTTTAAATTTTCTGAGCACTTTTATTTTTTTAACGAAAAAACTTATTATTATAATTTTTTATTTTTTATTTGAATTTTCTTCCTTTATCCTTATGATATTATAGTACATAAATAAAAGTGTAATTATATAAATCGTTTAATATAATTTTCTTTAATTCTATTTAAAGTGCGTAACTTAATTTAACATACATAATGCATATGCGATATTTTTGGATTTTTCTTTTCAATTTTAATTACCTGATTATTCTATTTAAATTAATTTCATATTTTTTTGCAAAGTGATTTTTATATATTTACAAAAATCCGAGCATTACAACCTTCCCACCTTGGAAATTTTTGTCCCCAAAAATAAAACATTTTGCAAGAAGAGTTTTGTCTTCATAGAAGTTTATACTTAAGCTCATGGATTAAATTCCTATACATACATTACCTTTGATTAATCGAACCTTATTGACATGTTAACTTTGACATATACTCCTCGAGTTACACTATCGCAACAATTGATTTTAAAACCCATATGTTCACTTTCTCAACTTGAATCACGATTAACCTTTTACCTTATAATCGAGTTACATTATATGCGATAGTGCACGATATGCCTTTTTATCATTTATTCATCAAGAAAACTTTCAAATTACACACTAGATTTTACAACTTCCTTCATAAATCTTAACTTAATGGTCACTCTATAGGCCATAGGCTTAGCCTTTTTTGTCAAACTGGCTATTCTAGGTCTAGACTTGAATTTAATGAGCACATAATCATTAGAATCCTCGTTGATCCTTTAAATCTTATTAGGCTTTTTTTTAAGATTAAGCTATGTAATTTAATTTATTTCATTCAAGCTTAAACATCCATGTAATTCCCTGCATGTACAATCGTACTTGTAGTTTCTCCAAAACATTGAACTTCTTCCTTCCTAGGTATTATAACCAAATGTTCAATTCATAAGTATTTTTGTGAACTTTAACATATTATAATGCTTATTCTTTAGTGTTATGAAGACAAACCCTTTTCAATCATATGCACATAAATGCAATTTATCTGTATGACCATAAGGTACTTTCTCAGTTCAACACTTATCGTTTAATTACATAACTTTTAACTAAGTTTAATCTAACTTTCCATTAGGAATCATACATCTACACTTTGATCCTCAATATTCCCGTTGTTTATAATTTCTTAAAATTCATTTACTTAATTTGTTTACACCGATAAATCTCATATATTCTGATAGGCACTTATCCCCAATATGTTACATAGTTTAACCAACTATGTCCTTGACTTTACCTGAATTTGAACTTAAGCGAATCATTGCCTACATCATGATAGCATACAACTATGAAATTTTTATGTGCTAATAACACCCATAATAACCTCTCGTGTTATGAAATCAGTTCATCATTAAGGCTTATTAATTTCCTCCGAAACTCAGAAATATGAATCTGGATGATCATTATTTATATTCCAATTTAGAACTCATGATTATTGATTTCCCCCACTAACGTGACCGCTTACAATTTAGTGCGAATACTAATTCGTCATTAATCAAACACTTTAAAACTTAAAATCAACTAAATATAGTCTCACCAAACTAAGTCAACAAATACGCCACGTGTAATGAAAACTTTTTGTCCCTTATGCACTTTAAGAATCTTAATACTTTTATAACTCATCACCCTGGACTATCAAGAACTTTAAATTATAGGTATTCACAAATCATTTCGTAGTTAACATTGGACTAGCATTTCCTTTACTACTGTAGACAATAAAATAATAAACGTTGTTAAGAATCATAAAATCTTGTGTACTATTTACACATGTGACGTATAGAATGTACACCTAGTCTTAATCCACTAAGGGACCACGTAATTATATGATTACATAATTTTGATATTAAATTCCTTTACCTATGACTAAGGTAATTGTTTTTTCAATTAGACTGAGATGCTCAACCTAGACCATCATCCTAAGTTGAATGCATGACAAGATTTAGAAGAAATGGGATATTATCCTCAATCATTATGATGAGTGTCGTCCTCAAAATCCCACTTATACTTAATCTTTCTTTTAATAATACTCATAAGCCTTTTAATTTAATCATTAACGTATTTTCACTTTTTTTACAAGTTGTTTCATAAACTTGCATTTACATTGATGAGCGTTGTGCTCAAAATGATATTTTCACTTTCTTAATTGGGGTACCAATCTATGAATGTCATGCGAACTTTTACCGACTCCCACCATGCCAGAATATGCTACTAATGTTTGAGGTCTAAGCATTAAGACGCACCCTAGGGCTCTAGGCCATTCTTAAATGTTTTGGTCACATCCGAGTAACTTTTCTTCTAACGTCTTTATAACCCTTTTTCTTTTTTCTTTCTTGTTCACTTTTTACTCCTTTTCCTTTATTTCTTTTTTACCGATAGATGAGTCCAAATACACGGGATGAAACAAGTCTGAACTGGATTTAAATGTAATGCCTGATATTTTTGAGGGATTTTATTTTAAATATGGAAATAGGATTAATTAAAATAAATCGACAAAATTTATTTATAATTAATCCGGATTTAAATGTAATAATTACTAGCATGACGAGAGTTAGTATTTATTGATGATAATTATGTTGAATATTACTTAGAAAATAAAGTAATATATGATTAAGAAAATATTATTATGGACGAGAGTGAAAAAATACAGCAGTTACAATATACTTAGTTGGGACGCGGATGTGAGTCATGTCGGTATTACTTTATTGAGTTAAAAAGATAATTTATTTTTAAGTAACTCGTATGACTATTTTGAGTACGCCGATGAGTCCGGACGGGTCGAGATAGTTAGAAAACTCTACTCGGGTGTTTTATTTGGATTTGGGGGAATTTAGGCCAAATCGATACCCCGAAGGGGTATTTTTGTCTTTTGAGATTTTTGGGAATTAAAATGGAAGAAAATAGAATATTAAAAAGGAAGAGTATGTGGGTCATAGGCTATCTGTGAGTTTCCAAACCTACGTGAGAGAGAGAGAGAACCAAAGAGGAAGAAGAAAAACTCCATAAGAGCCTAGGGATAAAGACTTAAGCTCTCACACCAAACATTACACCAACGCGTATATCGTGAAGAGATGATCACCCCTATTCAAATTTCATCCAAAGAATCAAAAGTTCACAAAAAAGCAAGTGTTTATCTTGCTGAATTTTTAGAGCATATATGATTCATGTTAAATTAGTTGATGGAATAACCATGATATTATGAATTTGGGATAGAATTTGGGTATCGATCTTTAATTGGGAGTATAGGTTTGCATGTAGTTGAATAACCATGATCTGGGTATGATAAATTTGGATTTTATATGTTGATTTCATGAAATTAAATCTGGGATTAAATTTTTGTTAATGGAGGTTATGTTGAAATTAGGGCTTGTTGAAGATTTGAGAAATTAATCGAAGTTCATGCTATAATTTTAGGAATTTGATGTTAAAAATAGATGGGAAAGTATTCTAATACCAAGGGATATTGATTAGAGTTATTGTATGTCAATTAGGAGGGGTTTGCAACAATTTTGTTGAATGATTTGGAAATAACAAAAAATTTCAAAGATGGGAAGCTCTCAGAATTTTCCTTCGAAGACCTGCCCAGGTCGTTTGGAAGACCTTGTTCAAATGAGAATTCCAATGAGATTTTAGAGTTCGTTCGAAGTGAGAATAACGTTTGAATGACCTCGTTCGAAGTGAGAATAACGTTTTTATAACGAGATTTTAGAAACTCCAATTTTTGCCCAAAGGAGAACTCAGTGAATGAGTGAAAAACCCTTTTCGGTTCGCTTCATAATTTAGGAATGAGATAAATTGGGTAACTACTAAGGGAGTGGGTTGGATTAAGAGAACCTGAAAGAGTATATACGATAGATAGGTAAATCATACAGTCAAAGTATTGTGGGTAGTATGGACGAATATACTACATATAAATTCGGGAACTTAGGTTGCTTGAGTACCTAATGAATATAATAAGTTGTGTGTGTACTTATTGATTGAACTATTATTATGTGTACGACATACCTACGTTGCTTGCTATCGAGCGGAGGTTACGCGTTGTGGACACTCATGCCTTGAGGAGACCTCGGTTGGGATTTTAATTGGTATCACTAGAGCGTAGAACCTAGGTACGAACTATCTGTGAGAATGATAGTGATGACGGTCGTATGGGTGGGTAAGTATATGCGTAGCCCATCGGCTTGGAACTATGTTCACCTCCAATATGTGTGTTTGTTTTGATGGTTCGCGAGAGATTGAACCTTTAGTCCTTTATGCGATGAGCGATGCACCAGGACATGATAGCAGAGTATGAATGCACCGCAGATGTGTCTCGAGGTGCTGTGTTGAATATATATTTATAATTGAGCGTATGTGTATATATATATATATATATACATATATATATATATATATATATACTTGTAATACTATCTACTGTGTGAATTAAGTAGACATGTATAATAATGAAATATGAAATGAACTAAGTTGGTGAACACTTTACCTATACCAAATTAAAAGGGTGCTTATCCATGTTAAAGAGAAGTTCATTATAGGTATTATGTATATTGCGAGGGAAATACATGGGAACGATATTGGGCTATGGTTAGATGTTAGATGGGAAAGAACTAGTTAGTAAGGGAATATAAACTAGTAGGGTTTGATGGAACGTTAGGCATGCATATTAGATGAGAGGTGAGCATCTCAAGTGAATACGATAATCTAACATGATTAATATATGTGCTATAAACTCATTTTAAGCACTTGTTAATTTTTAATCTGTTTTCAACTCGGGCTCTGACCCGTTTTCTCCAAATCTCTTTTTTTCCAATATTTTAGCTGCCCAACCATAGGGACACCAAGCATAGGAGTTCCATTCACTCGATGAGTTGTTGCTGCTGTGGAAGTTACAGAACCTTGGTAGTAGATGCCTCTATGTCTATCATTTCTCCCTTTTGAGTTATTTCATCAGTTAGGTCATGTTGCCCCTCTTTTATTCAGATATTCAGAGATTTTAGATTTAGTTATTTACTTTATTCAGTTGTTGAGTTTATTTATGTTGGATTATTGTATTTGGGACTTAGACTGGAAATGTTTTCTCCAGTTTCATTTTATTATTGCAGTTATTTCCTATCATATGGAATTGACGTGAATGGTGAATGTTTAATTACTCATAACGTAGTTTTATATAAATTAGAAGATAAAATTTTGACATCGACCTTTTTAAATATTGGGTGGTTAGTGTTTAATAATAAAGTTTTTGATAGTGATGGATAATCTGAACCAATTGGATAATCAGATTTAATTTAATACAGGACTGATCACCCGATATTTAATTAGATGGGGTGCCACAGGTGGTATCACAGCATCATGTTCTAGAGTCCTTGGGATCTATGTGGCTTATTATGCTTTCTCCGTAGCTTTCTTTGATATAGATCCCTATAGTTAGGACTATTATATTCATCAATTGCTCATCTACGTCTTCAGCTATTTGAGATAGTTACTCCGGACTTATAAAGATCCTCTCTTATTTCTGATGCCTTCCAGACATGCACATTGAGTCAATAGGGATGCCCAACTCGAGCCTCAGCTAGCTCATGCCCAGGGCACGATGAATGCTAAGAAATTTTCCGCTATTGTGGCACAGGAAGTGAATATAGCATTAGCTGTGGTACAAAAGGCCCCACCATAGGAACCAGTAGTGTCTCTAGCACCAGTTAACGCTTTCCCTTTTTCTTGGGAACGCTTTAGAGATGCCTTCTAGAAGGCACATCCTCCAGAGTTCGCAGGAAGTTCAGATGTGGTGAAGGCGAGCCAATGGAGGAAGGATATAAAGACACTTGAGGATGTATGAGTGCACGGAGGTTCAGAAGCAAATTTTAGCCACCTTTAAGTTGGTGGGGGCAGCGCTACAGTTGTGGGAGTCAACCACCACTGCAGAGGAGAGAGACGGCTTGACTATTTGAGAGTTTTGGGTGCAATTTGACGGCAAGTACTTCCTTTCGTCATGTAGACAGATATGAGGCGAAAGTTGTTGAACCTCAAACAGGAAGGGAGAACAATTATTGAGTATAAGGAAGAGTTTACTGATCTTCTGAATATAGTTCCATATGAGATATCGACGGAGGAGAAAAAAATCCAGAGGTTTATGGATGGATTGACTTGGAGGATTCACTAACATTTGTCAGGGAATCTTTCATTGGCCACTTATTCTGATGTGGTTAATGATGCCCTACTACACTATCAGGACCACAACTGCCATCATCAGGGAAGCAAACGAGTTAGGGATTCCAACCAGCAGGGCCGGGCATGAGGTAGTAGTGCCAGTGGGGCTCCCGTAACTCAGGGACAGGTCCATCAGGGTGAGCAGAGTTCCCATCAGGGGGTCCCTGCCAAGCGATTCCACTCTAGATATTTTCATAAGGGGCAAAGAGGTTTTAGACTGGGCCATAGGGCCAACAGGGGTAGCAACATTTCCAGCAGGGCTAGTAGGACCAGGGGAGGGGTGGAAATGGACATCAGGGTCGAGGACAGGAGGGGTAGAGGGGAGGAAACTTTTTAGGGAGGTGCTTTACTTGTGGCAACACTGGCCACAAAAATTCCAGGATTGTCCTCAGAGTGGAAGATCCCCACATCAGCAGCAAGGAACTCGTAAGGAGCCCCAACGACCACTATTTCCAATCTCCCTCCCAGCACCACCCCAGGTACCAGCTTTGCCAGCCACTCTAGCAGCTCTGGTACAGCAAAGACAGTTGCAATATGGGCATGTCTACAACGTCCATCAGGTCGCGGTTCATCAGGCCCCGCCCGCAATCAAGGGTATGTTTTATATTCAAGGGACTATGTGGTGGATATTATTTGACACGGAGGCTTCACATAGTTTCATCTCCACTAGTTTTGCACGTGCCACGGGGTTATTAGACACGACAAATAGCATAGTTACTATCCTAGACTCACCGATGGGCTATGGGTCTTTGCTATTCTTTATATGTCGGTGAGTAGGCATAGAGATTGGGAAATTTATTTTACCGACAGATATGCTTGTCTTAGAGATGCACGGGTATGAATCTATCATCGGGATGGATTGGCTAGTTACGTATTGGTCTATAATTGATTTCTATAGCTGTAGTATAGTGTTTTCCATACTGGGTCAGGAGATGCGTTTAGTGGAGATGCCTCATCCTGAGGGAGGTTCATCGACCCACTTATATTATATAGAGTATGGCACCTCTAAGGGAGTGGTGATACCTCTTGATTTGATTCCGATTTTTCATGAGTTCGCTGATATATTTTAGGACGTACTGCGATTACCACCCAGCAGGGAGATAGATTTTGTGATAGATTTGGCACCAGGCACTCGAACGATAGCCCGTGCACCTTACCATATGGCTCTGGAAGAGATAAGGGATCTACATGATTAGATCGAGTAGTTATTAGGTCAGGGTTTTATCTGTAGGAGTACTTCGCTTTGGGGTGCTCCCGTGTTGCTCGTAAAGAAGAGAGATCGATCGCTACGGTTATGTGTTGATTACCGAGAGTTGAATAAGGTCATAATATGGAATAAATATCTGTTTCCCCGAATCGATGACCTATTCGACCAGTTGAGGAGAGCTTCTTATTTTTCAAAGATAAACTTGAGGTTGGGGTACCATCAGTTACGTATTAGGGAGCAAGATGTCCCTACGACTTCTTTTCTAATGAGGTATAGATCTTACGAGTTCAGGGTTATGCCATTTGGGCTAACCAACGGACCGACAGTCTTCATGGACTTGATGAACATGGTGTTTAGAGAGTTCTTAGATCAGTTTGTCATTATCTTTATTGATGACATTTTGATTTATTCCCGGACTGAGGAGGATCATGCCAAGCATCTGAGGATGGTTTTACAAACTCTACATGAGCACGAGTTAATGAAAAATATGAGAAATGTGGGTTCTGCCTAGGAGAGGTCTAATTCTTGGGGAATATTGTTTCTATGGAAGGGATATCGGTAGTTCCAGGGAAGGTGTCAGCGGTGAGGGTGTGGGAACAACCCATGACGCCGACTGAGATACGTAGTTTCTTGGTCCTGGGGGGATACTACAGGCGGTTTATTCGGTAAATCTCGAAGATAGCGAGTTCGTTGACAAACTTAACACGCAAAAGGATGCCATTTATATGGGATGATGCCTGCCAGTTGGCTTTTGACGAGCTGAAGGACAAGCTGACTTCAGCATGAGTTCTAGGCCGACCCAGGCCAGTAATGGAATACCTGGTTTACACTGATGCATCCTTACTAGGACTTGGGGGTGTTTCAGTAGGAGGAAAATGATATTACTTATGCTTCCCGTAAGCTTAAGCCTTGCAAGAGGAATTACCCCACCCATGAATTGGAGTTAGTGACAATCGTGTTTGCATTGCGAATATGGCGACATTATCTCTTGGCGGAGAAGTTTTTCCTGTTCACGGATCACAAGTCATTGCAGTATCTGTTCACGCATCCGGAGGTGAATATGCATTAGCGGAGGTGCCTTGAATTTGTGAAGGACTACTAGTTTGAAATGCATTACCACCCGAGGAAAGCTAACGTGGTAGCAGATGCGTTGAGCCGTAGGCCAGCAGGTGAGGTGGCCGAGGTGTGGAAGGAGAAATGGAAAGAACTCGAGCATCAGGATACAGTTTCCCGCTCATTCATTTCGATGATGACGATTACACCAGAGATAGTTACCAGGGTGATACAGTCTCAGGCAGTGGATTCCTTCTTTCAGGATCGGATTATCCAGCTTCTAGCTAAGGGAGCAGAGTCCTTCTCTGTGAGCTCGGATGGGGGTTTATTCTTTAATGGAAGACTAGTAGTTCCAGAGGAGGAGGAGCTATGGCATGTAGTAATGGCTGAGTCACACGGTTCACGGTTTATGGTACATCCCAAAGAGGATAAGATGCACCATGATATGAGGTGATAGCATTGGTGGAGTGGCATGAAGAGGGACATCGTCGAGTTTGTGTCAAAATGTGCCATTTGTCTGTTGGTGAAGACAAACCATCAGAGACCAGGAGGATTGCTACATCCATTAGAAATCCCTATGTGGAAATAGGAGAGCATTGCCATGGATTTTATCAAAAGGTGGCTTACATCGCAGAGAGGTCACGATTCCATATGGGTGATTGTGGATCGGTTGACTAAGGTAGCTCATTTTTTGCCAGTCCAGATTGATTATACTATGGGGCAGTATGCTCAGATCTTCATTGTCGAGATCATGAACTCCATGGGGTGCCCCTTGATATTGTGTCCCACCGGGATAAGATTTTTGTGTCCAGATTTTGGGAGAGTTTTCAATAGGCCATGGGTACAGAGTTACGATTGAGTTTGACCTATCACCCATAGACGGGCGGGAAGATAGAACGAACGAATAAGATGTTGGAGGATATGTTGAGGATGTGTATCCTTGATTTCGGAGGGGGATGGGAGCAGCACCTTCCACTAGTGGATTTGGCTTATAATAACTCCTACAAGTTTACTATTGGCATGGCTCCGTTCGAGGCGTTATATGGTATACTTTGTCTCTCCCCGGCGTGTTGGATTGAGGTGGGAGACAACAAGATACTTGCATTGGAAGTAATTCAGGATACTTTGGCTAAGATTGAGTTGATATGGAGTCACATTCGGATTGTTCAGGATAGGCAGAAGAGTTACGCCGATGCCAAGAGGTTCTTCAGGGAGTTCATTGTGGGGGATCAGGTGTTGTTGCGAGTATCTTCTATGAAGGGGGTAATGTGGTTTGGGAAGCAAGGGAAGTTGGCATCGAGATATGTCAGGCCATTCCCTATTATTGAGCGGATTGGGCCAGTAACTTACAGACTTGGGTTACCAGAGCACCTGCATAGGATTCATGATGTGTTCCATATTTCCTCATTGAGGAGATCTCTTCGGGATGACTTGGTCCACACCCATATTACCTTAGAGGAGATTGATCTACATTCCAATAGTTCCTACGACGAAGCGCCAGTTGTGATTCTAGATCGTAGTGAGAGGAAACTGAGGTCAAAGATAGTGCCGTTAGTACGAGGGCAGTTGCGGCATCATAATGTAGAGGAGTCTACCTGGGGGCGCGAGGAAGACATGCAGGATAAATATCCAGAGTTATTCCTACCAGTTACACCTTAATTATGTTCTTTTTCGGATTTCGAGACGAAATTCCATTATTAGGGGGGAAGTATGTGATACCCCGTATTTTTGAGAGATTTTATTTTAATTATGGAATTAAGATTAATTAAATTAAATGGAGAAAATTTATTTATAATTAATACGGATTCAAATATAATAATTACTAGCGTGACGAGAGTTAGTTTTTATTGATGATAATTATGTTGAATATTACTTAGCGAGTAAAGTAATATATGATTAAAAAAATATTATTATAGCCGGGAGTGAAAAAATACACCAGTTACAATATACTTAGTACAGACATGCATGTGAGTCATGTCGGAATTACTTTATTGGGATAAAAACATAATTCATTTTTAAGTAACTCGTATGACCATTTCGAGTGCGCCGATGAGTCTGGAAGGGTCGAGATAGTCAGAAAACACAACTCGGGTGTTTTATTTGGGTTTCGGGGCAATTTAGGCCAAACCGACACCCCGGATGCGTATTTTAGTCTTTTAAGATTTTTGGGAATCAAAATGGACGAAAATAGAAAATTAAAAAGGAAGAGTAGGTGGGTAATAGGCTATCTGTGAGTTTCCAAACCTACGTGAGAGAGAGAGAGAGAGAGAGAGAGAGAGAACCAAAGAGGAAGAAGAAGAACTCCATAGGAGCCCAGGGATAAAGACTCAAGCTATCACACCAAAAATTACACCAACGCGTTGATCGTGGAGAGAGGATCACCCCTATACCAATTTCATACAATGAATCAAAAGTTCACAAAAAGGAAAGTGTTTATCTTACTGAATTTTTAGAGCATATATGATTCATGTTAAATTAGGTGATGGAATAGCTATGATATTATGAATTTGGGATAAAAAATGGGTATTAATCTTTAATTGGGAGTATAGGTTTTCATGTAATTGAATAACCATGTTATGGGTATGATAAATATGTGTTTTATATGTCGATTTCATGAAATTAAATTGGGATTAAATTGTTGTTAATGGAGATTAAGTTGAAATTAGGGCTAGTTGAAGATTTGATAAATTAATCAAAATTCATGCTATAATTTTAGGGATTTTATGTTAAAAACGGATGGGAAAGTATTCTAATAGTAGGGGATATAGATTAGAGTTGTGGAATGTGAATTAGGATGCATTTGAAGCAATTTTGTTGTTGAATGAATTGAAAAAAATAAAATTTTCGGAAGACAGGAAGCTCTCAGAGTTTTCGTTCGAAGACCTGCCCAAGTTGTTCGAACGACCTCGTTCGAATGAGAATTCCAACAAGATTACTAATGTGATTTTAGAGTTCATTCGAAGTGAGAATATCGTTCAAGCGACCTCGTTCGAATGAGAATCCCCAGATTCTAATGAAATTTCAGAAACTCCAATTTTTGCCTAAATGAGTTAAAAATCCTTCTAGATTCTTTAAGTGAGAGAATAGGACCTATGCTATTCTAGAGTAACTTTTTTTCATAATTTAGGAGTGATAGAAATTGTGTAACTACTAAGGGAATGGGTTGGAATAAGAGAACCTTAACGAGTATATACGATAGAGAGGTAAATTGTACATTCAAAGTATTGTGGGTAGTAGGGATGAAAATATTACATATAAATTCGGGAACTTAGGTTGCGTGAGTACCTAATGAATATAATAAGTTTTGTGTATACTTATTGATTGAACTATTATGTGTATGACATACCTACGCTGCTTGCTATCGAGTGGAGGTTGTGCATTGTGGACAATCATGCCTTCAGGATCCTTCGGGTGGGATTTTAATTGGTACCAGTAGAGGATAAAACCTAGGTACTATCTATCTGTGAGAATGATAGTGATGAAGGTTGTATGGGTGCGTAGGTTTGTGCATAGCCCATTGGCTTGGAACTATGTTCGCCTCCAATATGTGTGTTTGTTTCGATGGTTCGTGAGAGATTGACCCTTTAGTCTTTTATGCGATGAGCTATGCACCAGGACATGATAGCAGAGTATGCATGCACCGCAGTTATATATATATATATATATATATATATATATATATATATATATATATATATATATATATATATATATATATATAATTGAGCGTATGTATATATATATTTGTGATACTATCTACTATATGAATTAAGCAGACATGTATAATAATGAAATATGAAATGAACTAAGTTTGTGAACACTTTACCTATATTAAATTGAAAGGGCTCTTATCCATATTAAAGTGAAGTTTATTATAGGTATTATGTATATTGCGAGGGAAATACATGGGAACGATATTGGGATCTAGTTAGATGTTAGACGAAAAATAACTTGTTAGCATGGGAATATAAACTAGTAGTGTTTGATGGAAGATTTGGCGTGCACATTAGACGAGATGTGAGAATCTCAAATGAGTACGATGATCTAACACGATTAATATATGAGCTCTAAACTCATTTTAAGCACTTACTGATTTTTAAACTATTTTCAACTCGGGCTCTGACCCATTTTCTGCAAATCTCTTTTTCTTGTCAATTATTTTAGGTGCCCAGACACAGGGACACCAATCATAAGAGTTCCATTCACTTGACGAGTTGTAGCTACTGTGGAAGTTACACGACATTGGTAGTAGACGCCTCTATGTCTATCATTTCTCCCTTTGAGTTATTTCATCAGTTAGGGCATGTTTCCCCTCTTCTATTTAGAGATTTTGGATTTAGTTATTTACTTTATTCAGTTGTTGAGTTTATTTCTGTTGGATTATTGTATTTGGGATTTGGACTGGAAATGTTTTCTCCACTTTCATTTTATTATTGCAGTTATTTCCTACCATATGAGATTGATGTGAATGGTGAATGTTTAGTTACTCGTAACCTAGTTGTATATAAATTAGAAGATAAAATTTTGACATCAACCTTTTTAAATATTAGGTGGTTAGTGTTTAATAATAAAGTTTTTGATAGTAATGCATAATCTGAACCAACTGGATATTCTTATTTAATTTAATAAATGACTAATCACCCGGTATTTAATTAGGCGAGGTGTCACATTTTCTTCTATGTTTCACACTTTATAGGAAGGTCGTTTTCATTTTACCTTTGACGCGATATTTATTCCTTTTGAAATCAAATTTAATCACCATATCTTGTGAAACTTAACCTTTAAATCCAAATACCTATTTATATGTTATATTATTCTTTTCACTTTTCACGCACATTTGTAAACTTGTGTTTTATATACTTTTGACAAAATGCTTCTTTTCACCTTTACTTTGAAAAATATGAGTTTTCACCACATAAAATCCAACCCATTTAACCAAAGTCCTTTAGTGTGGAAAATTTACTCATAAGCCTAACTATTTTATAAAAATGACACTTTTGCACTAAAACATCACTTTTGTCATTTTAAGACTTATATTTCCAACTTATTGACTTTGCAACTTTTATATTACCTCTTGTTATTTTATGTGTCCACATTAGTTCATTTAAAACTAATTTTCAAAAACAAATACTTGTGATTGACAAGATTACTATTAAATCTAAACGTTTCATAAAATTTTACTTTTGGCCCAAAAACCATACTTTTGACATTTCAAGACTTCATCTTTTGAAACATTAATTTTTCCCTTTCAACCTTGCTTCCTATTATTTTACCATTTCATATTCTTTCCTTAAAACCAAGTATCCAAAACAACACTCATTTTTTCAAATGTTGCTACTTAGTGTAAACTTGTCATAAAATCATACTTTTGGCCCAAAAATCATACTTTTGATATTTCAAAGCTTGTCTCACAAATTGATAACTTTTCATTGCTACCCTTATTCCTTATTTCACATTGGACACTAATTTTTAATATTATACATTTGAACACCCAAACTTTTACTACTTTTATACGTGACACCCATTTTCTTTCTTTTCTTCAAGTTTCTCAAACTTTGTTCACATAAATTGTATCATCTTATGTGATTAATTTTCTAAAAATTTTAAGTTTATCATTTTATCTTCAAAAGCTCAGTGTAATATATTTTTATCATACATAACCCATTTATCCTAATTATGTCAGTTTATGTTCATGAAAGTGAGGGTTCATGCCAATAAAATCCAACAAATGCATCCTTGTACTTCTTCACAAGTTCAATATAATATTTCATCATTAAATTAACAAGTTTAACATGATTTATGAAACTAATACTTGCTTAAACATTCTGAAATTTACATTTCTTTCAAACTTGAACTTTTTTCCGTTTTTATCACATATTCTTCAACATATATTCAAAAGTAGTGAAAATAAAAATAAGTAGTCATACACATATACATATATCTAGCATGATTGATTAAAACTTGAAAATAACGTAGAACCCCTACCTCTTGAAGATATTAATTCCTTTAATCAAGAGGTTAAAAGAAAATTCAATAAAAATCCTAGCTCCTTTGCAAGATTTTTCCTGCAAAATAACATCTTTAAAACTGCCATTAACTCTTTATAACAGAAGGGTGGAATGATGGCCTTGCAAGTTTATAGTATAGTAATGTTTATTAGGACCTAAGGATACTGAAATGAGGGAGGAGGAAGAGCCAAATGGTCTTGCTTTGTGGCTGAATTGTTCGCATCAGAAATGGGGTGAATTATGAAGAAAAAGTCCCTGCCCTCTCTCTTATAATGTCTCAAGACATAAACTAAAGGTTTTTGATCCGTGAATTATGTTTCCACTAGGTATAATTTGGTAGGATGTCTCAAAGCATGGGATAAAAACGGGGCGGTGGGCTCCCATTAGCTCCCCAATCATTCTAACACTTTTATAACTCAAAATATGGCAATCTGATTAGTCTGAATCAATTCAGCCCTAGCCCGATTCAATTATTCCATGACAGGTCTGAATCCTGTGGCTAATTTTTTTTACTCAACTTCGGACAAAAAATACCTTTAAATGGATGTAGACGATTTTTTTATGTCACCGAAGAAGAGAAAGTTATATAGAATTTAATTTTATATATCTTAAAATTGTTTCAAATTTTTCTAAGCACTTTTATTTTTTGACAAAAATCCATTATTTTATATATATATATTATTTTTTCTCTGAATTTGTTTCTTTTATCCTTTTGATATTAGAATACATAAATATAAGTGTAATTATATAATTCATTTCGTATCATTTTCTTTAATTCTATTTAAAATGCATAACTTAATTTAACATGTGTAACGCGGTACGCGACATTTTTCCATTTTTCTTCTTAATTTTAATTACAAGATTATTCTATTTAAATTAACCTCATAATTTCTCGTAACACAATTTTTATTAATTTACAAAAATTTGGGTGTTACCTCAATCCTCAAAATTGTGTAGCTTAAGGTAATAGATTGATATCTTTACTTTAGGGGGCTTTTGACAAAATTCAATTTGATAATATTATTATTGATACTTAAAATTATCCTGTTATGTGGACCAATCGGATACTGACACGTGCAATATAGCAGAAGTATAATCATGGTCAGCAAGGATGAAATGTTGACCTACTGGGGGATGCTGACCAACCTGTTATTGAAGCCCGACCAACACTAGGGAGATCGAGAAACAATGACAATAAAACGTTAATAGTTGTATGCATAAATGATTATACAGATGCAAAATGTCTATGATATTAAGACATTCCTTCCTATGATATTCCAACACTTGTACACCACCTGGGGGCTATAAATACATTGTAAACCCCACATCCAAGGGATACGAAATGAGAGGCAATTGAACAAAGCCAAAAGCAATACACTACAGTGGACGTAGGGTCTTCCTTTAAGACGAACCACTTTAAAAATATTTAGTATCTTTTACTCATATTTATCTGTGATCAACTAATTAGCCCAGTCTAGTTTTTTGCATCAACATATTGTCATCGTCTGTGGGAATGATATTTCTAATCGATCTCACTCATTCAAACATCTAAATGGTTGATATTCCTGCATCAAGTCCCAGGAATGAAGGTATTCCGCCTATCCCTTCCACTCCTCCATCTATAAATGATTTAACTGGAATTTTGGCCAGTCTTGCAAGAGGCCAAGAGGCTATTCAAGATACTATCAGGAAACTTTCACAAACTCTTCAAGGCGGGGCACCTGCTCTATCTGTTCAGGGAAATATGACACCACCCTCACCAAGAGGTGGACAGCACAGCCAATCAATGGTGACAAGGGATGTCTCCTACCATCCAAGGTCAAATTCATTGCTCAGGACATCAAAATCATTCCACACGCAATCTTATTCTCCAGAAAGGCCAAATGACTTAGAGAGATTAAGTCGTGCTTCTACCTTCGATCGTTTCGGACCCAGGAGGAACATAAATGTTCCTAGGGCAATGTCAGGTAACACGCGATGACCATTTTATGAAAGGGAAGGCACAACCTAGTCTAGATCAAATGCCTGACGAACTGTTGTTCGGACCAAATAAAAACTTTTGGAATAAATCTCAAAAAATAAAAAGCTTGCAACTCATAGATCTGGTGCTGCCAACAATGCATGGAAAGGCTCCATACAAACATTAGAAGACAGATTAGGAGAAATGGCGAAGGCCAAAAACCCAATGTAAAGAAGTTTTGTAAAAGGGTCTCTATTTGTGCAGACCATTGTAAGTTTAAGGCTCCAGTAGTAACACCCAAATATGATGGAAAAATTGACCTAGTTCTTCACATAGAACAATATCAAGCAGCTGCTGACATTTATGTCATCCCCAAAAAAATGAGGTGTAGAGCATTTTTTGGCATTATTATTGGATCTGCCCAAATCTGGTATAATAGTCTTCCTCGGGGACAAATTTCTAGCTTCATCCAACTGGCCTAGCTATTCATTAGAAAATTTTTATTTCAAGAAAAACCTATGAAATGGGTGGCACACTTGCTTAGTGTGAGACAAAAAGAATGAGAGAGAACCTGAAGTTACATCACTCATTTTAATAACGAAAAACTGGAAGTTGTTGATTATGAGGAAAAGACTGCAATAACTGTCCTTATGAGTGGACTACTCCCCAAGAAACTGTATTATACTCTTGATAAAGACACTCTGAAGACAATGGCAGAATTGATGTCTAAAACAACAAAGATCATGAATGCTGAGGAAGCAATGGCAGCTAAGCATAGCTCGGGCACAAAAGTTGATGGCAAAAATGAAAAGAAAGATCATAAAGACCCCAAAGAATACATGGAATTAAAACAAAAATGAGTTTTGGAGCGACTCAAGAAGTACAACTGTTATACACCATTAACCGTGGGAATTCACCATGTTTTGGAAGAAATCAAGCATAATAAAGATGCGCGTTGGCCTGATAAATTGAGAAGTTACCCGACCAAAAGGGATAATACTAAGTACTGTAAATTCCACAGGGATCATGGTCACATGATGGAGTGTTGTATATCTCTTCAAAATGAGATTGAAACTCTCATTCGACGAGAAAAGCTAAATCAGTAAGTTGATCGACAGAATAATGAAAGAGTTCAGCATAGATCAAAATCTCCTTGCAAGCCCAGAGAGGAGAGGAAAATAACTCATGAAGATGACCATGATGATGATAGTGATCTCCCAAAAAAAACAGAAACCAAAATGCGAGGTATTTTGTATTAGTTTTGGTTCTTTTGATTGCCACATGATTACAGGTGGAGATGCAGGAGGAGATCATACAGTAGAACGAAAATCTTACCTCAATGAGTCATAAGCTTTCTCGTAGATATAGAGGATCAACCTTGCCGAGGAATATCGATTAAGGAAGGTTAACAATGACAAATTGGTAATTGGTTTTTCTGAAAAATGATCTCTCAGGGGTATTGTACCCTCACGATGACCGATTGGTAATCAAAGTCAGAAAGGAATAAATCATTGTCTCTAGTGTACTAGTTGATAATGGTACCTCACTGGATGTTATATTTTATCCCCGTTTTAGTAGCTTAGATTTTAAACCCAGGCAATTAGAGCCTTATAATCGACCACTAATAGGCTTTGCAGGTAAAAAAATATTCCCTTTTGGGTACCATTAAGATGGAGGTGATGATCGGCACATGGCCAACGAGCCGAATAGAGAAGATTCGTTTCTTTGTAATGGATAAAAATATCCATTCATCTTACAATATAATCATGAGAAGAGTAGAGCTAAATAAATTTGAAGTAGTACCTTCAACTGTACATCAGTGTTTCAAGTTTCCTACTAATTTGGTGTGGGAATTGTGAGAGGTGATCAGAAAGTAGATCGGTAGTGTTATTACTCTTCTGTCGAGAAAGAAGACTTGGAAGAAATAAAGAAGAAAACCACTACTTACCAAGTGGATACTTATGAACTTGATGAAGAATCTGAGGTTGAAACCTTTGACCCAAGGGGGGAAACAGAACTGGTAAAGGGACAAATTATGGAAGCAACTGAAAGCATTGTGTTAAACGACGATAAACCAGAATAAACCACTCAGATAGGGACAATGTTGGATCCAATTTTTAAATAGGAACTGGAAAGCTTACTTAGACAAAGAAAGCATGTGCTTTCCTGGATTCATGAAAATATGCCTAGGATACATCCCAATTTACTTTGCCATGAGCTCAACGTAAACAAAGAAGTTAAACCAGTAAAGTAAAGACGAAGAGTGTTCAGTCCCGAGAAGAACCAGACCATACAGGAAGAAGTCGAATAGCTTTAGAAAGAAGCTTTTATTAATGAAGTGAAATATCCAAATTTGTTAGCCAATGTAGTTATAGGAAAAAGAAGAAGTATATAAGTGAAGAATGTGTGTAGATTTCACAGATCTAAATAAAGCATGCCCAAAGGATCACTTTCCTTTGCCCCGAATAAATCTACTCGTGGATGTTATATCAGGACATGAGCTACTCAGCTTTATGGATGCTTATTCTGGTTATAACCAAGTAAAAATAAAGCCTGAAGATAGGGAAAGCACTTCTGTCATCACTCCCCGAGGAACATACTATTATAATGTTATGCCTTTTGGTTTGAAAAATGCAGGTGCTATATATCAAAGGCCGATCAATAAGGTTTTCAAAGAGAAAATAGGTAAGAATATGGAAGTTTACGTGGATGATATGCTTACAAAGAGCAAGAAGGCATCTGATCACATTGTCGACCTCAACCAGACTTTTAATCAACTTGAAAAGAACCAGATGAGGTTGAATCCGACCAAGTGCATTTTTGGAGTGCAAGAAGGAATGTTCATCGGGTACATAGTAAATCAAAGGGGAATTGAAGCAAATCCAGATAAGATTGAGGCATTAACTGAAATGCAATCCCCAACTTATAAAAAAGATGTGCAAAGGATGACTGGATGGGTGGCACCACTCAACAGATTCGTGTCTCGAGATACAGATAGGTGTCTGTCGTTCTTCAAGGTACTCAGAAAAAGTTTTTAATGGAGCGGAGAATGTGAAAGAGCTTTTGTGGAATTGAAAAATTATTTGGGGTCACCTCAATTTCTCTCCCGACCAATCACAAGTGAGAAATTGTACCTGTACTTAGTTGTTTCTGAGTCATCCGTGAGTTCTGCATTGATCCTAGGAGAGAATAGAGTTCAAAAACCCGTATACTATACTAGTAAGGCTTTTCGAGGAGCCAAAATCAAATACCCTCATTTAGATAAATTATCATTAGCACTGATTGAAACATCCATATGCATGAAACCTTATTTTTAAGCCCATACAATCGTAGTTTACAATTATATGCCTATAAGGAAATCTTTGCATAAACCAAAGAAATCTGGTAGATTAATATATTGGAGTTGTGGAATTAGGGGAGTATAATATCATACATGAACCGAGGTCTTATTTGAAAGGACAATCAGGGGAAGATTTTATAGTTGAGTTCACTTACTCTGAGGTCCCCGAGCAGCATAGTGAACGAGCCGAACAAGAATCAGAAGGAAGCGATGTTAACAAGAAAGCTCCCGAGGAATTTTTGTCAAAAGAAGTAGTTACCAACCTACCAGATCCCTCTTTTTGGACACAGGAGATGACCAGTAAGTATGAAGAAGCAAGAGGGAAAGTATTCCACTATGGGCGTTTAAAAGACCAACCGTTTGACAACAGCTCCCCAATAAGGATTTTATATATTGATGGGTCATCTTATGCAATCGATAGTGGATCAGGTATAATAATTAACACTCCTGATGGTATTGATATTGAGTGTGCCCTATATTTTCAATTCCAGGTGTCAAACAATAAAGCAGAGTATGAAGCCCTTATTGTGGGCTTAAGTTGCCGAGCAAGTTGCGGCACATAGTGACTCTCAACTGGTGGTGAACCAAGTACTGGGTTTATATGGAGATAAAGGATAATTAACAACAAGGTATCTATCCAGGGCGATGGAAGTCATTGAAAAATTACCTGTTATTCGGATGAATAGAATCCCAAGGTTGGAAAATGACCGAGTTGATGCCCTTGCTCGGATAGCCTCAGCTACCAGGATTAAACTCCGACGAACTATCCCTATTGAGATTTTGGCCAATAGGAGCATAGATGAAGATCCGATGATACAATTTTATTGCCATATACATGGGGCCATCATGATGGACCCCATGAAAGCATACAATTAAGACGGAACTCTACCAAAAAATATGGTGCAAGACAAGAAGCTAAAATATAAAGTAGCTCAACATGTGTTAGATAAAGGTGCTTTATACAGGAGAGGACTAACATCCAATTTGCAATGCTGTGTGCAAACTAATTCAGGAGGTGCATAAAGGATCATATGGAGCTCACATAATTAGGGAGAACACTTCTACAAAGGATAAGTGCGCAAGGATATTACTGGCCAACAATGCGAGTAAATAGTATAACTTTTGCTAAGAGTGTGATAAATGTCAAAGATTCTCTAGCATTCAAAAAAATCCACAAAATTTTCTCACTCCAATCACTTCACCATGTCCATTTACCATGTGGGTCATAGACTTGGTCGGACCATTATCGACCACCCGAGGATGATTCAAGTACTTGTTCGTCGCAGTAGATTACTTTAAAAAATAGCTTGAGGTAGAGCCCGTGACAGACATGCCTTATGAAAAGGTGTATCAGTTTATATGGAAAAGCATCATCTGTAGGTATGGATTGCCCTATGCTTTTATTACCGACCATAGAACACAATTTGACAATGATGAATTCATAACTTACTATGCCGAGTCCAATATTCAAAAATCACATTCGGCACCAGGGCATCCTCAAAGTAATGGCCAAACTGAAGTTACTAACAGAATTTTGCTTAACGAGATGAAGAAAGGGATTGATCATGCGAAGGGAAACTAGATAAATGAGCAACATTCTTTCTTGTGGGCATACCGAACAACCTCAAGAATAATAACTAGAGAATCCCCATATATGTTCGCATTTAGGACTAAAGCCATCATACATGTCGAGTTGGGTTTACCATTCCATAGAGTTTTAAATTTTAACTCTCTTGTAAGTGACCTAATGAGAAGGATGGATCTAGATATGCTGTAAGTAGTAAGAGAAGATGTTGCCCTGAGAAATACAGCCTACTAATAGAGAACAACTCATTTATATAATAAAAGAATGAAACTGACCCACTTGAAAGAAGGATATTATGTGCTGAAGAAAGTGCTGTAAAAAATAACAAGCTTGAAGCTAATTAGCTTGGGCCATACCGTACTTCAGCAATCATCTGACCTGGAACTTATTGAATTGAAACCCATGGCATGTAGATCATCTCAGAATATATTACCAATTATGTTGTAATCAGTTTGAAATCAACTTTAACTATTAATAAAATCATCAGTTCTTTTAATTTTTTTTGGAAGTACTGGTGTTATGCACTACTATAGCTAAATTAACAAAAGTTAGAAGTTATTGCCATAAAAACTTCAAATCGTAGCTTGGTTCAGTAAATCTTTCCCTGAAAGAGGTTCAATAGAACACAAGAATACAAGAGAGTTTCTGGTCACAAGCAGTAAGTTGCTCGAAAAAGCCACAAACTTGATCGCTGATACACAAAGTCCAAGTCAACGGGACGCTAAGTCCTCAAGAATCTTGTTCCACAAACATAAGGATAAAATTAGATCTTTATCCTACTGGGAAAAGTGCAGGAAGAACATTTCAAATATTCCTTAAGAGGAATGTAATCACATATTACACATACATCTGGTCAGACCACTAGTATTTGATGAAAAAAACCTAACACTTGGGTGCATTAGTAAAATATTTGGAGACACATGGGTAACTAGCTCTAAATTTAGATTTTAATATAAGTTTACTAGTAGGACCTATGCGTTCATGTAACTAGCTTTAAATTTAGATCTTAATCTAAGTAGGCTAGTAGAAGATTTGCATTTATTAGTAATTGATACTCAATTTAGATTTTAATCTAAGTGTATTAATAGATCTAATAATAAAGAAAGCATTAATCCTACACATTCAACACAAGATAAGTTGATAAAATTTTAATTTCATTAAATCAAATTAATTACATAATTGTGTTAACAAAACAAAGTACAAAATATCATTATGGATGATGTTTCCCTTCAGCTTTATAAATAGGATCCATTCCAGTGGGAGGATCATCTAAAGTGTAAGGAGAATTAATGAAGTTAAAATCTTGAAGTATTCTGGTATTGCTGCTACAAGGATGATCAAGTAGGTGAGGAAGTCAGATGATCTCTAATTCATCGTAAAGATCATAATCTCCCAAGTACTTTGAAATTGAGCATTGAGGAATACTTCGATAAGGAATCCAATTGACATCTAATTTAAAAAGGGGATCGTCAAGGTAAAGAAATCTTGGATCATACCAGTCCCATAATTGGTTATTTTTATCCACCATCATCACTACACACATTCATCCAACATCTAAATCCTTCTGTAGTTGGGCAGTCTTGACTTTCTCAGCATCTAAGTCTTTCTACAACTTATCAACTAGACCCCGATCAGTTTCAACAACTCTTTCAGCAGCTTTCACCTTCTCCTCCCATTTCTTCTTTTCATTGGCTAGTGCTGGTTGGGAATCAAGCACTAACTTTTTCAGCTCATTAAAAGCCTCTTCGACTTCCCCTAAAGAATATCAGAGCCTCATATTTCTCCAACATGTTATTGAAGTCAACAAGGAACTCCACAAAGACAATAAGGAAAGTTAGTATTGTGAAGAACAAATAAAGAAAGAGAAAAATAAAGAAAGTAAAAGAATATAATAGATCAAAGGCTTTGAGCAGCCCCGTTAGAAATTTTGAAAGGAGGTAGTGCAGTTGCAGCACACCTATGGTCTAATAAAGTCCCAGACTTTATTAGTTGTCTTGCCAATCCAGGGCCAAGGACCACTGGAGAGTCAGAAGAATATATATCGACCAACTCTCGCTAGTTAGAAATGGTAGAAGAACCTTCTAATAACTTAGAAGGAAGCCCTTTCCTTATCTATTTAATTTTCTTGGCTGCGAGTTTCTTCCCAGCTTCATCTTTATTTTTTACCCCCTCATGAGCTTGTTTAGAAGGGGTGTTGGAAGCTATGTCTCCAAAAATGTTGGGAAATTTGCTTTTTCCCATAGCAGTGATAAGTGATAAGTTTGAATCCAAGGAAGAAGGGGAGTAGGCAGCAAGATCACCACTGCCGGATATTAATATAAGTTTACTAGTAGAACCTATGCGTTCATGTAACTAGCTTTAAATTTAGATCTTAATCTAAGTAGGCTAGTAGAAGATTTGCATTTATTAGTAATTGATACTCAATTTAGATTTTAATCTAAGTGTATCAATAGAGCTAATAATAAAGGATTAATCCTACACATTCAACACAAGATAAGTTGATAAAATTTCAATTTCATTTAATCGAATTAATTACATAATTGTGTTAACAAAACAAAGTACACAATCTCATTCTGCAGGATGTTTCCCTTGAGCTTTGGAAACAAGATACATTCCACCGGGAGGATCATCTAGAGTGTAAGGAGAATTAATGAAGTTAAAATCCTGAAGTATTCTGGTATTGCTGCAACTAGGACGATTAAGTAGTTGAGGAAGTCAGATGATAGCTAATTCATCGTAAATCTCATATTCTCCCAGGTGCTTTGAAATCAAGCATTGAGGAATACTTCGGTCAGGAATCCAATTTACATCTAATTTAAAAGGGGGATCGTCAAGGTAAAGCAATCCTGGATCATACCATTCCCATAATTGGTTGTTTTGATCCACCTTTATCACTGTCAACGCATTCATCCAACATCTAAATCCTTCTGTAGCTAGGCAGTCTTCACTTTCTCAGCATCTAAGTCTTTCTAAAACTTATCAACTAGACCCCGAGCAGTTTCAACAGCTTTCACCTTCTCCTCCCATTTCTTTTGTTCATTGGCCAGTGATGGTTGGGAATCAAGCACTAACTTTTTTAGCTCATTAAAAGCCTCTTCAACTTCCACACTAGAAGATCTCAGATCCTTATCTTTCTCCAACATATTGTTAAAGTCAACGAGGAACTGCACAAAGACAATAAGTTAGTATTATGAAGAACAAACAAAGAGATAGAAAAATAAAGAAAGTAAAAGAATATACGAGAGCAAGGCTTTAAGAAGCCCCGTCAGAAATTTTAAAACATGGTAGTGCAGTTGTAGCAGCCCTATGGTCTGGTAAAGTCCCAGACTTTATTAGTTATCGTGCCGATCCAGGGCCAAGGACCACTGAAGAGGCAGAAGAAGATATATCGACCAACTCTCGCTAGTCAGAAAGGGTAGAAGAACCTTCTACTAACTTATAAGGAAGCCCTTTCCTTATCTCTTTAATTTTCTTGGTTGCGTTTCCTACTAGTTTCATCTTTATTTTTCACCCCCTCATCAGCTTGTTTAGAAGGGGTGTTGGAAGCTATGTCTCCCAAAATGTTGGGAAATTTCCTTTTTCCCTTAGTAGCGGTAAGAGGTAAGTTTGAATCCAAGGGAAAAGGGGAGTAGGTAGCAAGATCACCACTGCCAGATGCGATAGCTGAGGAGGTAGAAAGAGGTTCCTGTTCAAGGTCAATTATAGGGGTAGGAGTGGCTATTGGGGGATGAGAAACAGAGGAAATTGTATTCTTGTACTGCAGCAAATAGGATGTAGACCTAATGTGCTCATTATCAATCCTCTCATGAAGACCTGAAATGAATTTTTAACTCCTATAGGTTCACTTCACTATCCTTTGGGCACCTTCTCTTCTGATCAACTGTAATGAAAATTTACAGAGCAACAATTAGTATTTCATTTAAACAATTATGCATAGGGCAAGACAATTAAACAAGTATGTCTAGGCCCCTAGTACTCAACATTCCCAGTCAAAGAGGCGTATTGATAATTTTTTACAACAACTACATGCTCAAAATATTCCCTATTGGAGTCTAGAAGATTGACTACTAATGCTCTTTAAATAAAAAGTGGTGTCACTAGCCAACCACTTATAGCAAAACATTCTTCCGGGAATCCCTAGATGGGTTCCATGGATTCGATTGAAACCTATATAGTCCATTTATGACCCTCCAGGTGTTAGGGGCTACCCTAGCTGGGACAACGTCAAAATATTGACAAAACTCAAGGCAAAATGGGTTCGGAGGAAAGGTAAACCCACACTTAGCTATAAAGATAGAGGTAAACCAGTGACCCTCAACAAGTGAGAAAAAATCAGCAGGCAGAGTAGCGTGTTCCAGATCAACCCAAGATGGAATCTTAAATTCATTTTTGAATTTGTCAAGAGAATCAATAGAGTAAACCATGATGAAAAATAGAAGAAAAGAGAAAGATTTCTTATAGAGAATAAGGATTCAGCAAGAACTAAAGGACATAAAATGATCGCACAAGAGAGAAAAAGAAATCTTGAAGATGCAACAACAAAAAACGCTCAGAAAATTTGAGGTACGAAAAGATCGTGGCTTTTCCCGCTCTTTATAGGTTGTCTCAAAAACTAGAAAAATAAGGATTAAAAGGCAGTGTCAATTGAACTGGCGGCGACTAAAGGCAGAACAAAAGAATTTTCCCAAAAACGATTCATTAAAGTGATGAATAATTACAAAAATGCCACGCGCATTATATGTCCACAGATAAGTCATAATTTTTACAAGTATGGGAAGTCAGCAGCCAACTAAGCCTAAAATTGTTGCTCGATCAACTTTTAAGAGCTAAATGTTTCGCACTTTTGTAAAAACTTCAAGCATGAAACATTGGGGGCTTCTGTTGATACTAAAATTATCCTAATATGTGGACCAATCGGATACTGACACGTGCAATATAGCAGAAGGATAATCATGGTTAGAAAGGATGAAATGTCGACCTACTGAGGGATGCCAACCAACCTGTTATTGAAGCCCGGCCAACACCAGGGAGACCGACCAACAATGGCAGTAAAACACCAACAGTTTTATACATAAGTGATTGTACAGATGTAAAATGTCTACGATATAAAGACATTACATCCTTTGATATTCCAACACTTGTACACCCCCTGGGGCTATAAATCTATTGTAAACCCTACATCCAAGGGGCCTGAAACAAGAGGCAATTGAACAAAGCCAAAAGAAATACACCACAGTGGACATAGGATCTTCCTTTAACCCTTAACACTTTAAAAATCTTTTGTCTCTTTTACTCATATTTATCTGTGATCAATTAATTATCCCAGTCTAGTTTTTAGCATCAACAATTATATTAGACTTAATCCTAATTTTGGTCAATCAATAGACATCACGCAAAAAAGGCATACTCTTTTAGAATTATGCCTTTTCTTTTTATCATTTGTCCAATTACCCTTCAAAACATGCTATTTGCAAAGAATTTTTTTTAAGTAATTAAATTGACTTTTCATCTACATGTTAAATAAATAATTTTTTTGTATTACTTGTTATGTTTTCAACTATTTATTAACTAACATATTAAACTAATTAAATAAATAAACTAATTCATAAGTTTTATATGTTTTACTTTATAATAATTTTCAATAATGAATTTTATTTGGACTTGGAAGTAATAAAGTAAAATAATAAAACTAGAATTTTGCAAAAGTCTATCTTACTTTAACAACGAAGTTACCCAAATTAGCTTTACAATGTTGCTTGCAAGTATCAAACATTATTTAATGAATTTAATTTCAAAATTTCATAATTTTGGTTAATTAATTAATATATTTTAATTTAGCGTTATTTTCGGATATAAAATTTAACTCACTAAACATGTATAAAACAAGATAATAGTCAATGCTAAAATTTAAAATTTTATTAGTTAAAAATAACATGTGTTTTTGTCTTGTTCATTTCTTTATATACTATATGTTTGAATTAAGTAGCCTTCATGTGTATTAGGTGATTCATTAATGTATAAATATATTGACACATAAAATTATTATGAAAAAATCATGCACGCGCTATAAAAAAATCATATGTCAGTGAAGACACAAATTGAACATATATACATTTTTAAATTTTATGTATACATTACTGGAAAAATTACATGCATACTATCGTACAGGGACCATACTGAAAAACGTTATAATATCGGCAACCCCAATTTTAAAATCTTTTTGGGGTGTATTAAACTCAAACAAAAAATATCAACAGGTAAAATGAAATTATCTGTTAAATTTCACTACTTTTAATAATTTTGATGAAGGATGGTCAAATGACCCATTAAAATATAGATTATTTGGGGCTAGGCCTCCATTAATTTTTTGATATTGATTAAGGCCTCGACATCTGGAATTGTTTGGGTTTGACACCCAAAATGACCTTTAGCGATGGAAAGTGTTACAAAAGTTACCTGGTAAAACTTTTTAGGACATTTATTATGACCTAAAAGTCATTTTGGAGGTCAAACTCGAATAAATAAAAATAATGAGGGTTGAACTCAATTATAAAAAATTAATGGGAGTTAAACCCCAAATAACCCTAAAATATAAGTAGCGAGTCAATAGAATAGAAATGGAGGGACAATAATGTTTCCTTCCTTTATACTTCTAGGAAGAAAGAAAAAATAAATTTTATATTATTTTAAGGATTTTTTTACTTTAATACCTCTATACTTACTCCAATTTGAGTCTCGTACATTTGTTTATTTGACTTTGAGTTTTTTACACTTTCCGTTAAGAATTTTTTGGATTTCACATAAACCATAAAAGGAAAAAACACAAAAATAGAAAAAAAAAAGTCAAAAAAAAAAGGTTCCCAAAACCCTCACCCAACCACTATATCCTCCCCCACCACACCCACCCCTCCTACCCCCAAATCCCATCCCGACGGTCTCACCTCCCCCACCCTCCAACCTTGTCACACCCTCCCACCTCCAGTACCACCAAAAACCAAATCCAAAACAATTCGTGTCCAAATCTGTGTAAACAATCAATCAGAAATTTTTAAATCATATAAAGTGAAGGCCATCGACCCAAAAGTGAAATCACGACAAGTCAAATCTAAAGAGAAAACAAATTCATTCAAATATGTTTTGTGGATTTTTTTTAGGTTTCATTCTTTAATATGAGCATCGATCTAATGATATCGGGTGTCGACGGTGTGGTGTTAGGAGTTTTATTTCGGTGGTATGAATGTGGAGGGATGGGGATTGTCAGGTTTGGGGGTGAAGGAGGAGCATTGGTGGTGTTGGGGGAAGGAGGTAGGGGTGTGGCGATGTTCTAATAAATCCCCCCCCCCAAAAAAAAAAAACTCTCTCTATTTTATTTCTTTTTTGTTTTAAACGCACATGAGCATTAAATCTAATAGAGCCTTAACAGATGAGTTATCAAAGTCAAAGTCCATTAAAAAGGTACAAAACTCAAAACGAGGTAAATATGGTGTATTTAATTAAAAAAATGTTTTTAATTAGATCCCTAAAATAAAAATCTTAAATGCATTTAATAGCTTACCATAGTAATTATTGTTCTATTTTACCTCTTCAATTTTTCCTTGCACTCTTATAAATAAATGTTGGTTAGTTGAGGAAAATGTATTATTTTTCTCTCTCTTTTCAATATAAAATAAATTACTATTTTACTTATTATTTTTTCCTTATCCTTTTTACTTACTTCTATTTTTTAATTAAGGATTAAAATAAAAAATTTAGAATATGATATATTCACTTCTTGTCCAAATTTATCTTTTTACTTTTTTTTTAATTTAAAGTCCAAAACAAATTCATAGTTGAAAAGTTACCTAATATTTTAAATACTTTTATCAATAGACTTTTGAAAATAACATGTGTTCTATGGTAGTTGGAAAAATTATAAAAGAATATATATAAGTCTAACGGGGTATATCTTTTTGTTGAATGTCAAATTATTAATCAAAACAGGAGTGAGTCTAAGTCCATATTAACAAAGTTAGATTTTTGTCAAAAAAATATATTTTCTTAACATATTAGTATATTTTTTTACCTTTTATGAAAAATGTCACCAATTTTCAGCATTTTCTTGACTAATATTTTAGAACTCTCGATGGTGATTTTTTTTTCACATTTATCAACAAATATCAGAGACGCTATATCGGAAAATAAAAGTTGAAAAACTCCAATGTCTTGTAGTGAAATATTTTTTTTAAGTTTATGGTCCCGATTCATTGATGATATGTAATCAAAATACTTGTTTGATGATATGTAATCTATATACTTTTTTTTACAAGGGTGTTGTTGATGTCCAAAATTGATAGATACTTTATCTTAGCTAATAATCACCAAATTTGTAATCACAAATAACTAGTTGAATAATGTAAATGAAAATAATAAAGAACGCTAAAGATTTTTAAAGTTCTTCAGCTTAGGAAAAGCCTATGTTCACTATTATCGTATTACTATTAAAGGTGATTACATAGAAATTGGTATAGTCTTGCGTGTTGTGCTAGACTTGTCCCTTAAGCTAAGGGAAATAAGATACTTATAATGGTCTAGAAACCAAGGGGTGGAATGCCTTTATAGATCCATGGTTTTATACACGCACATAATGAATAAGACTATTGATCTTCTAAGGCATGTGTAGAATGTCTCTTAGTAATCCCCATGTGAATGACATTTCTTCTTCCCGTGGTTCATCCTCTTAAGTTGGTCGATCAGTATGTCGACCAAGTATAAATAAAGTGCTGAGGTGTATACTCATGAGGACATGTGTCTCAACATCATAGGACCACATGGCATAAATAATTTGACCCACAACCATAGCCCCAATGCTCCATGCTTGATGTTTTGTTGAAAGGATTGAGTATTAGTTTTAAAAAGTTATTGGCACTCAAGAATGACGATGGTCGGCAGCTGACCTCCTGGACTTATAAATTTTTCACCAATTCAGCAGACAATGGAATTTTTGTGAATAATTTGAAAAATAGCTAACCATAAAAGAGTGTGTTGGTCTTTTCGCGTCTTTGGGAACCATGCGACCGTTAAGGATTTAACTATTGGTTCAGTTAATCATTATTCTTCAACTTACGAGGTGAAGCTATAAAAGTACATAGGTTTCCCACCTTTTCTCTACATTGCCAAACTCTAAACTTAGGCTTTCTCTTTCATCTCAATCTGTTTTCTGTGCTTCTGTTATTTTCCCTTTATCGTTTCTTCTCAAACTCTGTAAGCTTTCTATCCCTTTTTTTCCCCTTTATGGTTTTCTTCCTTTAAAAAATAGTGTATATTATAGATGAAAATTCCTTAGAGGAGTTTAGGGATAGAAGAAAAATCCCGAATTGGGTGAGTTTAGAAATAGCAACTGGTTCCGTTGACGTTTTGTCATTAGTTGAGGGTCATTAAATCCCCACCTTATTCATTGCTGACTATGACGGCACTTTTCCCCCAAATCCACTTTTTCTTCAATTTTGCCAATATTTTGATGTAGTCCCAGCAAGGGTTGCCCCCAATACATGGAGAGTGGTAAATAGGGTAAATAGGTTATATAAAATCCAAGGGACTCATATTGGGAAACATTGGTGACAATACCTATTACTTGAGAACCAGGCAGGCCAATAGGGCATTGGTGGTCAATTTGTCGAATTCAAACAAAGATTAGTGGGATTACAGTACAGTGGTGAAGAATTGGCAATATGATCCCCTTTTTGAGGGGATAAGATATACTGGACCCAAGTACCCCCAGGAAGGGCATGGCATAGGTCATACAATATTTTAATTTTTTATTTCTTTCCATGTGTACTAACTATTTGATGATATGCCGACTAATTGTTTTGCTTTATTCTTGTGCATAGGATAGTAAAAAGAAGTGTCCAAAGGCAGGGGAAGTTAACATTGACGATCTCAAATACCTTTGGAAAATCCACCAAAGACTATGAGAAGAACATTCCCGAGAAGCCTCTATTCTATTAGAATACAAGTGCTCCATCACTTCATTTATTACTCGACTAACAGTTATTTTGCCTCAGTCCCCCATAAAATTGGATGAGGAACCAATTTTTACCTCCTCTATTGCTAAGTCAATTGGAGTAGAGAGAGTTTGCACAAGGAGGAAGCTCATCTTCTTTCTAATCCCTTAATATCATATCCATCCCAACTTCTTCCACATCTACAAAAATGGTGAAGAGAATAGTACCCAACCTATTGACTAGCTTTCCCTCTCCAGCTAAGAAGAATATGACCACTGATAAGAGGCCTCACGTACTCAATATGGAAGAAACAAGAACTATTAAGCCTCAATTCAAGAGGTTGAAGAGATCTACCCATCCAACAGGAATTGTCACAGAAAGTCCCTGCCGACCAAGGTGCTGCTGTGTCTGCCTCTGTGGCAGTGAACCATAGGTTAGCTAGGGGATTAATTAGGGATGGAGTCCTTCTAGCAGATAGTTCAACTGCTTCCCCAATGTCCATAGATCATTTGGAAAAAAGGGATAACCATAATTTGGCGCTTCTAAGTAATTTAGTACTTTGTTTATTTTAATAGTTTCTGTTAAATACCTTTTTCATTGATGTCGTCTCTCTTCCATTTTGCAGTTCTTGGTCGATTATGACCAAATTTTGATTAAGGATGAGCAGTGGAAGTCATCCTCTACTGATTTATAAGATACTTTTGAGGGCTTGAAGAAGTCCTTGCAAGAGTTTGGGGAAGCCTTAGAGAGAGAGAGAGGGGGGGGGGGGGGGGAAGGCTTGGCAAGAGAAATTAAAGGTGGATAAAGATAGGGAAACTAAGGAAGAGAATAAAATAAAGTTTGTCAATGACAAAGTGAAGGTTGTAGAGGAGAAGATGAAGGAAGTTGAGAGCAAGGCAAAGGCTGTCGAGGAGAAAACCACCAACTTGACTGTTGAACTAACTGTTGATTGGAAGAAGTTCTTGGATTCGAAGGCTAAGAACGAGAAAGATAAGGATGAGGCCTATAACAAAGGCTGGGATAAGGCATTCATTAGTGAATCCATCCAAATTAAGTATGCTAAGAAACTTTCTTACAAGGATGGCTTGTCGGATGCTTTAAATGAGGTTGGCACACAGGCACACTTTGAACTGTTTCAGAGGCACAATCTAGGCAATCATCTTAACTTTGATGAGGAGATTAATGATGAGGAGGGTTCAGGGGAGTCCTCTGTGGTGCCAACTATTGTAGCTGACCTACCTCCTCCTGAATCAACTGCAAAGACAAGGAGAATGTGTAACTCCTTTAGGTAGTTTTAGTTTATTTTCTGGTTGGTTTTTTATCTTTCCTTTTTCATTCACTTCATTTGTAATGGAAACATAGTTATTATCTTTGGTTTATTAATGAAATGAATAAGTTGTTTAATCCCTCTAATGTTATTCGCTTGTTGGATTTCTTTGTTTTTTTTCCTTTGTCGAACTTGTGTTCTTATATTTATGATTTTTTAGTTTGATTCCAGGAAGAGTATGATCATTTCTGCTGAATTTGTCCTGCTGAAATGTTACAACAGTCACTTGAAGTTGGCTATGTCAGTTTGACAAAAACGAAATTAAAAGTGTTGCTTAGCATAGATGCTTCAGATCAAGGGAATGATGCTTATGTACATCCGTATAATCAATTTGATAGGGTAGTGGCGAACAATGTTGCATACTACGAGATGATTGAGTAGCTATAGAATGATCATAATCTTTCTCCACCTCTACTCCGCACTGATTGTAAAGCCAAATATAAGGCACTAAGTGTAGGTTGTGGCTTTGATAATAAGCTATAGGAGATCACATCCACCTTCAAGAAGAAGGAATACACGATGAACATAGAAGTGGAAAGTGCTTGGGAGGTTGCTGCCCTTATTGAGTGGAGAATTAAAATATATGGAATAAGTTGGAGATCTTGAAGGAATTAAATAAGGCTGCTCCGAATAAAGGTGCCTCTTTCCTGGAGCTTGAGAATGCCAGTCTTTTGGAGGAGTTGGAAAACTTAAAGAAGAAGAAAACCAAGTCTATCCAACTCTCTAGACAAGTAGTCATTATTCGATCATCTGTGGATGAAGAAAGAACTAAGATGACCTTGGCCAACCAAGAAATGTTGTTATAAGAGAAAGAGAAAGTCATCAAGAAGGTCCAAGACAGAGTGGACTAACTAAATTTTAACTTCCACAAATAACCCAAAATTATTTGGATGGATGGATATGATGAAACCTTAACTCACCTGGATGATCATCTGGAGCAAGCTCATCGGGAAGGATATAAATGGGGTTAGCTGAACGTGTTGGGGCTGTTGAAGATAGAAGGCAAAAGTGACTTATGGTATTGGCATGATCTAGGCATGTTTGATTATTCTATCCCTCCATTCAAGATTGATGTCAAATGGATTTTGACTCACGCCATTCTCTAGATCGTAGTAAGAAAATACTTAGGGGATTATGGGCTTCAGGTGAAGATGAATACATTCATCCCCCCCCCCCCCCATCTGTTGTACCAACCGAGCAACAACAGATGTAATAGTCCAAGAGATTTTAGAGCTAAAACTTTTCCTAGCACTCTTGATGATCCTCCTACTGGTATGAGTAAAGTCGAAGGAAAATGCACAGTAAAATGAACTTATTTTTCTTATTTTTTCTCTGATTGCATGAACTTTTGATGTAATAAAGATATTGTTTTGTAGCATACATGTCTATCTATGTATTTTTGTCTTTGATCCATAATTAAGCATGTATTGACTATGAAACCCACTAACTGACTTTAACTTCTTTGGTCAAGTTATGATCATGAGTTGTAAGGCCTTAGGTTCTACTAATTCACTTAGGTTAAATGTTTTTAAAACTAAGTGTTTGCATTAGTTACCAATGGTGACCAAGTGTATTAGGAATATAGGTCTTTCTTGGATTTAGCTTAGTCATGTAAAACTCCTTATTCCTGACTTTGAATCATATATGAAGTTTCAGGTAGTTATTATTCATGACCTGTTAAAGACGAGGTCATACATGAAGTCTAAAAGAATTTTCTAAATTTTTTAAAGTTGGAAAAGTTTAAATTTTAAAGTTGGAAAAGTTTAAATTTTAAAGTTGGAAAAGTTTGTTAGTTTGTGGTAGGTGTATATCATCACAGTTTCACTAAAGAGATATGGGAGGAGAGCAATTATAATAATGATGCCTCTAGTGTTTATAATAACTGGGATGACATATTATGGAAGCGAAAAACCATATCGTGGGGAAATCTCTTGTTAATAAAGTCAAATGTTCATCCCTTGCAGCAACCATTTACTGTGTTTGGATGGAAAGGAATAACAGAATATTCAAAAATATTATATCAAACCATGCTAGTGTAATGAATGAGATCACCCTACTTGTCAAATGCAAATCTCTCAGCTAGAAAACTTCGAAAAGGAACTTCACCAACTGGCTTGTGTGCATGAACTGGGGTCTAGATTAAAGATTGTTACTTTCTGTTTAAGGTTGTTTCTTTCAGTTGTTTGATTCGGGTCTTTTCACCTACGAATTTTGACCTAAGAGGGGTATGCCCCTCTTTCACCTCTTTTGTACAATTTTCTTTTGTTTAATGCATTTCTTATTTACCAAAAAAAATATCAGCACCATATCCCAAAAAACATAAAAGGGAAGAATAATTGGTAGGAAATCGCAATTTTAATAAATTGGATGAAACAGTTACATCAAATCAAAATTACTAATAGTACTTTCTGAAGTGGTCGACATTCCATGGATTCTTAAATTCTTCCCCCTTCGAGTGTTTCCAGGCGATAGGTGCCTGGTCAGATGACTGCCGAGATGCGATAAGGATCGCTCTAGTTTGGTTCGAACTTATTTCCCTTTTATATTACCTTCTTAAGGAAATAGTATCCTTATTTCTGGTTGGTTGGCTTGACCCTCCTATTATAGAATCTAGCAGTCCTTTATTGATAAGCAACCATTTGAAGTGCAATATCCTCCCTAACTTCCTCAATCATGTCTAGATCCAATCTCCTCATAAGATCACTTTTGGGAGAATTAAAGTTCAACACCCTATGAGTCGGCAAACCTACCTAGTATGGTACCATAGATTCTATTCCAAAATCAAGCATGTAAGGAGTCTCACTAGTAGTTGTCCTCGACATAGTTTTATATGCCTAAAGAACATTGTGTAGTTCATTTATCCAGTTTCCCTTTGCATCATCAAACCACTTTTTTAAACCATCAAGTGTGGTTTTGAGAGTGCCCTATCTCGATATTAATGTATAGTTCTTATAATTAAGTGTTTGACACACACAAGTCCAAATTTTATCTTATTACCTTAAATAATCAACTATGTGACAAGGGAGATAAAATTAGGCATGCAAACACGATAAGGAAATTTAAGGAAAAACCCCTTTCGGGTAAAACCTTTTTTCATTCATCCCTCTAGAGATTTTACAAGACAAGAAACTTACAGACTACTTGATAACCACCACAAGTATAATGCCCAGTGCCTAGCAAATTGTGACACCCCACTTAATAAAATACCGAGCGATCAATTCAGTACCAAATTAAAACAGAAGCCTCATATGGTTCATTCTTAGCATCACTGTCGAAAACTAATTTACTTACTAATAACCTATTAGGCCGGTGTTAAAATTTTATTTAACTAATCTTTTTAATCAAACCATTCAAATAAAATATTCACACAGTTTATATATATGAAACTGAAATGAAATAATATAACAGAACACTCGTCTCAACATAATACAACCAAATCGAATGCCGCACTAAAAGGCGATAAAAGAATAAATGAATACTGTTGGGCTATCAGCCCGAATGTTACTACAATGCTTCCTATCTAGATCATAAGAACAGAAGCATCTAAAATAAACCTGCATGCATCCACAGCTGCTGCATCGAATGTTTGACTGAAAAGGATCATCATCCAGGCACCCCTGTGTCTGGACAGCTATATATATATATAACATATATCAAGAGAGGAGAAAATAGAGAAACGGGTCAGAGCTCGAGTCTGAAAATATTTTGCAAGTGCATAAATGCCATATTTTTAAAATATGATTTATCTGATATTTAAATTGGTATCGCACTCCCATGAGATACCCCTCACCCATCTTCTAATAGTGCACACCTATCGCATACCTTTATACAACCTAGTTAAGTTACCCTGCCTAACTCACCGGTTTCACCCATCTCCTAAAGGTCCTTTTTACCCAAGTACTAAGGACTAATCTTCTCCCCAGTCCCAACACTGCGCTATGGTTCGTGCGTGGGGTGTCTCGCGAAGCGAAATCAAAATAAGGAACCCCACCGATACATTACTACCTGGCAATGTTGATCGTCGAGATTCATTAGGCCCTCAGCACATAACGCGTATATATATATATATATATGTGTGTGTGTGTGTGTGTGTGTGTGTGTGTGTATGTGTAGTTCTTACAAGAACCTATAATTCAGTTTCATATAAATTCGGATATAAACTATCGAAAGGGGAATACACCTTATCATTCTTTCCATTCTTATATACATTTACTTTATATGATTTATTCATCTTTATATACAAACAATATACTATACACCACAATTATAATCATAGCTATCACAATCATAAGTATAATAACCATCCCATCGAGCTATAACTCGAGGATGCAGTCTCATAGTGCCTATCTGAATCTGGGTTTACTCACTTAACCATGGTACCAAGCCAGACTCACTCATGGTCATGGTAAAAATACACAACGGTGGAGGCGATCATATTCCCTATGCAAGTGGAGTACACACATCGCACTCGTACGCGGGATGAGATGACCTGGGGATATACTCTCCCTGCTCCTCAAGCCAAAGGACTCACCCACATTGCGCAACCTCCCCGAATCGCACTAGAGAAAATATATAATCTGGTTGTTCCAACCCTACGCCAAAGGAAAGCCCGGGGAACCAGCCTCTAAGATACAAATATACCAATCACACACACACACACACACACACACACACACACACACACACACACACACATATATATATATATATATATATATATATATATATATATATATATTCGTATCATATTATATATACTGTAATCACAAAGTATATATATAATCTACATCACTCCTAAATATATATATGGCTATAATTGATAACTCATATAGCAATAGCCAAACCTAAATTCTCCCATTCGTAATAGTATAAATATTTACACACTTAAAATACTAAAACCAAAAATATTCTCTCACTTCGTATATAACTCGTACCTTAATCCCTTTTTAAGGATTTATATATCCTCTGAATATACCAATTCATATTAATTAAATAAGTATACTCTCAACTTATTTCAATCTTATCGGTATCGCGTTACCTATACTCATAGTTGTTAACCGACCCGGGATAGCCGCCCATGCATCTCTATCCCCTATCCTCAATTTCCATCCTCTTCACATCCTAGGATTTATTCCAAACATATAGGTGGCATATAAATATATTTTCTACACACATAATATATATATAATTGCACGCCAAAATATTACCCCGAGTGTTACTCGTCCCGAACACCCTTAAATTAGTAAACCCTTGGATTTCACCTTCAACTAACCCAAGGTATACACCTCACTCCAATAATAGTTTATAGGTCCTTACACTACATTTAGGAACCCCAAATATTTAACTCCCAAAATTTATTTTCCTCAAAACTATTCCTTTAGCGCCACACATTATTGCACCCTCCTAGTCCCAAATTTAATTCCCTTAAATGAATAGGAATACTTCCCCTATATGGATATTTATTTCCTCAAATAAACAAGATAAAAAAACATAAATTTGGGAATTTATCCCATTTAAACAACACTAGCCGAAACTGTCAAAAATCCTAAAGGGTCGATCGATCAGGGCAGCTTCTTCTCCGAGAAGCAGTTTCAGCCATTAAAGCTCCCCCAAGCTTTTATACCCTATCCTATCATCCTCCAACCTCAACTAACCACATAAACACATATAAAAAGATTTATAATCATCCAAGATCCCATAACCATCAATCGATTTCAATAAATTCCTAAGTTCTTCAAATTGTATATTATCCGAGGTTTATCCGTTAAACTTCCAAAAAAACATTTTGATTCACGAAAACTCATTCCAAAAATCTTTATAGTTTGTCACTACCAACTATAATATGAGATTTATGCTTAAAAAGAATAAAGCAAGTAAACACTTGCCTCCTGGATAAAATACGACGATCTCGAGTCGAATCCCGCGACGTTTGGTCGGAATCTCCTTTTTTCCTCTCCTTTTCTTCCCTCATTTGTTCTCCTCTTTCTTTTATCTCTTTTCTTTCCTTCTCCCACTCTATCGTGTCTTTTATAGGAAAGAAATAAGGGTTTATCCCTTACAAACCCAAAAATGACTCGTTTACTCAATTGCAAGTCCATATTATTCAAAAAATCCTCGGGACCTAAACACTACTCTCGAATACTCTATTCTGACTATCTTGGCCATTCCGAAACCAACAACGCACTCAAAACCTCCATCTGAGTCACTTAAATACAATTCACTAATTAAACCCAACACATCTCGATATGAGTTTTCCAATTTAAAATATTATCCTTTGTCATTTTACCCAACTACGACATGTGATTAAAATAATCCGACTTATTTACTTAGTCCCAAAAGTAAATATAGCATACATCAGAAATCACCTAATCCTCATGAACTCCAAAAATTATTACTCATAGTAATTCTTGAAATTACCAAATTACACCCATTTATGTAATTTAAATATGCATAAAAGTGCGGGGTATTACACAAATCTCTAAAGAATGCGGCTTCGTCTAGACTCGTCCACACACATCCATCCACACTCGATATTCATTGATCATCCTTTGTCGTCAGTAGTGAGTTCCCTCGAGAATCACAAGATCAGTCGTGAAGAAATCTCCCCATAAGAGTTGTATGAAAGATACAAGCTTTAGGGTTTAAACTTTATTCACTTAAATATATTCTAGTTATGATGATTTTTGAATAAAAAAGGTTCTCTCATAACAAAAGGTTGAAAACTTTCACAAGGGATATGCAGAATTAGTTTTGGCAAAAGTCTTACCGAAATAAAAAATGAAACAAAACACAAATTTGAAGGCGATGGTGTCATTCAAATGAAATCACAGGCTCGTTCGAACGAGAAAAGGCTCTTGTTTAATTGGCATCAAGGCCGTTTGAACAAAATTCCAATCTCATTTGATTGAGCTTCGAACGAGATAAAACAGTACGCCCTCATGAGATGTTCGATCGAAGAAGCTGTTAATGAACACTTGTAATGAGAATCAAATCTCACTTGAAAGATATTCTCATCTCGCTTGAACGAAATGCACGTACAAAAATTATTTCTAAATAAAGAAAAACTGCCTCGATTTAAAAAAAATCATGTTTCAAATTTATGAAAACAAACATCCCAAAATAAATTTTGGAAACAAATTCAAACTTAACATCATTCAACCTTCATAGAATGGAGATGTTTGAACATTGGAGATTTTGGATCTTTGGACTTTATCATACGATAGCCGGATATACCAAAAACTAATGTAAGCCTAAGCTATTTGAGCAATAAGAGAAAATAAGCTCTTACAAATCTCCCCCATTTTGGCTATTCCTGGACAAACATAAAATTGAAATCTAAATTACAAGATAATCCCCTAATACGAATACAATATCCTAATACCCGCCCAAACCCTAAAATGGATAGTTACAGGATAGACTTGTCTTTAAATCAAAGTATTCAAATCTTCACTTGTTCTTTGTCTTCTCCTGGGCTCTTTGTCTTCATCGAGTGTAATCCAAATGTGATCTTTCAAATACTTACACACAAACTACCTCGTGATGGATCGAGTTAAAAATATATCAAATAAAATGTATAAATGTATGAAAATTCTCCCCCATAAATCAAACTCTCCCTCGTAATCCTTTTATTTTGTTCGAAATAGACACGGAGTAAAAACTAATCATGAAAACTATAAGGAACATCACCAAACATAAAAGATATCATCACCATATGATAAGAATGAATAATTAAGCAATGATAATCTCAAAAGACATCGCAAACTATTTTTGCTTTTTCAAAATTTTCAATAAAAAATAATTTTACAAAAACAACACACCATGGATAAATACAAAAATAACTGAATCCTAGAAACGGAATGTACGGGTGTGAACACATTCTATAGGTAAATCAGTGTAGACAAGCATAACATATATGCACGAAGGAATGAGACACCACTAACGCAATATTTCAAAGTCTACCTTAGGTGTAAAAATGGTGAACTTGAGTGAAATTGACTCAACCTATTCAATTATTCAATGTCATAATGATTTTCACACCAATAATGCCCAGAACTATATAATTATTTTACGAGAATTTTTCAGGATGTGCAAACCCATTGATCTTTGACTAAACTCCCTCAAAACTCACATATAGAATTTTTTTCTCTCAAATTTTTTTGGTTTAAAGACATCAATGCTCTGTAGCGAATCATCAATGTTCTAAGAAATTAGCCTGGCCCTTTATATTTTTTCTTTTTATGGGACTTTAATACTTTAGGCTCTTTTCTCTTTATAAATGGTGGCTATTCACGCAAAGACGACCAGTTTTTCGTAGAGCGACTTCATTGCTTTAAATATAACACATTTACCGGAGATATTATTTTCAATTTTTCTAATCCCGACAATGGTTCTTACAATCACTACTTTCATTATCTCGTTTTTCGCATTTGGTTTGTTTTAATAACAGGATTGAGATGAAAACAATCCAACTGACACGTGAAAGGAGTGGAATACTCAAATAAGACCGTGCTCATGTGTATTAAAGGTGACAAGGAGTCAAACTTGTACCAAGTAGTCACCATATCACATCTTAATGACTCCACACATTATAAAGCACAAAATGAAATGATGTCACATCTCAAAACACTGCAAAATAGCCACATGAAAATGAAATGAATGGGTGACTCAGACATCTTTAATATTCATCCACATATGGTGTAAAAAAATACAAAACTCTTTATGAATTTTTCAAAAATTTGGTCTGAAAATAAAATCTTTTTGCCATTTTCATTTTTTTTAAAGGAAATGGAAAATCATTTTGTATTTTTCCAAAATTTTTCAAGAAAAACAAAAATCTTTTTGGTTTTTAAAAAAAAATATATCATTAAGGAAAAGATAAATATAATAGTAATAGAATGGAAGTACAATCTAGCAATAGGCATGAATGATATAAACATGAAAAACATCATATTCTAGAAACTAGTCTCAACCTCAATCATTAGGCCCGGATGAGTTCTCCAAAGGAGATGACATCCTATGAAAAACATCCATCAAATCTTGTAAAATTTTGACTAAATACTCTACTTCCTCTCGAAAAATCTCAAAATCTCTCATGTGATGTGTCAGAGCATGCGGAGTAACATCTATGGGAGTGTGTGTAATACCCATACTTTTATTTTTATTTTTTTGAACTATTTATGTGTCAAAATAACATTTTATGGACCTTTAATAATTTGCATGACACTTACGACCCGTATGTATGTTTTAATAACATGAAAATAGGGTCAACATGTTTATTCTCTTGTCCGAAATAAATTGTTTTTCATATAAAATAAATAGTAGAACAACATTAAAATATATTGCTTTGAATTATTATTCGAATTAAAGTGTGTATAAATTAGCATAATCCAAAAGTAATGTCGACGTGAAAAAAACACATTAATGGGTCCTACACGGCCTAATACTAATTTATAGCCGAATGAAATTTCAAGATTATAAAATATTGTACCTAAAAAAAATTATAATTGAGTACCAAAGACATTCAATTGAATGATTATCCAATTGAGTGTATGTATCGACTGCTATAAATAGAGTCCTGTACCTATAGAACAAATTACACCTCTTCTTGTTTGCAAAAAAATGGGTTCATTCTCTCTCTCTCTCTCTCTCTCTCAAAGAGAAATGTCAAGAGTAGAAGCTCTCATCCTTTACATTTCAAAACCCACAAAGGAAACCACGAACCCCTTCCAAAACCCCCAATCCCAAGCCTAACCCCTCTCCCTCTTCCCCCTGATGAAACCGCTGTCTGATCTCTCCCCCACCACCGACCAGACCTCCGTCCTCCTCCTCCGCCCTGACCGGAATGGTCCCTTTCTCCTTCTCTATCTATTTTCATTTTTCCCTTTGTCTTGTTGCCATAGAAACGAAGCTCTAATCTTCAGTGCGTGTGTGTGTAAATTGAAGCTCCGAACATCACCCCTGCCATGGTGATGGCCGACGATCAACAACCCCCAAAACAGGGGTACATTTTGTATCCAAATTCAATTTTTAATTATTTTATATATATCTCAGCAGTTCAAAAAAATCGATTTCGGTGAGTTATTATCGTCGAATTCCGTCCGGACTCAGTTTGATTTTTGGGTATTGTAAATTTGGGTATTTGGATTTGGAAATATGAATTGGGAGTTTTTATTTTATTTTTAGTCCCTATTTATATTCGATTACCTATAATTTTTAGTAAACAGATCCCCGAATACATATGAGTAATCGTAATTTTTCTAAAAATGTGTATTTTGGTCGGTGTCATTTTTCGGCTAAAAATATGTTTTAAAGAGTTATGATACCAAATGACTCGCGGCTATGTCGTCGTTATAACTCGAGATTATATTATGAGTTATATTTATTAAAATTGTGATTATGCAGGTGTTGGGCTGCTTATTTTGTTGTGTTGGTTAATTTTGGAAATGGCACGACCACTGGATTATTGTCCAAACAATGGTGGGAATTTTCAACTTTTTTCTAATTTTATTTTGTCATGAATAATAAATTATCGTATTAACACATTTGAGTAAAATAAGTGAAAACCATAAATATCAACTTTTTTCGGATCAAAAGTAATATTTAAATCAAATATATGATTTAGTTAAAACAGTTGATTTTAACTTGGAATTTTAATATCTTTAACTCGTATATTTGACCGAGTTAATATTTTAGAATGTATTCAGTCCAAGCGAATTGTTTAGTTCCCTTTAACGATTATTCTTTAGAAAACTCTTATACTGAGATACTTGTTATTTATTTTCATCAACTAAAGAGAATTATTTTTGGAACATAATTACTAAAATTGTATGAGTAAGATTTTACAAATAAGACAAGTTATAGCCTGATTTCTCAGATCATTTTGAACATTTTAAATGTCAAACTATCGAACTTGGACTCTTATCATCATTATTATAGATTAACGTAATATCTTTATATTATTTCGACCCATAAAATGGAGATCGTAGTTTCTAATCATATACAGGATTTATATCTAATAAGTTTTGTTCGTATTTACCGAATGATGTGCGATATCACAAACCCTAAACCATTATTTCCAACCCTCGATATAACCACTCTCATTTAAACCCTTGAGTACCAATGATTATGGGAACTATATTGCAACACTGAAAGATTCTTGAATTACAACGTAAAGCTCATCAAACACAAGTAGGTTTTTCCTACCTTTGCAATAGTATATTTGCGTATTTGGCATAATGTTGTTGATATTAATATATGATAGCTCCTATTTACTCTTAGTGTGTGCATGTTAATATACTTCCATACTACATATTTCGTTAACCATCATCAGTATTTGAATTTATCACCAATATTTAAACTCAAACTAAGGATCAATTTTAACCCTTCTCGTCTAATAACTGGTATTATGTTTCATATTGAATCAGTTACCCTTGCACTTTTGTGCCATTTTACTATAAACATCACTATTAACTAGGAAGTAGACAGAAGTGTTATTCTACAAAACTTTCTACTTAGCTTAATGGTCTCTGATGATTGAGATCCTTGATTATTGCTACATACGTATGAGATCCACTTAGCTAGTGTGCCTAGCCGGTTACTTTTCCCCAAAGGGTTTGGATTGAGTATTATTTGATTTTTCTTATATCTTAATTATTTCTATACCCCATAGAGAATTAGTAAGCACGAGATTACTAGTTCAAAGATCCTTAACTTTCGTATATGATCCTTAACGTTATTACTAGGAATTATCGTTCCATTACATTTACTATGACATTGATTTTCTTAATATAAGCCTTAATGGACTGGTAAGTATGGGATTATCAGTTCAACTTTCTTTATATGACCATTAATGAGCTGGTAAGTATAGGATTATCAACTCATACTCCTTAATTTTATTTAAGGGTTATTATGAACAAAATAATTGCTTTCGCTTTATTGATTAACACTGAATTCTTTACACATTCCAAACTCTCTTTATATTTATACTTGTTATAGAACTTTTAGAGCCTATTCAGTAATATTACTAGTTCGTTTCCTTCTAGTTGTTTTGCCCAAGTACCAATATGAAATGATAAATACTTTAGGAATTATACAACAACAGTTTGAGATATGCAGAGAAATCATAGAAGAATAAATATTTTGAACTACAGTGTAAGACCATTTAGCTTTTATAAATTCTTAAATAGCATAGTATACATGGCTCAATTACGATTTGGTATTATTTCAAGATAACATTCGCGCCCCAAGAAATCATGGTGTGACAAGTTAGTATCAGATCCAAGCTAAGTTAGGCTACATGGGGCCTAAGTTAAGATTGTGATTAGGAAAGTTTTCTAAAGTTATAATGATAGTAAGGATGTGATGCTTAAACATGCATCAGAAATATTGATCTTCAAGTTACATGATGAGAATTTGAGATAGTATGGTATTTCGTAGGGAAATATTTTAAAGGATGGAAGTATAATTCCAGGTTAAGATGATGAAATGATTACAAGAAATATTCCGGAATTATAATTTTGAAGTTTGTGATCGAGGCAGATACTCGGATTTTATATATTGGGAAAAATCATTAAGGATTTAGGATTATCGAGATTATATTGAGAATGTAGAGGCTTACTGTGAAGCATTATCTTAAGAAGGGATTGTATACAATATACTCCACGAGTCTATTATCAACACAGTTCTTTTGTCTAAACTATTCAATCGACCCTCTCTTGAAAATGATTTACTTCACTTGGAATTCCAAAAACATTCATCTTTGAAAGTTATCACAATTTTCTATTCTTATACTCTATACTATTCCCACTAGATTACGAGGCTAGATTGCTTATGCTAGAAGGTACCGAAATAAGATTATATTAGAGAGAATTATGAATGGATCTTTAATGAAAATTGGAAAAATGTCCTTATGAAAAAGTAGAAGTATCATAAAGGTTAAGTTGAATCGTTCTATTCTTTAGAATGTAACAACATCACTTATTGAATTATATTCCGCAAACAACATTTTCCCAAGTTCTACATAACCTTGGTATTGAATTATTATTAATAAACCACTATCATGTATCTTGTAACCATTATCAATATTTTTTGAAGTTATAGTGGTTCAGGATATCACTAAGAAATTTAATATTTCCAGAAAGAGTATGGAGTTCATAATGAAACGTAAATTCTTATCCATAAACAACTATAATAGTTGTGATCAGATAAAAGTTTATCTAAAACCTTTATATGATTTTGACACCACGGGTGTACTGGTTTCATAAACCATCTTTTCAAAGAATCCTTACTTTGAAACCTAGATAATCTTGTTAATGAGCAATATAAATTTCACCCGTGGTAGGTAATTTTGACTCATTATTATTTTACAAAATGCTCATATTATTATATGACAACCCCGATACTTTAAGAACTCCTCTGTGAGGTTTAGAATACGTTACGCTTGATATAATTTTAAAATTCCAACATTAATCATGGAACATTATGTTTAAGTTAACTTGATTCTATTGAATCTATTTCTTACATACCATATAATATAACTAGGAAATAAACTACAGTTATACCCACGATAGTATTATTTGCTCGTAGGACTCAAATTATCTAGTGCCTAGTTTTATTTATGTCTTTATATGGAGTTTTGGCTTGACCATATTAGTATATCTCCAGTTATCTGGATTGATTATCTCCAATTATTTGGATTGATTTATCTCCACAAGTTTTGGATTGATTTGTTACTTGTATCGCTATTAACCCTAAGCCTCTATAATAGATAGTGGTAGGTTATCTTGTTTCAAAAACCATTTGCAAACATAAAATTTGTGAACATAATATTTTGATTCCATTTGTATCCTCCTATGAATTCTGGAATATTACTTTCGATGAATTATTTTTATACCTATCTGATAATTCCAAAGCTTTATCCAGATTTATTATTGACCTTAATCAACGAGGCATTTATATTATTTCACGATTTATCAGGGACCCTTAATCTTAGAATATTCGTTTGTTCCCTTATTTAATGATCTAAGAAACTATTGGGAATATATAAAAAAACATGGGAAATACTTAATGCAACCAAGATATATTGGAACCTTTAGTATCAACAAGTGCATCAGTTCTATGACCCATCAGTTAGATTTGTCCACAAAATTGTTGACATGTGTTTTAGTTGAGCCAATATTATAAACCTAATACATATAAACTTTATGATTACACCGACAACCTACGTTTTGGAATTAAATCTCTTTCAAAACTTTAGACTCTCGTTACTTCATATCATTAGCCTGTCTTTGATTCTGTATAATTTATGGTACTTTCACAAAATCCCTTAGTGAATGTTCTTAGACCCAATAAGGAATATTTTGGGATAGACAATTATTATATTTAGAATTATATTTACGTTATTTACCAATAAACCTATTCGGAATATAGTACCTTGTAACCCTCTACAATTCTAAGTAGTATATTGTAACCACTTAAGTTAAGAGAAATTCCTATTTACTCTTTATGCTATCTTTTTCATAAATATAGGAAACCCAAAATGAATTTTATTGTATGATAAGAAATCCCAAGGTGAATTTAGATTATAAACATTTGAGATACATCAAGCCCCAAAGGAATTTGAACTAAAGGCAGAGACGTGAATAGATTTTTGAGGAATACTGCTTCAAATTAGATAAATCATCTCGAAAAAATAGATGTTATAGCCAAAACTTTAAGTTGAAATCTGTCGGAAGATGTAAGTTCTTAGACAATTGTTGATACCCCAAAACCATATGATTTACACTACTCCTGCAAATTATATGTTAACTTATTAAGTATTTCTTACCCAACCTTGAGAAAGATAAACATGGAAAAATCACTCCCGGATCTCCTTGTGTCACAAGCTTAAACTGAAAGTTAGACTTGCTTATTATCAAGCGACAAGAAAATAAGTTTTCAATTTTGAGATAGATTACATGTACCTAATGAATTTCTTCGATTTTCTTTTGATCCCGGAATGGAAATAGGATCACATTTCCATGTATGTATGAATGATATTACACAAATTCACCAAACTTGTCGTTATTTGTTCATTCCAGAAGCTTAGTATTAGGATTCATATTAAGATTATCAAATGAATAACCCATTTGATGCACATAGAAGCTCAGATTATATCGAATGTTGGAATAAAGATGTGCTTTTCGATTATACCAACCATTCCGTTTTCCATCTATATCTATCAATTTATTTTAAAATTAGTAGCGCATTTTTAGCACAATTGTGCTAATTTTTTTCCTCTCGATAGCAAGAAAAAAATAGGATAGTGTCCTTTCTCCTTAAAAACATAGATCATGTTTCGGAATGTGAACATCATTATGATGTGATGTTATTCTACCCTAAGTACACAAATCAATTCTAGAAAAGTTTCAATCCTTATTGCTACGATTTCATAAACATTAGTACTTGGATTCAATATACTTCAAACAGTAGTTCCATTTTGTTTAATGATACCAAGAATAATAGCATCTACTCTATAGTTGTATAACTATACTCACATTATCTTACGTGAATCACTTATATCTATATGGTCCACAAATTAGCCAAAATTATAGAGTATATCCAGAATAGTTCGATCTTTAAATAACTAATTATATTTATATGGTAGATTCCATGTGATGAATTCTACGACATTAGACCATACCAACTATAACACTTATTAATATCATGTGAAACTAGGCACTGATTGAATCAATAAGCCTAGTTAAAACATACACAAAATTATCAGACGTTACCTTTTGTTCCAAAATAGTGACTTAGCGAAAAACTCATATCTTGTGGAGACAATGTTTTGGTATTAAGGAAACATTAAATTAAGATACTCGATACAGTTTATTTCCATAATTGAAATTCTAAGGAAACTTCGATATAGAAGTATTAATTACATTGAATCGTCGATGGTTTTTTTTTATTAAATAAGCACATGATTTTACAACCATAGTAATACCCCAAATTTTTCGTTAATTATAAAGATGCTAGTAGAAGAAAAAAGCATTTTAATGCAAAAGTTGGAATTGAAACTTGCTAATTTTGATATAGAAAAGATATACCTTTGTACGAGAATCTGAGATATTATTGAAAACCGCGATGTACAATTACATTATTAACAACTCAAGATGAGTAAACTATCGGCTTACCTTCACGGAAAGAATTTATACTTACCATTACCTACGATACAAACGGTTGTTAAAGGCTATTATTATGATATTAATGTTTCAAACCTAGAGTTCTCTTGCTAACACTATAATTTTACATAGTGAGATATCGTTATTTCCTGAACTCTATACAACCTATGATGATTTTTACCAATACCATCATCTTGAGAGCATGAGATTATTGATATATGATTGAACTTTATATATCCAGACAATACCTAAAACTTCGTTACATAAACCTATGCGATAATAGACAACACAAGCAAAGCTTGTAAAAATGCCTATTAAGTAGATGAAATTACAATTGTTTCTAATCCTAGGCTACGTCAAGTACTTCTTATACAGTTGATTAGGCATAAATTCTTCCTAATGTATCCCTTGATTTAGTTACTTTTAGCTCCTCGAACAACGTAATTGAATTGACTTTATCTCATAATCTTGCTACTGACTGATCCTAATGAGTGCACCAAGTTTCTGGTATTTTGTAGTGATTTTACAGGTATTTGATGTCAAGAAACGAAAGAAGGAAATCGAAAGAATCATGAAAGAAAGAAGGAAAAGTCTCAAGGGCAAAAGCGTAATTTCCACCCGGAATTCGAATGAGGTACCTAAAGAGAAGTTGAAGACATCTCATTCACGAGCACCTAGGAAGAAATGACACCTCAATTGGAAGCCTGGAACAAAAGTTATGACCAGTCAATGAGGAGCTAAAAAGTCAAATAGCCGGGTCGGTCCGCCCATACCACGAACCGGTCCGCCTTGCCCAACTCCAGAAGACCCCGGATCGCATGCAAACTGAAGAAGGCAAAATAAAAAGAACCGATCCTCCCCCGGACTAGTCCACCCCAAAATAAAAAGAACTGATCCGCCTTGGGGGTAGACCAGTCCGCCTAAGCCCAGGATCGGTCCGGGCTTCGAGATTTGGAAATCTTCTCTCTTCCTAAAAAGACTCCTGGTTCAACTGATTTCCGATATTGCTGTGGGGTATTGATTGGGCATAAATATTGTATATTTATTCCCCTAATTTCAGTACATTTGTGAACCCAAGTGATGTAACAGATATGGATTTGATTCACATTTATGCTACTAACCTTCGTTGGCGAGTATTTCATGTTTCGTGCTTCTCTTATTGGTTTTACAGGTTAATTATGCAAGCAGTGCAAAAGAGGAAGCAAGACGAAGCAAGAAAAGCTAAGAAGGCAAGTTCAAGGGCAATTTTGTAATTTTCCAGCCTGATCCGAAAAAAGGAGTCAACTGTTAAGTTAAAGAACTCGGTACAACGAGAACACTGAAAGAAACGGCACCCAAATCCGAGCTACGGTTGATAAGTTATGCTCAGTTGAAGTTGAAGAAAAATCCAGGAAAAGAAGAGAAAAGCCAAAAAAAATTCTAAGTGTTGAACTCCAGGCCAGCATACATTCCCGAACCCCAGGCCGAACCGGTTTGGGTGGGGGGGGGGGGGGGGGGGGGGCGAACCGGTTCACAGGTACACCCGAACCGGTTCGGGGTACCTGATGCGCGAAATTTGTCCTTTATGCTGATTGGTTCCCAAGACTCCTATTAGGTTTTTAACACTCCAAAATTGTGGGGAACGTAGGCAACAACTTAGGAGCAGCCATTAGGGATAGTTTTAGTCACTTTTTGATAGAAAAAAGAGGAGAGGAACATCTAGGAACATCAAGGGAATTAATTGCTTCAAGATTTCATTGTTTCGGGTTTGTTTTTCAAGTTTTAATTCAAGATTCAAGATTTTTGTCGTTGTTCTTGCATGATTAGTTTTCGTAGTCAATTCAACTTATTATTGCGTTCATAATACATATTTACATGTTTCAATCTAGTTTCATCATGAATTCTTACACATGCAATGTTACTATTTCATGCAGTATCCCTTTAACATTTCCGGCTAGGTTTTAAAGGTTGGGATGCATGAACCCAACCTGATGTGTTAGTGCATGTGTATAACGTTAATCCGATGAATTTAATGATTAATTTTGATCGTATCGCGTAATTACATAATAATTGTGGATCTTTATATCTCGTTTACCTATGGGTACTCGTGATGATTTAGAGTGCAATTTGAGTGCAATTATCGCGATACCGATTTACTCACCCTCAGATTAGGTATGACGCGGGCTTGAACCTCGTATACATAATGCTTGGGAGTCCTAAATTCCGGGTCTGAATTAATCGGATAAATTTATGATTAACGTTGTCACTGCATTACACTAGGGTTGGGGGATTGTATTCCCATCCTGTTTTCTCATCATTTAGTTTAAAAAGTTTCAATTCAATTCTTCATTCGTAATCTAGGTAATTTAGTTAGTTGCATTTTCCATCATAATTTCATAATTGCATTTAGCTTAATCGATCCCAAAAATCCAAATCAATCTTTTCCTTTCTTCTTAGAGTCAACGTTAGGATTCCTCATCTTATCCCGTCGTCACAACTCTGTTGTCCTTTTTCCCTGAGGATCGATACCCGACTTGTCGGATTATTACTTGAACGACAGGCTTGCACTTGAGCCTAGAGAGTACGCACTTTAGAGACACATTATGAGTCGTGTTAAGTTTTTGGCGCCATTGCCGGGGATTTAGGTAGACTTAGGATTAGATCGAGTCAATCCAAAGCTTTGACCAAAAATTCAAAAATCCAAAAAAAAAAAAAAAAACACACAAAAAGATTCATATCATCTCTCCTAAGCTTAATGCAAAATTCTGAAACTACCTCCACACCTCATAATACTCCAACTAATATTCACGAAAATCCTATAGTGGAGTATAACCCAGATAGTCCCCACACTCCAAACGCCCCACAGTTCTGGATCCCACCTCCCACACCGTTACACTCAATCTCTAGCAACACTCCCTTCTCCTTCGTAGGACACACTTCGAGCACACCCAGTGAGAGCGCCGATTCGTCAAGTGAGAGAGAGATATCGCAGCATAGTAATGCACCTACCGGTGAGGAAGAGCCTCCGTACCGCCCGTTGAGAGAATTCTTATATCCCGAGCGCACTGTCACTCCGGGATGCATTATACTCCCGTATAATGCCGGGCAGTTCTGTTTCAAAAATGGGATGATCCAGATGCTACCACATTACCACGGTATGGATTCTGAAAAGCCATACCTTCATATAAGGGAATTTGAGGACGTGTGTGATACTCTCAACGATCAAACCTGCACACAAGAGGTAATCCGCCTCAAACTCTTCCCTTTCTCGCTCAAAGATAAAGCAAACGCCTAGTTATGGTCTTTACCTCCAAGCTCGATTCCATCCTGGAATGAGCTCCAATCGAAATTTCTCAAGAAATTCTTCCCAACGCATCGAACAATCTCTATAAAGGCTCAAATTCAAGCGTTCAGGCAATAAGAAAATGAGCCATTCCATCGATGTTATGAACGTTTCAACGAGATAGTGGCTTCATGCCCCCATCATGGATTTGATCCATCGCAAATCATCTCCTTTATCTATAATGGGTTGAATCTTAACTCTAAACAACTTGTTGAAACCATGGGAAGTGGTCCGTTTGTCGATTTAGATGCCCATGATGCTGATCTTCACATGAGGTATGTGGTCGAGACTACCCAATCTTGGGATACCTCTGATCCGAACGCTCAAAATCGAAATCGACAATCCACCACCGCTCCGTCGATGTCTAGCCTATTCCACGTAGATAAGAATTCTATGACGGACAGTCGGTTGGACACCATTGAGAAAGGATTGCGAGACTTATGTGAGGTAGTTGGATCTATCCAAAATCCTACCGTGAATGTGTGTACGATTTGTGAGGCGGGACATTCAGCTGAGGAATGCCCGACGATACCCGCCTACAAAGTAATGTTGCAGGAGCAAGTTAGTGGTATAGGAGGCTTCAAGGGTAATTTCGGTGCCCCGCACGGGAATTCATACAACCCTTCGTGGAAAAATCATCCCGGTTTTAGCTACGGGCAACAACATGCCGTAATGAACCCTCCTTCACATGTTGCCCCTCCTCCTCCACAACAATTTCAACAAGCTCCGCACATGCAAGGACATGCGCAAGCACCACCACCTCACGGAAATTATATCCCGCCACAGCGGAGAACTCTCGAGGATACCATGAATCAATTCATCGCAAGCCAGACCGCAACCAATGCCAAATATGATCGTCTAATTGGCGACATAAATGCGAATCTGTCTAAAATACAATCCTCGTTGAGTGTTCAAGAGAAGGGCAAGTTTCCTGTCCAAGGCCAACGACCTCCCCAAGGTCAAACTAGTGTTAGCTCCACATCCACTGAACATTAGGAGCAATGTCAAGCAGTGACCACTCTTCGTAGTGTAAGAGTCGTTGATTTATCACCTCCTCCACAAGACACAACAAAAGACAAGGAGATTTCGCCCGGCACGAAAGAGGCCGAAGATGTCCCCTTAAACGAGAGTGACAAGGAAGACACTAGTGAGCCTGAGGTGGTAGTGAAACCACCCTCCGCAGCACCATTTCCTCGAAGGTTGATTCCCGCTCAAAAAGGGACTCCATGTGATGAAGTTCTAGAAGTGCTTAAGCAAGTAAAGCTAAATTTACCCTTCCTTGATTCCATCAAGCAAATTCCAGCTTACGGCAAAGTTATCAAAGATTTGCTGAAGGTAAAAAGGAAGATGAAGGTAAAAAAGAATGTCTTTCATGCCCAGAATGTGAGCTCCATTCTACTAAATGATCTCCCGCCTAAATTTAAAGATCCCGGTGCACCCACCATATCATGCATCATTGGAGATAATAAAATTGAGAAAGCCTTACTTGACTTGGGAGAAAGTGTAAACATACTCCCTTACTCCATCTATAGGAAACTTGATTTGGGCGATCTCAAGCCCACAAAGGTCACTCTCCAATTAGCGGATCGATCAGTGAAGATTCCACGAGGCATAGTCGAGGACGTGATCGTCCAAGTTGACACTTTCTACTTCCCGGTAGACTTTGTCATTTGGGACACGGAGCCCTCCTTTAACTCGAGCAACCATGTTCCCGAAGGTCATCCAAAATAAAAAGAACCGATCCGCCTTGGGGGCAGACCGGTCCGCCTAAGCCCAGGACCGGTCCGGGCTTCGAGATTTGGAAATCTTCTCTCTTCCTAAAAAGACTCCTGGTTCAGCTGATTTCCGATATTGCTGTGGGGTATAAAAGACCCGATTTAGTATTGTTATACGAATGGAGAATTAGTAGGTTTCTCCTCTCTTTTTCCAGAAACCCTAGTTTAGCTAGGAAGTTCAGATTTAATTCAAGGATTGAAGATTTTATTCAGTAATTTTGTGAGTATCAGTTTTTTTTCATTGCTTCTATTATAGGTTGGATAATTTTAGTGAGTAATTCTTAATTCTACTTTCATTCTACATTAATTACCAATTTTCTTTAGAGTAATCATGAACACTTGCACAGTAATCATCGTTTTCTTTATTTTCACCATGTTAGGGTAGATTTTCCCAGGCCGGGCTGCATGAACCCAGCCTGATGTGTTAGTGCGTGTGTATAAAATTAATCCGCTGAATTTAGTGATTGACTATGACCATATGGCGTAGTTACACAACAGTTGTAGATCTTTATATCTCGTTTGCCTCTGGGTACTCGTGATGATTTAGAGTGCAATTTGAGTGCTATGATCGCGATACTGATTTACTCATCCTCATATTAGGTATGACGCGGGCTTGAACCTCATATACATAATGCTTGGGAGTACTAAATTTCGGGTCAAATTAATCAGATAAATTTAAGATTATTATTATAACCGCACTACACTAGGGTTGGGGGATTGTATTCCCGTCCTATTTTTCTCATCATTTAAACAAGAAGTTTAAACCGTAATTCATTCTTAATTTAGATAGATTAGTATAGTTGCATTTATTTATAATTTTGTTATCGCATTTAGTTGTAATCAATCTCAAAAACCAAATCATTTTTTTCTTATCTTTTTAGAGTCAAAGTTAGGATTCCCCCGTCTTTTTCCGTCGTCACAACTCTGTTGTCCTTCTTCCTTGAGGATCGATACCCGACTTACTGGGATTATTACTTGAGCGACAGGCTTACACTTGATCCTAGAGTGAACGCATTTCTGAGACACATTTTCAGTCGCGTTAAGTTTTTGGCGCCGTTGTCGGGGACGTAGGTAGACTTAGGATTAGATCGAGTCAATCCAAAGCTTTGACCAAAAATCTCCAAAAATCCAAAAAAACATATTAAAAAAAACACAAAAAAAGATTCACCACCATCTCTCACAAGCTTTTAATGCAAAATTCCACTCCCACTCCCCATAATACTCCAACCAGCATTCACGAAAATCCAATCGTTGAGTATAACCCAGATAGTCCCCACACTCCAAACTCCCCACAGTTATGGATCCCACCTCCCACGCCGTCGCACTCAGTCTCCGATAACACTTCCTTTTCCTTCTTAGGATGCACTTCGAGCATGCCGAGTGAGAGTACCAAATCAATAAGTGACGAAGAGATGTCGCAACATAGCAGTGCACCTGCTGGTGAGGAAGAGCCCCCATACCAACCGATTAGAGAATTCTTATATCCCGAGCGTACTGTCACTACGGGATGCATTATACTCCCGTATAATGTCGGGCAATTTCGTTTTAAAAATGGGATGATCCAGATGCTACCGCATTACCACGGTATGAATTCTGAAAAGCCATACCTCCATATTAGGGAATTCGAGGACGTGTGTGATACTCTCAACGATCAAACCTGCACACAAGAGGTAATCCGCCTTAAACTCTTCCCTTTCTTGCTCAAAGATAAAGCTAAAGCCTGGCTATGGTCTTTACCTCCAAGATCGATTCCATCCTGGAATGAGCTATAATCGAAATTTCTCAAGAAATTCTTCCCACCACATCGAACAATCTCTATAAAGGCTCAAATTCAAGCGTTCAGACAAGCTGAAAATGAGCCATTCCATCGATGTTATGAACATTTCAACGAGTTGGTTGCTTCATGCCCCCACCATGGATTTGATTCAGCGCAAGTCATCTATTTTATTTATAATGGGTTGAATCTTAACTCCAAACAACTTGTTGAAACAATGGGAAGTGGTCCGTTTATCGATTTAGATGCCCAGGATGCTGAGCTTCACTTGAGGTATGTCGCCGAGACTACCCAATCCTGGGACACTTCTGATCCCAACGCTCAAAATCGAAATATATAAGCGACCACCACCCCGTCGGCATCCGTTCTATTCCACGTCGATAAAACTTCTATGATGGACAGCCGATTGGAGACTCTTGAGAAAGGATTTCGAGATCTATGCGAGATATATGGAAAAGGACCAGCTGGACCCATTCCAAACCCTGTCGTGAAGGTGTGTGCGATTTGTGAGGCGAGACATTCAAATGAGGAATGTCCGATGATACCCGCCTACAAAGTAATGTTGCAGGAGCAAGTTAGTGGTATAGGAGGCTTTAGGGGTAATTTCGAAGCCCCGCACGGGAATTCATACAACCCTTCGTGGAAAAATCATCCCGGTTTTAGCTACGGGAAAAAACATGCCGTAAATAACCCTCCTTCGCATGTTGCCCCTCCTCCACCACAACAATTTCAACAAGCTCCACATATGCAAGGACATGTGCAAGCACCACCACCTCAAGGAAATTATATCCCGCCACAACGGAGAACTCTCGAGGATACCATGAATCAGTTCATCGTAAGCTAGACTGCAACCAATGCCAAATATGATCATCTGATTAGCGACATAAATGCGAATCTGTCAAAAATACAATCCTCATTGAGTGTTCAAGAGAAGGGCAAGTTTCCTGCCCAAGGCCAACGACCTCCCCAAGGTCAAACTAGTGTTAGCTCCACCTCCACTGAACATCAGGAGCAATGTCAAGCTGTGACCACTCTTCGTAGTGGGAGAGTCGTTGATTTATCACCTCCTCCACACGACACAACAAAAGACAAGGAGATTTCGCCCGGCACGAAAGAGGCCAAAGATGTCCCCTTGAACGAGAGTGACAAGGAAGACGCTAGTGAGCCAGAGGTGGTACTGAAACCACCATTCGCGACACCATTTCCTCGAAGGTTGATTCCCGCTCAAAAAGGAAATCCACGCGGTGACGTGCTAGAAGTGCTTAAGCAAGTAAAGATGAATTTACCCTTTCTTGATGCCATTAAGAAAATTCCATCTTATGGAAAAGTTATCAAAGATTTGTTGATAGTAAAAAGGAAGATGAAGGTAAAAAAGAATGTCTTTCTAGCCCAGAACGTGAGCCCCATTCTACTAAATGATCTCCCGCCTAAATTCAAAGATCCCGGTGCACCCACCATATCCTGCATCATTGGAGATAATAAAATTGAGAAAGCCTTACTAGACTTGGGGGCAAGTGTAAACATACTCCCTTACTCCATTTATAGGCAACTTGATTTGGGCGACCTCAAGCCCACAAAGGTCACTCTCCAATTAGCGGATCGAACAGTGAAGATGCCACGAGGCATAGTCGAGGACGTGATTGTCCAAGTTGACACTTTCTACTTTTCGGTAGATTTTGTCATTTGGGACACGGAGCCCTCCTTCAACTCGAGCAATCATGTTCCCATCATTTTTGGGCGCCCTTTCTTAGCTACAGATAATGCAATCATCAATACGAGGAATGGGCGAATGCAACTCACCTTTGGGAACATGACCTTGGAAACTAACATCTTCCACATAGCCCAAAATGTAGGGGAGGAAGATGATCTTCACGCGATGAGCCTCATAAACGAGATAGTAGAAGAGTACTTTGAGGAGAATTATGGTGGCGATGCTTTAGAGTCATGTTTAGCGATGAGATACGAGTGTGAGGGGACATATACCGACTTCGAGAGGGAGGTTGGAGAGTTGAGAGATATCCTCGATGAGAGTATGTCGGATGAGGACGTGAGAGAGGTTAATTGGGTTTCTAGATTCGAGGAATTACCTCTGAGGGATACGCACATGGTTCCCTCCAGTGAAAAATTTCCAACCCTCGAATTAAAGCAACTTCCCTCCCATATTAAATATGCATATCTAGGAGAGGATGAGACATTTCCTGTTGTTATTTCCTCTAACCTAGATGAAGGGCAGGAGGGTAAATTATTGAAAATTTTGAGGAAGCACCAAAGTTCTTTTGGTTGGTGCATAACTAATTTGAAGGGGATAAGTCCTTTAATTTTCACTCATAAGATCCATCTCGAAGAGGATGTCAACCCTCTAGATAAATGAAAAGAAGAATGAATCCCAACATGAAAGAAGTTATGAGAACCGAAATATTCAAATTGTTGGATGCCGGGATCATCTACCCAATCTCGGATAGCAAGTGGGTAAGCCCTATTCAAGTCGTCCCGAAGAAGTTGGGTATGACTGTGATTAAGAATGCTAAGGGAAAGCTTGTTCCCCAACGTACCACCACAGGGTGGCGCGTTTGCATTGACTACCGGAAACTCAATGTGGGAACTATAAAAGACCATTTCCCCATGCCATTCATTGATCAAATGCTTGAGAGAGTAGGGGCCACCCTTATTATTGCTTCCTTGATGGTTATTTCGGATATAACCAAATTGAGGTAGATGTACTTGATCAGGAGAAGACAACTTTCACTTGCCCTTTTGGTACGTTTGCCTACAAACGTATGCCATTTGTCTTGTGTAATGCACCCACGACCTTTCAAAGGTGAATGTTGAGCTTAGTTAGCGACATGGTCGAGAGAGGACTCGAAGTGTTCATGGACGATTTCAGCGTTTTTGGCACCTCTTTCGATCATTGTTTAGAAAAGATGGAAAAAGTACTTACCCGATGCGTGGAAAAGAACTTAGTGCTGAATTGGGAGAAGTGCCATTTCATGGTCACCGAGGGAATAGTTCTTGTCCACATTGTATCATCCAATGGAATAGAAGTTGATAGGGCAAAGATAGATGTCATAGCTGATCTTCCCCCACCGAAATCGCTGAAGGACGTGCGCTCATTCTTGGGTCATGCGGGGTTTTATCGAAGGTTCATTAAGGACTTTAGTGCCATCACTAGGCCCTTAAGCAACCTACTCATGAAGGACACCCCGTTTGAGTGGACCGAATCATGACAAAGCTATTTTGACAAGTTAAAGAACATGCTCGTGTCCGCCCCCATAATGCAAGTTCCGGATTGGTCCTTACCATTCGAACTTATGTGTGATGCAAGCGATTACGCAATCGGGATTGTTTTGGGCCAACAAAAAGATAAACAAGCTCATGTTATCTACTACGCTAGCCGAACTCTTACCGAACCTCAACTCAAATATTTTACCACAGAGAAGGAGTTTCTAGCGGTTGTCTTTGCCCTTGATAAATTCCGGTCATATCTCATTGGTTCTCCTATTACTGTCTTCACCGACCATGCGACTTTGAAATATTTACTTGCGAAGAAAGACGCTAAGCCTCGCCTCATAAGGTGGATCCTACTCCTACAAGATTTCAATCTCTCCATCAAAGATAAGAAAGGAGTAGAAAACATCATTGCCGACCATTTATCTTGGCTTTCGTCCGACGTACCTAGTGATCCCATACCGATAGGCGAATACTTTCCGGATGAGCAACTTTTTGCTACCTCTTCGTATCCCTGGTTTGTGGATATAGTGAACTATCTTGTCACGGGAGCCGTCCCTCCCGACTGGACACCGCAAGATAAGAAGAGGTTTCTTAATTGGTCGCGCATGTTCTTTTACGATGATCCCTTCCTCTTTAAATATTGCGCCGACCAAATCATCCGATAATGTGTACCGGATGAAGAGATCCCGAAAGTCATCCAGTTTTGTCGTTCGGAAGCTTATGCAGGCCACTTTTTGACGAAAAAGATGGCCGCTAAAATTCTACAATGCGGCCTCTATTGTCCCATAATCTTCCGGGATGTGAATGATGCTTGCAAGTCATGCAATAGGTTCCAACGAATGGGAGCCATTACTCAACGAGACATGATGCCCCTTACCCCCATACTCATCATTGAGATATTCGACTGTTGGGGTATTGACTTCATGGGTCCTTTCCCCCTGTCCTTTGGTTTCCTATACATCCTAGTCGCGGTAGACTACATTTCTAAAATGGGTGGAAGCTATAGCTACCAAGACCAATGACAGCAAAGTGGTGATAAAGTTCCTGCAGGAACACATACTTTCCCGCTTCGGTGCACCGAAAGCGATAATTAGCGATAATGGCACACACTTTTGCAATAGTCCATTCGAGAAGCTCACGATAAAGTATGGTGTCGTCCACAAGTTTGGAATGACATATCACCCACAAACGAATGGGCAGGCCTAGCTAGCGAATCGAGAGATAAAAAACATTCTTGAAAAGACCGTCAATCCTACCCGGAAAGATTGGTCCCTTAGATTGACTGATTCGCTATGGGCCTATCGTACTGCATATAAGAACCAACTCGGCATGTCCCCTTTCCGTTTTATGTATGGCAAACCCTGCCATCTTCCCTTTGAGCTCGAACACAAACCGTATTGGGCGATTAAGCAATTGAACTATGCCATGGACAAAGCCGGTGAAGCCCGCAAGCTTCAATTGAATGAGTTATAAGAACTACGCAATGATGCGTATGAGAATGCCAAAATTTCGAAAGAGAGGATGAAACTCTCTCATGATAGCATCATTCGACGAAAAGAGTTTCTTCCCGGGTAAAAAGTTCTTCTCTACAACTCTAGGCTTCACCTCTCTCCGGGCAAGTTGCGGTCACGATGGTCTGGCCCGTTCGTTGTGAAGAATGTTTTCCCCTATGGAGCTATTGAATTGGACGATTTAAAAGGGGGAAACACGTTTAAAGTGAATGGACAACGCCTAAATCCATATCTAGAGGCGTGTGCGGAAGAAGTCGACACTGTCTGGTTGTCGGACCCCGTTTATGGGGTCGAGTGAGCTGATTGTAGTGAGGTCATCGCACCCCGACGCGTATGGGGTGAGAGTCGTGTGTTTTAAGAGTCGTTAGGACAAGGTTTCGTTCGAAAGAAGCATTCATGCGTTTTGGGAAATTTTGAGTCAAAGGGTGTTGACCAGTGAAATCGAGAGGGTTTTTAGTCCAATTGGATAGAGAGTATATCGGGAAAGCAAAAAATTTTGAAGACGAGATCTCGAAACAAAATTAGAAGAAGTCCAACCCAAAAACCCTAGGGCGGACCGATTCCTTTTTAGGGGCGGACCGATCCGACCCCGTACCGGTTCCTTTTATTTTTAAAGGAACCGGTCCGCCTGTCGAGGGTTGAAAAGTCAAAGGGTCGGACCGGTCCGCCTTCTGCAGATCTGCTTTCTCCCCTTCCCAAGATTCACCCCCCCTTTCCCCCCAATCCCATTCATTCCATCCAATCCATTTTTCCTCTTCCCGAACCCAACTTTTCCCTCCCAAATCCATTCCCTTTTCCCTCTAAACCCCTTCCCTCCAAATCCAGCCCCTCCCCTCACCCCTTCCATTATAAATACCACCCAAACCCTCCCCTTCTCCTCACACTTTCAAACCAAATACTCTCTTCTTCCTCTCTTGTGTTTCAAGCACTAAATCTCTACTGTTTCCATGGCCCCTCGTGTTGCCCCCACCAAATATGATTCCACCGTGATCCAACCCTCCGATCACGGCGAATACCGCTCCCACCAAGAGGAGCGATGGTGCGCTCAATACTTCGGTTTGGGCCGCAAACTCCATATGGAGCGCGCGATCCAATGGGAAGCTCTGCCCAACTCCGTCACCGCCCTTTCATGGCCCGTGGATGGTGCTGTTTCCTCAACCAACCTCACGACACGGTTTGGGCAATCGAAGTCCGCTCATTCTATGGCACACTTGTCCGGACGGGCCAATTCGAGGCCGAAGCTTTCGTGGATGGGACTCCTATTCCCTTTTCCTTGGCCCGTCTCACGGACAAGTTGGCCGAGTTTGATGTCCCGGACGTCCCAGAATTTACTTATCCCCAAAACATCCCCCCGGTAGACAAGGACATTATCATGGCCCGAATTGCGTCGAATGTGGCTTGGACGGGACAAACCGTAGCCGTTGGACGCCTCTATGAGAAGGCGCGCATCACATTTCAAATCGTATGCGCCAACATTTTACAAACATCCAACGACTCCGCCATGAGGCCCCGACAAGCTACCTTGACGTACCACATCTTCGACCCCCAAACTTCCATCCATTTGGGCTGCACATTATACGCGGACATCATTAATGCGTCCTTGGATGAGAAGGGCGTCGCCCCACTTCCGTATGCCCGATTGATCACGTCCATCCTTAAGGATGCCGAAATCGAGGCGCCGAACGACCATACGCGCCTCCCCGGTCCTTTCGGACAAGGTATCCGCACCAAAAGCGCCAAACAGCTAGCCGTCCTCCGGGCTAGGTGGGGTGATGATGTGGAAGAGGCAGCTGCCCCGAGCGACAAGGAGGAAGAGGCTGGGGCAGCCGGTGAGGATGTCGAGATGGGGGATATCGGACCGGACGAAGAGTCGATCGACGAGGAGGACGACCCAGATTTCGAATGGGAGGGCACGGACCTATCTGCGCGTATGGCAACGCTTGAGACCAACTTCAACATCTTTCAGACCAACTACGAACGCGATATGGGCATCGTTCTCCGCTTCCAAGCGGACATCTATCGCCGTATAGGGGCTCCTAATGAGCCATTGCCTTCTTACTACCAGAACCCCTATGACCCCAACGCGCCCGGTTCTTCCCATCCCCCACCCCGGTGAAGCTTTTTATGGTGTTGGCATCTTTTTCTTTATTTTATTTTTCCTGTTCACAGTGTATGCTTTTTCCTGCACATGTAACACACTCCTCTTGTAATAAAAAACTGCATTTTCTCTATTTGTTTGTTTTATTTATCGCACTTATTATTTTGCCTTATTTAGATTTTAGTCCTTTTTGCTTGAGGACGATGCAAAAGTCTAAGTTAGGGGCGGGGGGTCACAAGTGCGTATTTCTAAAACTTCACAAATTTTCAAAAATACCCAGAAATTTCCAAAAAAAAATCATAAAATTTTGAAAAATCCAAAAATATTTTTCTTCAAAATAAATAAAAATTGGAACTCAAATTTTGCAAAAATATCATTAAACGTCGGTTTAAAGTCTCAAGTTGTAAACATTCATCATACACAAAGCCGAAATTGACCAAAGATGGAAATTGAGCAAAAATTGACGACTTAACGAATAAATGTGTAAATTAACAAACCCGGTGAGATTCGAGCCTATCACGTTTTGCGAGTTTTTAAATCAATCAGAGTTAATTGTTAACTCAAAGTTCTTTTCAGCGCCTAATAAGTTGTCAAGGATCTCAATCCTTTCATTTTGATCGGTTTTGAAAAATGTGTGCAATATTGCCTTGAAAAACGTGCCAAATTAGTCTCTAAACTTAAATTCACCTCGAAATGCATATGGTAACGTAATTGGCATTTTGGACAATGAAGTAGGCCCTCGTTTATCACCCAAAAATTTTGGCCAGAAAAAGTAGCGAAAAATCACCATTTTGCAACCCAAATTGAGCCGAATAATTTTTTCCTTTCATTTGATAACTCAAAAAACCCAAACAGCCCGGAATTGTGAAAAATGGAAAAATTCAGAATTCAGTCCAAAAGTGCATATAAAGGGGCAAGAAAAATTAGTGATGCTCAACAAAAATAGCAAGAAAAGAAAAGTAGTGAAAAACAGAAAAGAAAAAAAAAAGAGAAGAAAAGAAAATGAGCAGTAGCCCGGAAAAAGCACAAATGGACATCATTAATGACTTTTCCAATTCCAACTGTCCATACCTCCTTCATTTTACCCAATATACCCTAAAAACCCGAAAAAGTCCTAACCGAGTCCAAATTGCAAAAATTGATTATCGCGTGGAGAGCTAAGATACCAAAAGATAATGAAGGAGATTAAGTGTGCGAAATAAAGGCAACATTCCCGTTTTAAAACCGTAATCCTTCGATGAGGTCCTTTCACCATAAAATTTCCGTCTTTCTAATTGTATGCGTGATTCTGCTTCCATTACATTTACTCTTTATATCACGCATACCGAGAGAATAGCCAGAATCCGAGAGAATCATTTGTGAGAGCATTCCGTGAGAACTTGAAATCAAAACAATTTTTCGGATGAGTAGCGTAATGATCAATCAGTGGAAATTAACGGTTATATTTCTGGCTACACACACACACTACGATTTGAGACTTGTAAATATGACTTGATGATGATTATTTTTCGGAAAAATTTGAATTGCACAATTTTTGCATATTTTGAATTTTATTTGAGTCGAATTTTGTGGGTATATTCTCTGCAAACCCTCACGAGACAACACTCGTCCTACTAGGGTAACCTAGGGGTTTAACGGCTTGTTGCATACGCTAAATGTAATCGCGTGCCCGTGAAAAAGGTATTTTATCCCAATAAAATGATTTTCAAAAGATGAGCCTTGCTAGGATTCTTTTACATTGCTCGGGATGCGCAAAGTTCTAAGTTAGGGGGGTTTGATTAGGCATAAATTCTTCCTAATTTATCTCTTGATTTAGTTACTTTTAACATCTCGAACAACGTAATTGAATTGAATTTATCTCATAATCTTGCTAGTGACTGATCCTAATGAGTACACCGAGTTTCTGGTATTTTGAAGTGATTTTACATGTATTTGATGTCAAGAAACGAAAGAAGGAAATCGGAAGAATCATGAAAGAAAGAAGCAAAAGTCTCAAGGGAAAAAGCGTAATTTCCACCCCGAATTCGAATGAGGTACCTAAAGAGAAGTTGAAGACATCTCATTCACGAGATCCTAGGAAGAAACGGCACCTCAATCGGAAGCCCGAAACAAAAGTTATGAGCAGTCAAAGAGGAGCCAAAAAGTCAAATAGCTAGACCGGTCCGCCCATACCACGGACCGGTCCGCCTTGCCCAACTCCAGAAGACCCCGGATCGCATGCAAACCGAAGAAGGCAAAATAAATAGAATCGGTCTGTCCCAGGACCGGTCCGCTCCAAAATAAAAAGAACCGATCCGCCTTGGGGGCAGACCGGTCCGCCTAAGCCCAGGACCGGTCCGGGCTTCGAGATTTGGAAATCTTCTCTCTTCCTAAAAACACTCCTGGTTCAGCTGATTTCCGATATTGCTGTGGGGTATAAAAGACCCGATTTAGTATTTTTATACGAATGGAGAATTAGTAGGTTTCTCCTCTCTTTTTCAAGAAACCCTAGTTTAGCTAGGAAGTTCAGATTTAATTCAAGGATTGAAGATTTTATTCAGTAATTTTGTGAGTATCAGTTTTTTTTCATTGCTTCTATTATAGGTTGGATAATTATAGTGAGTAATTCTTAATTCTAGTTTCATTCTACATTAATTCCTAATTTTCTTTAGAGTAATCATGAACACTTGCACATTAATCATTGTTTTCTTTATTTTCACCATGTTAGGCTAGATTTTCCCAGGCCGGGCTGCATGAACCCAGTTTGATGTGTTAGTGCGTGTGTGTAAAATTAATCCGCTGAATTTAGTGATTGACTATGACCATATGGCGTAGTTACACAACAGTTGTAGATCTTTATATCTCGTTTGCCTCCGGGTACTCGTGATGATTTAGAGTGCAATTTGAGTGCTATGATCGCGATACTGATTTACTCATCCTCATATTAGGTATGACGCGGGCTTGAACCTCGTATACATAATGCTTGGGAGTACTAAATTCCGGGTTAAATCAATCAGATAAATTTAAGATTATTATTATAACCGCACTACACTAGGGTTGGGGGATTGTATTCCCGTCCTATTTTTCTCATCATTTAAATAAAAAGTTTAAACCGTCATTCATTCTTAATTTAGATAGATTAGTATAGTTACATTTATTTATAATTTTGTTATCGCATTTAGCTGTAATCAATCTCAAAAACCAAATCATTTTTTTCTTATCTTTTTAGAGTCAAAGTTAGGATTCCCCCGTCTTTTTCTAGTCGTCACAACTCTGTTGTCCTTCTTCCCTGAGGACCGATACCCGACTTACTGGGATTATTACTTGAGCGACAGGCTTACACTTGAGCCTAGCGTGAACGCATTTCTGAGACACATTTTCGGTCGCGTCAACCGTAATGTTGTATAACCTGCAAATTACGAAAGAATGACGTGAGGAAATCGTAAAAAGTTATGCAATAGATTTACAAACTTGAACAAATGTATTATCATATAAAAAATTATGTGAATACCACGAGTACTTATAATGTAGGAAATTTTGAGGACGATTTTTTTAAGGTGGGTAGAATATAATAGCCTGAGTTTTACTTTTATTTTTATTAAACTATTTATGTGACATTTAACATTGTATGGAGCTTTAATAATTTTTGTGACACTTACGAACCGTATGTATGTTTTATAACATGAAAATAGTGTCGACGTGTTTATTCTCTTGTCCAAAATAAATTATTTTCATATAAAATGGATAGTAGAATGAGATTCTAATAGATTATTTTTAATTATTATTTGAATTAAAGTGTGTATAAATTAGCGTAACCCAAAAGTAATGTCAACGTGAAAATAAACATTAGCGTATGCTACACGCCCCAATACTAATTTGTGGTTGCATGAAAATTCAAGAGTTATAAAATATGATACTCGAAAAAAAATTATAATTGAGTACCAAAGACACTCAATTGAATGATTATCCAACTTACTGTGTTCTGAGTGTGTAATTACTATGCAACTTTGGAATACTATAAATAGAGGCATGTACCTATAGAAAAAATTTCTCTTATTCTCATTTAAAACCAAATGGGTTCATTCTCTCTCTCTCTCTCAAAGAAATGTCAAGAGAAGAAGCTCTCCTCCTTTACATTTCAAAACCCATGAAGGAAGACACAAACCCCTGCTAAAAAATCCAAACTCGAGCCTAACCCCTCTCCCTCTTCCCCTTGACGAAATCGCTTTCTGACCTCTCCTCCACCGCCGACCAGACCTCCTCTCTCCTCTGGCCCTGCCCGAAATGGTCCATTTCACCTTCTCTATCTATTTTAATTTTTATCTCTATCTTGCTGCCATAGGAACAAATCTCTAAGCTTCTATTTGTGTGTGTGTAAATCAAAGCTCCGACCATCACCCTTGCCATAGTGATGGCTAGTGATAAAAAAACCACAACAGGGCTTCGTTTTTCCTCTAAATTCATTTTTTAATTATATTATTTTCTTTATATATATATATATATATACACACATATACAGACATATATATGTCCTTACGCTGAGAATCATCAGTTCGAAAAAAATAGTTTTAGTGAGTTATTTTGGTCGAATTCCGTCCTGACTCGGTGTTATTTTCGAGTATTGTAAAATTGGTTTTGTATTAGGAAATATTAATTGGAAATTTTTGTTTTATTTTAGTCACTATTTATACTCAGTTATGTATAATTTGTTGTAAATAAGAATCCCTGAATATATACGAGTAATCATAATTTTTCTAAAAAATTGTATTTGACTTAGTGTCATCTTTTTGTTAAAAATATGTTTCGACGAGTTACGATACCAAATGACTAAAGGCTATGTCGTCGTTATAACTCGAGACTATATTACGAGTCATATTTATTAAAATTATGGTTATGTAGTTGTTGGGATGCTTATTTTGTTGTGTTGGTTAATTTTGGAAATGGTACGACCACTGGATTATTGTTCAAATGAGGGGGGGAATTTTCAACTTTTTCTAATTTTATTTTGTCACGAATAATGAATTCTTGTATTAATACATTCGAGTAAAATAAATGAAACCATAAATATCAAATTTTGTTGGATCGAAAGTAATATTTTAGTCAAATATATGATAGTATTGGGACGGTGTTGAGTGTGATTTGCTAAGGAGGTGTAGAAGGAGGTTAGATTCAGAAATCATGAGTATAGGAACGCTATGGATTGAGACAGTGAGATGATTCTTTCTATCTCAAATTATAGTGGCCCTAGCCTCTTTAACCGTATTAGGAAAATCTCATTTTCTACTACCATTTGCTGCCAGTGGATGGAAAGAAACGCCAAACTTTTAAAGAAAGTGAGCAGGATTACTGAAGCCATTGTCAAAGAGATTGAGGTTATGATCAGAGCAAGGGAAATTACATGGGAGAAAGGAAGAAGAAAACTCAAAAACTGGATGGCATGCATGAACTGGGGAATCCCTGATAGTATGCTCGATTAGGTTTCGGGTTCTGGTGGTTTTTGGGTATGTTGCCCATTATTTTGTCTATTGTCCCTTCGGGGTATGCCCCATAGGATGTTCTTAGGGATTGTCTCCCTTTTATTGTGCACTTGTTGTAGTTCCTTTTGTTGATATATACATAATTTTTCCCATAACAAATATATGATTTAGTTAAAACAATTGATTTTAACTTGGATATTTAATATCTTTAACTCATATATTTGACCGAGTTAATATTTTGGAACTCATTCAGTCCAATCGAATTGCTTGACTCACTTTAACGATTATTTTTTAGAAAAATTTTATACCGAGATACTTATTATTTATTTTCAATAACAAAAGGGAATTATTTTAGTAATGTAATTACTAAAATTGTGTGAGTACGATTTTACAAATAACACAAGTTATAGCCTAATTTCTTTGATCATTTCAAACATTTTACATGTCAAACCATCTATATAAACTTGGGCTCATATTATTATTATTATTGATTAATGTAATATGTTTATATTATTCGGCCCATAAAATGGAGATCATAGTTTCTAATTATATACAGGATTCATATCGAATAAGTTTTATTCGTATTTACCGAATGATGTAGGATATCACAAACCCTAAACCATTCTTTCCAACCCTCAATATAACCACTCTCATTTAAACCCTCGAGTACCAATGAATATGGGAACTAGATTGCAACACTGAAAGATTACTGAATTATAACGTAAAGCTCATAAAACACAAGTAGGTTTTTCCTACCTTTTTAATAGTACATTTGCATATTTGGCATACTGCCACTGTTATGACTATATTATAGCTCCTATTTACACTTAGTGTGTGCATGTTATTATACTGCCATACTACATATTTCGTTATCCATCATCGGTATTCGAATTTATCAACATTATTTAAACTCAAACTAAGGATCAATTTTAACCCTTCTCATCTAATAACTGGTATTGCACTTTTTTGCCATTTTACTATAAGCATCATTTTAACTAGGAGGTAGATTGACATGTTATCCCATGGAACTTTATACTTGTCCTAATGATCTCGAATAATTGAGAACCTTGATTATTACTACATACGTATGAGTTTCACTTAGCTAGTGTGCCTAGCCAGTTACTTTTCCCTAAAGGGTTTGGGTTAATTATTATTTTGTTTTTCTGATGGCTTATTTATTTCAATACCCCTTATGGAACTGGTAAGTACAGTATTATTAGTTCAAAGATCCTTGACTTTCTTATATGATCCTTAACAATATTACCAGGAACCATTGTTCACTTACATTTACTATAACACTCATTTTCTTTATATCAACCTTAATGGATTAGTATGGGATTATCAGTTCAACTTTCTTTGTATGACCCTTAATGAGATGGTAAGTATGGGATTATCAGTTCAGACTCCTTAATTTTATTTAAGGGTTATTATGAACAAAATAATTGCTTCCGCTTTAGTGATAAACACTGAATTCTACACATATTCCATACTCTCTTTATAAGTATACATGTTATAGAACTGGTAGAGCTTATTCAGCAATTTTGTTCATTTGTTTCCTTCCAATTATTTTGCCCAGGTACTAATAGGAAATGACAGATACTCCAGTAATTATACGACAATAGTTTGAGATATGTAGAGAAATCATATAAGAATAAACCTTTTGAACTACTGGTAAAATAGTTTAGATTTTATAAAATCTTAAATAGCATAATATGAATGTCTCAATTATGATTTATTATTATTTCAAGATAACATTCGCGCCCTAAGAAATCAGGGTGTAACAATGTGTGAAGGAACACGTGTAGTAGCATATCGTGGAAGATACCTATGTGATACTTTACCCAACTTAAAGAAAAATTCCCTAAGGTGACATCTTTGCTTGCAATGGAAAAAAACATACACGAACTTAGGTTCACATCTCTCAAAATGTCTAGTTTGAGATCTCCTACATGGAATCGAACACCCAGGTGGGTTAGGTCAAGCCCCGTATGGATCTAGCACAAACTTGGGAACTGACTCGGGTGCAACATGAGAAGTGGATGCACCATCATAACCTATTCCTAGCCTCTCAATATTACCCAAATTGTAACCAAGGAGCATCTTTTCAACCTTCATAGATATGTCCTTTAAAGTGACTTTGACCTCCCAAGCACGTTCGAGATATCTTTCGATTTGGGATACACGAGCTTCAAGTTTCTCACGAGTCTCTAATGAAGATTGAAGATATCCTATAAGAGTAGCGACAATGTTCATCAAATTTATCTTCTCCATGTTAAAGATGAATAACTGCTCACACAAAAAACCTTTACCTTCTCGAGTTGACTCACCGACACCTCACCACCCTCAAAACTTTCACCTCTCTCTCCAAATATAGCAACCTAAGAGACAAATCCTTATTCAAATTTTTGGTTTTCAATATCTCGGTGTACAAATAACTAAAGTCTTTTTGGAGATCTCCTTCTCCCTCACTTGAAATCTCATCCTCACACTCACTAGCGTGGCTCAGAACATCATTGAGGGTTTCACATTTACATGTGTCCTCATCATTGTGGAACAAACTAGAAGTGCTCACATGACTATTCATGAGAGCAACACACTCTTCATGTGGTGATTCTCCCCCTAAATCAACCGACTCGATGTCACTATCGCTATGGGTGGCTTTATTTGTAATCTCCTTGCCCTTTCTCCTTAGCCTAGTGGGACACAAATGTGCCTTGTGCCCTTTGCCCTCACACTCATAATACCTTATTTGTTCTTATTTTTCACCACAATCCATGACCTCATATTTCTTTTTGTTTATCTCAAAATCATTTTATTGGAAGAATATTTTTTAGAAAAGTTGAGGAACTTTTTAAAAACATTCGCAAATAAGGCCAGGTCATCAACCTCAAAATCTCCTTCAAATTCAGACTCACAAACTCTCTCCTTTTCTTCTTCTTCTTATCTTGAGTCTTTAAAGCTATCCATATATCCTTAAGTTTAATTATTTTAGAGAACATATCTATCTCATAAATCTAGAGGTCTCCTAAGAGTTCTTTTAACCTTAAAGTGTCTAAAATCCCTAGCGAATTAAGCACGGTGACCTAAGGAATAAATCGGGAGGGGATAGACCTTAAAATATTTTTAACAACCCCTGTCTCTAGAATTCTCTCACCCAAATTAAAACTAGTTTTTACGATGTCCAACAACCTAGCATAAAATTCATCAAAACTCTTGGACTCTAACATAATGATGGTCTCAAATTAGATTGTCAAATATTGAAGTTTAGATGCCTTGACAGCGTTTGTACCATCACGTGTCAACTGGAGGATATCCCATGCTTCCTTAGACATGGTTCACGTTATGATGCGTCAAAAATCGTCAGGGGTAATGGCTCCAAAAATAGCATTAAGGTTGTGGGAGTTGTAAGTACTCCATTTAAACTCATCATCATTCCAAGAAGAGATGGATTTAGGATTTATGACATTATCAATCGTGATTGTGGGAGTAGTCCACCCTCTTTCACAAACTAACTTGACTCGCTCATCTATGGATTTTAAGATAAACCTCATCCTAGCCTTACAGTATGCATAACTAAAACCATCAAAGATGGGCACTCGGTTATACAAATTTTCTATTAAAATCATATTTTTCAAAGATCAATAATTTTTAGAAAAAATTGGTATCAAGAGAAAACTATTTGGCAAAAAGGATCACACAATAAATTTGTGTAACGGCCTTTGATACTGCTTTGAGAGTGCTCTATCTCGATCTTAATGGATAATTTTTATAATTAAGTGTCCGGCACACATAAGTCCAAATTTTATCTTATTACCCTAAGCAATCAACTAGGTGATAAGTAAGATAAAACTAAGCATGAAAACATGACAAGGTAATTTCAGGAAAAAAACCACTTTTAGTTAGAACCTTTTTTCATTAAGAACTTTAGAGAGTTTACAAGACTATCGACTTACAGACTACTTGATAACTGCCACAAATATAATGCACAGTGCCTAGAAAATCTCTAAAGAATACGCTCCATCCAGAGTCGTACACATGCGACCCTCCACGCTCAGTATCCACTGATCAGCCTTTGTCATCAAAAGTGAGTTCCCTCGATAATCATAAGATCAACAGGGAAGAATCTCTCCACAAGAGTTGTATGAAAGACACAAGCTTTAGAGTTTGAATTTGATTCACTCAAATATATTCTGGGGATGATGATTTGTGAATAAAAAAGGTTTCTCAAAACAAAAGGTTGAAAACTTTTGAAAAGGATATGCAAGAGTATTTCTGACAAAAGTCTTATCAAAATCAATCACGAAATAGGTATTTATAAGACGAACACAAATTTCAAGGCGATTACATCGTTCGAACAAAATTACAGGCTCATTTGAACGAGAAAAGTCTCTCGTTTAAAAACATCAAGGTATTTTGAACGAAATCCCAATCTCATTTGAATGAGCTTCAAATGAGCTAAAATAATATGCCCTCATGAGATGTTCGATTGAAGATGCTTCAAACAAACACTTCTAACGATAATCAAATCTTGTTTGAACGAAATTCTCATCTCGTTTGAATGAGATGAACATAAAAAAAATTAAATAAAGAAAAACTTCCTCAATTTTTAAATAAAAATCCTATTTCAGATTTTATAAAAACAAACATCCCAAACTTAATAGTGTTATACCTTCATGGAATGGAGATTCTTGATTGTTGGAGATGTTAGATATTCGTACTTCATCAAACGATAGCACGATATACAAAAAACTAATGTAAGCATAAGCTATTTGAGTAAGAGAAATTATTCGCTTACAGGTTTGGTTAGTAACCTCTGTTTGGCCATTTCATTTTGGGTGTCCAGGGGTAGAGTGCAGTTTTTGGATCTTGGATTGGTGAAGTAATCCACTACTACCACAAATTATTTGAACCATCATAGTCCTCGGTAATGGGGTGACCAAATAAATTCCCCAAATAGAAAAAGGCCAAGGGGAAGTAATTGGAGTTAAGGCATCCCCTAGTCTTCTGTGAATTATGGCCAACCTTTGACATTTATCAAATTTCTTTGCAAAGGAACTGTAATCTACTCTTATAGTCGACTAGTAATATCCCTGAATAACTATCATGTGTATTAATGATTGACCCAAATGAGCCACATATGAACCTTCATTCACTTCCCTTACTAAGTTTGGTACCTCGACTCGATGAACACAACGAAGTAATGAAACAGTGTATCCTCTATTGTACAGGACTCCTCGCTCTAACACATAATTGGTCGCCTTAAAACTTAACTTCCTAGATTTTTTTGGATCAACATGTAGTATACCATTGTCAATTTAATCTCTGATAGGATCCATCCATAAAGGACCTAAATCCATTGTAATAAGAGTGACTATAGCTTCCATATCTACACTTCTGTGTGCAAAAATTTTCACAGGAATGGTTCTCTTGAGTTATGTCATGGTTGATGAGGCCTGCCGAGAAAGTGCATATACTCGAGCATTCTCTATCCTTGGATTTCTCACCATTTTGACTACAACAAACTTAGATATGACTTCCATGGTTTTGGATAGATACCTGATCATAATATCCCCCTTTACTCCATATATTTGAAGCACTTGATTGACAATGAGCTAAGAATCACTATGTGCCACAACCGGCTCGGCTCCTAATGATAGGGCTAACTCCAAACTTATGATGAATGATTCGTACTCTTCTTCATTGCTGGAGTCTTGGAACTAAAAATGAAGTGAATAATCCACATCAATTTCATCCGGAGTGTTAAGAATTAGACTTTCTCCACTTCCAGTAGCACATGATGATCCATCTACGTATAACTTCCAAACTAGAATGTCATTATTAAAGATTTCCTCAAACAATATTCCTTGTTGGAATATTTTTTCTCTGTTCACTATACCTTTGAATCATCTCTTAGTCGACAATCTTTTCAGTTTGCTTTGGAGCAAAGTTTTCTTCCAAGTAAGTGTGCTTAGTAGGTAAACTTAGAGTAATAATCGCCTCTGGATATGTGAATTCAGTAATAAAATCAGCCACGGCCTAGCCTCTCAGCACTATCCATGGCTCGTAAAGGATTTTGTATTCTCCCAGCTTAACTGCTAAGGACATCAATCTTCCTGATTTTTTTCTCTTGTGAACCGCCTAACACGGTTGTAAATTGGTGCAAACCACAATGGTGCGTGCTTAAAAATAGGGTTTCATCCTCCTTGAAGCTTCAATAAGTGCAAGTACTAACTTTTCCCAGCGGGGATACCTGACTTTAGCTCTTCTGAATGCTTTGCTTATGTAATACACTGTCTTTTGAACTCTATCTTCTAACCAAATTAATGTTGAGCTAACAACTGACTCTGAAATATCCAAATGCAGTTATAACTTTTCTCCCAAAACTGGTCGGGAGAGAAATTGTGGAGACCTCCGGTACTTATTCAACTCTTGAAAGGCATATTTACATTCTTCATTCCATTTAAATATTTTTCTAAGTAATTTGAAGAATGGTAGGAACATATTAATGGCTCAGGACACAAACTGGTTGAGGGCATCCACTTTTCCAGTCAATTTTTGCACGTCTTATTGCATGTGGAAAACTGCATATCAATTATTGCCTTTATTGTATCCGGGTTAGCTTTGATTCCCTTTTGATTCATAATGAAACTAAGGAACATTCCTTCCTACACATCAGACACACATTTGGTCGGATTTAGCTTCATTTGATATTTTCCAGTTGATCAAATGTTTGACTCGGGTCTTTGAAGTGGTCAGCAGCTACCTTGCTCTTAGTAAGCATGTCATCCCCATATACTTCCATGTTCTTACCGATTTGTTCTTCAAAGACTTTATTCACCAGCCTTTGGTATGATACCCTAGCATTTTTAAGCCCCATAGGCATAATGTTGTAGTAGTATCCACATCAGATTTGCGATGAAATATGTGTTTTCTTTATCCTCAAGTTTCATTTTAACCTAATTATAACTAGAGTAAGTGTCCTTGAAGCCCAACAACTCATGAAAAGTTGTTGCATCTACTAATTGATCATTCTTTGGTAATGGAAAATGATCTTTTGGGAATGATTTATTGAGGTCAGTAAAATCCACACACATTCCACACTTGTCATTCTTCTTTTTAACCATTATTATGTTGGCCAATCAACCGGGATACTTGACATCTTCAATGAAATGGGCTTTCTGTAATTTGTTAACTTCTTCTTTGATAGCCATATTTTTCTTGCGATCGAATACCTTGTGTTTCTTCTTGATCGGTTTAACATCTTTATTGATGTTGAGCTTATGGCATATGAAATTAAGGTCAATTTCGGGCATATCCTCTTGATCCACGCAAACACATTCTTCATCTCTTTAAGGAATAAAATCAATTCCTATTTGAGGGATGGCATTAGGTTTGAGCCAATCTGGGTGATTCTTTCTGTCTTTTCATCATCTAGTACAATAATTTCTCTAGCCTCCACAACCTACCCTTTGACTAAATTAGCTTCCTCACGTGGGTCCAAAGTGTCAATTTGGTAGGTGATGGTTCTCTTTTAAACATGTTATAGGTCGGTAGAGGTATAATATCACCCTCTAACTTCCTTCTAATTTCCCTTTACCATGCTGACCCCATAGTGAGTGGTAAACTTCGTACACTAATGAATGGTGGATGTCACTACTTTGAACTTCTTTAATCCAACTCTACTGAGGAATATATTATAAGTTAAGGGAAGGTCCTTGCCCAAGACAAGGAAGATAATATTTTCTGTTCTACTTGCCAGCCAAATGCCAATCAATAATTCTAGCTTGACAGTCCCAAAAGGGTACACCTTTTCTCCAGAAAAGTCAATTAAAGGTCGATGGTAAGGTTCCAATTTGCCATCTCGCAACCCCAGGCTATGAAAACAGTTGTAGAACGTGACATCAGCTGAGCTACCATTATCCACGAGAATTCTTGCTATCCTGGCATGACTCACCTGGAAGGTAACAACTAGAGTGTCATTATGAGGGTATAGAACTCCCGACAGGTCCTTTTTGTAGAAGCCGATGATGAGATTATATTTCTTCACCTTTATAGGATGACAATTTACTTCGTCTATTAAATTAACTTGCCTAATGTAAGAGCAGGCTTTAGCCTCATTTAAATAAGCTTTTCTTTCAGCTATTTTATTTCCACCTTCAAAATCCCCTCCTATAATGAAATAATAATCAAAAGATATCATGCTTACATCAATTCTAAACTCCATGGGTTTCTTTATACGATTAGGGTCATCTTCAGAATCATCATCTCGACCTATCTTCCTATCATCTTTGTTTTTGTAAGGGGATTTTGACCATCTTCGGGTGTCCTGACCATCAGTTCGGTCAATAAACATAGTCAATTTTCCTCAGCAGATGAGGGATTCAATCTCATTCTTCAAGGCAATACAACTATCAGTGGTGTGTCCATGATCTTTATGAAAGTCACAATACTTGGACTTATCTCTTTGGTTTGGCGACAATTTCAGTTTCCCGAGCCATTTCAAGTCTTTACTGGCTCTAATTTCAACCAGAATGTGATGCACACCTATAGTGAGAGGAGAATAGTCCTCATAATTTTTAGGCTTCTCAAATTTCTATTTTTTTTCTCCTTCTTCTCAGAGCTCTTTTGGCACTTAAATTTTGCCCCGGGGGTTTACTTAGCAGCCATAGCCTCTTCGGCATTCATGATCTTACTAGATTTTTCCATTAATTTAGTCATGGTTTTTGTAGGTTCCTTTTCCAATGCATAGTATAACTTTTCAAGGAGCAGCCCGCTCATCATAGTTGTGATGGCCATTTTCTCTTCTTAGTCAACAATTACTAGTTTCTCACTAATGAAACTATTGATATATTCCCCAGTAGTTTCTCTTGGTTGTTGGCAGACACAGAGTAAATGGGATACTTTCTTGACTGGCTTGGGCCTAAAGTAGAAATTGTTGATGAATAGTTTGGCAAGCTGATGAAATTATTTGCAATCTGTTATCGGGGTAAATTATTGTACTAGATTTGAGTTGGACTAGCGATTGTACTTAAAAAATCTCTACATCTCCTCTCATCAGGAACAAAATAGTTATCAACAAAAACTTGGTATTTGTTGACATCAAGGACATGATCACTTTTACAATCATATTTGGGTGTGACCACAGGCGGTTTGAATTTAGAAGGTGTGGGGTAATCCACAATATCCTGGATGAAAGGAGATCCTTTCACAAAACTCCTCTGCATAGGATTCTTATTCTTAGCCATTTCCCCCAAACGATCTTCCAATATCTGTATGGACTCCTTCCAAGAGTGATTCTCTTGTTTGGACCTGGCTAAGGCAGCTTCGGTAGCTTTACTATGCACCTGTGTTGATCTCTCTTCCTAAGAAGTCTGGTCGAGATGCACAGATCCTCTGATGCTGGCCCTGGACTTGACTGACCCTTCCCTATGCTCCCAGGATCAGCTTGGCTCTTTGTGATAACCTGTGGTTGCTCGAGGACCTAGGCGATCAAAATTAAAGGTCTTGCTTAAGAATTCTAAGGCGCTCGATCGGTCAGAAATGAAAGGCCGACCATCATAGTAATCAGTAGACCAAATTGATGATGTTTCCCTCAGACGGTAGGATCTATCATAAGAAGACATGAAGTAGTTATTTCTCTCATTTTTTGGGTGGAGGAGGTGGCGTGTCTCTCCGGGATGGTGCAGTAGTGAACTTGTCTTACAACATTTGAGCCAACTGCCTGGCTGAATCTTGCATGACTTCCTACCCTTTGGCAAGATTGAGTAAAATCCCTTAAAGACCCGCAACACTAGGCAGAGCAGATGAATCGAGAGCATTTCGTATAGTGAAAGGTTGCTCTCAGAGACGTTTGTGATACCTTAGAAAACATTCTAGGGGAACAAGTGAATAGGATGGGTAGAGAATGATAACCAACAGTCGTTCCCACAGATGGCATCAATCAATTGATGTCCAAAATAGGTGGATACTTTATGTTAGATAATAATCACCAATTTTGTAATCACATATAATTAGTTAAATAATTTCAATGAAAATAATAAGGAACATCAAAGATTTTTAAAGTGGTTCAACTTAGGAAAAGCCTACGTCCATTGTTATGGTATTACTATTGAAGGCGATAACATAGAATTTTTATAATCTTGCATGTGTGTGCTAGACTTGTTCCTTGATCTAAGAAAAATAAGATATTTATAATGGTATAGAAACCAAGGGGTGGAATGCCTTTATACATCCAAGCATTTACCCCCATACATAATGAATGAGACTATTGATCTTTACGGCATGTGTGGAATGTCTCCTGATAGGAAGATATGTGAATGACCTTTCTTCTTCTTGATCGACCGATATGCCGACCAAGTAGAAATAAAGTGTTGAGTTGTATACTCATGAGGACATGTGTCATAACATCATAGGTCCATGTGGAAATAATTTGGCCCACAATAGGTGTTTTGGGATAACTTTTTCATACCAGACTTATTCCTTAGGCGTTCTAGATTGGCGTTCACTCCGGACCTAATGATCTCACAAAGAGTTTTCATTTGCTCCTTATTGCCTGGCCTCAATATGTTGTTACCAATTTCGAACCTGAAGTACTTTAATTTACAACTACACTCGCTACCCAGAGTACTTGTTAACCGAAGTGGAATACTGAAAGCAAAAAAAGGTCAAAAAGAGGCTAGTTGATTTCAAAAAGGCAAAAAAAAAATCAAAAAGTATTATGTAACATTTGGAAAATCATTTATCAATGGTACACTCAATATAACTGAGAGACAATCCTTAAGGTAAATATATTTGGGATAAAAGAACTAACATTATATATGTACAGTCAAGCTCTCCAACACATCTCATTTAACATATCTATGAACATACACATATTTTTAAGATAGCAAAAAAATGTATTTTCGGCCAAACTCGGTATATATGGTTTACATAGTAAGGAGATAATCTACAAAAAAATCATAAAAAAATTCAACCTGGAAGTGGCTGAACGACCGAAAATTCTCATATATTCCCACTTTTCATTTCACCTATTTTCGGGTTGAATTTATTTATGATTATTTTTGTACATGATGTCTTCATTGTGGAGATCATGTATACAAAATTCAGTAAAAAAATATATTTTTCACTATTTAAAAAAAAAGGTATGTTCATCGATATGTTGCTTAGAGGTGTGTTGGAGAGCTTGATTATATATATATATATGTGTGTGTGTGTGTGTGTGTGTGTAGTCAAACTCTCCAATATATCTTATTTAACATATTTTAAAAATATACCAAATTTTTATAATAAGAAAAAAAATTATTTTTATCAAACTTGATATAAATGATCTCCATAATGAGTTGATCATAAAAAATATCAAAAAATTCATATTGGGAGTGTGTAAAATTAAAACTGGGTGTACATGTGCATTTTTCATCCTTCACGACATGAATTTTTAATGATTTTTTTTTGTTGATGATCTCCTCATAATGGAGTATTTTAAAAGTTTTTTATGTTGGAATCTCTCTCTCTCTCTCTCTCTCTCTCTCTCTCTCTCTCTGTATATATATATATATATATATATATATATATATATATATATATATATATATATATATATATATATATATATATATATATATGGGTTGATTGAAAGGTTAATTTCAAGAGAAAAACAAAAATTTTGAAAAAAAGATTTCTTAGGGCCTAGAATTAGGTGTGATGTATACATCGTGATATAGGTGAGCCTTCCTCTCTCTCTCTCTCTCTCTCTCAGAGAGAGAGGAACTCTATCTAGCAAACTCCAAAAAAGAGATTTAAAAAACCAATTGATTTTTTAAAATACTCAAAAGATAAATTTTTCAATCAAACTTGGTGGAGTTGATCTCGTAATGATGAGGTCATTTAAAAAATCATTAAAAAGTTTATTTCGAAAAAAATTCGATGATCATCAAAAGTTTCAACGGTCCAAAATGCAAATATTTTTCAATCTTTAATTTCATTTATTTCTCTGCTGAAATTTTGGTTGTATTTTTTTCTAGACGATCTCTTCATTATTGATATCGTATCCATCAATATTGGTTAAAAATTCATTTATTTACTATTTTAAATAAATGATCCATTGTACGGGTTGATACACTTCCTCTCTATATATAAAGAAAAGAATAAAAGTGTTACCCCATAATTTTCTAAAATAAATAATAAAAAATATTTTGGGGATAAATAAGAATTTGTGGAATTGGAGTTAATTGGAAAATTTAATTATTGTTAATAGGTCATATTTGTGTATGATTTATTTTTATGTGTATGGTTATAACAGCGCATGTATTATAGAAAAATACAAAATTAGTGTGTGACACAATTAAAATTATTCAATGTTGACACAAAATAATTCGAGTCATATTTTGGGGAATATATGGGCTCGTTTAGCTTATTTAAATCTTTAGAAATGGTCCCGGGTAAATAGTATAAAAGTTGGGAAATTTTTCGGCTAGTTGGAGTATGCATTCGGGCCCATTTGGGGGTCCAAAACTTAGGCTTTTGACCTAACTCAGGATTAGAGATTAATGAGCGTTTAAGGAGGGATAAACCACTTACCCATTACTCATCATAGAGACCTAAATGTAACCGCTCTCAAGGGAGGAAAGGGGGAGAATTAAAAAGGGAGAAAGAGGCCAAGAAATCAAGAAGATATCAAGGGGGATTTCTTCCACGAATTACTAAGGCAATAATTATCTTGCTCAATTTACTTTTCAATGTATTTTCTTGATGCATTATGATGACCCTTACAATTTTGGGATTTAGGTTTAATATTGATTATTTGATGATGAAGAAATTATTCCATGCATGTAGAAGACTGAAATTAACATAGAATTATCACCAAAAATCTAGGTATCGTATTCTTTCATTTGAGTATAGAAACCTTATGGTTTTTGATGGGTAATTGGGGATATCTTGATGATCTTATGTAGAGGACCTTAATGATGGCTTATGACCTGTAAATCGATGTAAACCCCATGTTAGATTCCCTATACTATGAATTAAACAATGTTGGAATTGTAGGTGAAATCTGAGTTTGAATGCTTATTCAATGTTCATAAATTCAGAGAAATTGGGAATGGAATTGGGATTTATTTATGTAATTAATAATCCTCAATGGACTAATAAAGTTGTATGGACTCAACTACATAATTATGAAGTGAAACAAACCTTTAGAAGTGAATTTTCAATGAAAACTACAATTCTCATACTATAACAAACAAGCGGATCTCGGCTTCTGCCCAAGTTCGAATCGATTTTGCCTCGGAGTGAATCTATTGATTCGTCCTCGGAGGGAATCAATTCGCCCAAGAACCGAATCGATTTGGACCTGGGGGGATGACTGAGCGGGGTCTAGGGTTTGATTAAGGACATTTTTAGGAGTGCATGCAAGTTAGTAGGACCGTGTATGGACCAATAGGGAATTTAATAAAAATGCAAACGTGCCCATATTTAATTGGGAAAATTACATTTAACTAGATGGTTAAGTAATTATTCTATGGAATGGAAACAACCTTAAGCTTTTGCTTATTAGTTGGAATAGAAAGTATTTCACTTGCTTTCGAACTCGTTCGTGCTCTTACTTGATCTCATCTTCTCGAATAGGAGAATAGTCAGAGTACAGATTCGCTAGATGGTAAACTATTAATAAATGGAAAATTGTGAACTTTATGTGGGACTTTACTATGGTAATTATCGAGTAGTTAACTATACTTATTATTGGGGATAATAATATGTGCTTATATGTATTTGTGTGGACATACCAAATGTTCATGGACTATCCTATCGACTTGGGGGTTCATGTGTTCGGATCGGGTACAACACGTTGGCACGGGTGGGCCTGATGATTGTGTAGGTCATATAGGTACTACGTAGAGGCGCAATTTAAGAGAGGTAGGTGATGACGCCGATAGACATTTTTGCTACTGGATATGCGCTGCGAACTCCCATCCTGCATAGCGACCGCCCCCAACTTATGTGTGTTTTGTGATGTCCACTTAGGATAAGAGATTCCTCCAAACTTGTATGAACTAGACACCAACGGTAGATGCCTTTGTGTGTTGAATATATATATAATCACCCGAACTTAAATGAGATAAATTTAATTGTCTAAGAACGTTGATATAAATTACAAATCCTTACTATGTGATGCATAATAGATGTTTATGCCAATATGTGAGACTTATAAGACTGGGAAATTATGAGTATTGTTAATTAAATATAGTTGGTTCACTTAAGCATTTAATTATTTCCAAATCCATTATTATTAAATTGGCATGTTGTCATATTTATTACTTGGGATTTATTGGGATGCGGATAATATTGCACTTAGATGAGGGGTGAGGTGTTAAACGCATGAGTGAGATGAGGGGGAATATTCATTTTGCATCAACTGTATTATTTCATCTTAAATTGATTAAGTTAATTCTTGCACATTTAGGGCTCTGACCCAAATTTAAATGTTTTCTCCCCCCCCCCCCCCAAGCTAGACGAGGATAGCTGGATTGTTGTTGTCGCAGTCCTGCAGTTTTTCTTACTCATCAGTTTTTAGACCTATTGAATATAGCATAGGTGCTTTTCTGCCATAGTTATTTATTCTATTTGAAACAATTGTAAAGGAATAATCCTGAGATTTATTTACATTTTGTTGAGATATTTACTTTACATTTGGATTTATTATTTCTTGGTGTTGGTTTGAATTGATTTATTGTTGTGGGAATATTCATGAAATTCAATTATCTGTCTTTAATACAATATTACTTATATTAACCACCCTGGCTTGGTCCAGTGGTAAGGGTTTCTCTGGGTTGACCATAAGGGCGGGCTCTGGGCGGTGCAGGTTATCCACATGGCTTTGGGTCTGATCTCCCACGGGTTTGCCAGTATTTAAGCGGGGCTCATGTGTGAGGTGGTCATGCGCAGTGTCCCCCTATTTAGCTTGCACGAGGGAGTTCAAAAGGGTTCGTTCGTTTGGAGGTTCAAGGTTATCAAAATATATATATATATATATATATATAATATTACTTATAATACGTTTGTGCTGAGAATGGTATTAATTGACAAGTAAGATCTAACTTAGGCGTATCGTGCCTAGTCAGCCTTTACGTGAGAAAATAGGGGTTGTTACAGTTAGTATCAGAGACGAGCACGGTTCTAGTGTCCTTAGGATCTGTGTTGCGTTCATTACATTATGTGTTGCGTTCTTTGACTTGTAGAGCCTATGCTTAATTGTATTCTTACGTTGGTACTAATTCGAACTTTGTTTTCTTTTAGATGGAAAACTGACAGAGGGGAAGGCCGAGGTAGTAGTCTCACATGTTATCGAGGAGGAGGCTCACCCAAAGCCACGACAGCAACCACAGGTCCCACGGGTGATTACACATGCTGAGATAGCCACCATCATGTCTCAGGTGGTCCCTACGGCTATGGCATCCATGCTCCAGTACTTCTCACCGTCAGAGGCACATCAGCAGCCACCACAACCATAGCAGGCAGCTATGCCAACTCGGGCACCGGGTTATATGTGGGACAAAGTGAGGTAGGCCTTGGTTAAGGGCTAGGCTCCAGAGTTCGCAGGCGGTTCTGATATATTGGTGGCGATTAGGTGGAAGAAGGATATTGAGAGGGACTTACAGATGGTCGAGTGCACACCGATACAAAAGTAGATGATATCTTCATTTAGATTAGTGGAGGTCGCGCTTTAGGGGAGACTATTACAACAATCGCTGAGAGGGATAACCTCACTATTGATGAGTTTGGGGAAAGGTTTCAGGGGAAATACTTTCCCCTAGCCATGGAGCTTGAGATGAGGAGCAGGTTCATGGAGCTTAAGCAGCAGGGGCGTATTATAGTTGATTATGAGGAGGAGTTCACATCCCTCTCTTACTTTGCAAAAGAGGATGTTAACACTGAGTAGAGACGGATGGACAGGTTCATTACGGGATCATCCTGACACATCAAGAAGGCTCTTCTGGGGAATCTAACCTTTACATAATATAATCAGCTAGTGAATGCCGCACTCCTCCACTGTCAAGATCATATAGAATTTCAGAGGAGCAAGGGTGAGAAATGCCACGAAGAGGAGTCGTCGAGATAGTAGGGCAAGGCAAGTGGGGGGAGTGGATCCTTGACCTAACAACATAGGAGCACCCCATCCGCTGATCATAATAAGAAGTTAATAGGTGCAGATGACCGAAATAGGTAGGGCCAGGGACAGTCAGGGTAGGGCCAGCAGTACAGAGGCCATCAGGGCTAGGGACAACAGGGTAAAGGCCTGCAAGGCCGACGGTTTGAACGGCGCCCATTCTAGGGGAATTGTTATACGTGTGGAGATAAGGGGCATACTTCAAAGCATTATCCTCGGGGTAACCAGACAACCTAGGAGCAGTGAGGTTATAGGGGATAACAGGTGCCACAAGGACAGTGCCCACCATTTATGGGTCAAGGAGTTATTGCACTAGCTGCTCCAGCACCCGTTGCCCCAACTCAAGGACAACAGCCATTTTAGTATGGGAGGGTCTATCATGTCTCAATGCAGACGGGACAGCACTGGCACAGGAAGTCGAGGGTATGTTTCCCATCTTTGGTCACATTATCCGAGTTTTGTTCGATATGAGTGGATATCTTTCTATTGTTAGCACAGGGTTTGCATGGGAAATGGGCATGGTAAATTTTGCATCTTACACTGTTTTACACATAGACTCACTAGTGGGTAGAGGGGCACCCATACGATCAGTATGTCAGTGTATCGGGATTGAGATAGGTCGACTTACCTTAATAGTTGATTTATTAATAGTTTATATGCATGAGTACGATGTCATTTTGGGGATGAACTGGCTAGCTATGTACATGGCATGTGTGGATTGTTATGGGAGGTCCATCGTCTTCGCCATTCTGGGGCAGAAAATGTACCTATTTGTGATGACGCACCCAAGGGCGGGTCGAGCATACATTTGTACTACATCTAGGAGGATACTTCTTCGGAGGTTATGGTGATGCTAGATTCCATACCGGTGGTGAGCGAGTTTTTTAATTTTTTGGGGAGATTCTAGGGTTGCCACCTAGTCGGGAGATCAACTTTGTGATCGACTTGATTAAAAGCACGATACCCTTTGCTCGTACTGCATATCGGACAGATTCTTTGGAGATGAGGGAGATACGAGAGCATATTGAGTAGTTGTTAGGGAATGGATTTATTAGGAGGATTACTTCACCCTAGGGTTCTCCAGTGCTATTCATCAAGAAGAAAGATGGATCTCTACGGCTTTGTATCAACTATCGGGAGTTAAACAAATTCACTATTCGGAATAAATACCCATTGCAATGTATTGACGATTTGATTGACCAGCTGAGGGGTGCTGAGTATTTTTCAAAGATTTATTTGAGGTCGGGTTACCACCAGTTGAGAGTTCGGGAGCAGGACATATAAAAGACATCTTTTCTTACTAGATATGGATCGTATGAGTTTTTAGTGATGTCATTTGGGCTAACCAATTCACCAGAAGTATTTATGGACTTGATGAACCTAGTGTTCAGGGATTACTTGGATCGATTTTTTATCATGTTTATAAATGATATCATGATTTATTCTCGGACTACAGAGGAGCACAGAGCATTTACGGGTGGTCTTATAGACACTTCGAGATTATTAGTTATATGCAAATTTTGAGAAATGCGATTTTGGTTGAGAGAGGTATAATTCTTGGGCCACATTGTGTCCGAGTGAGGATATCCATGGATCCTGGGAAAATTTCTATCGTGATGGAGTGGGGATAGGCCACTACACCCACAGATGTGTGTAGCTTTTTAGGATTGTTCGAGTACTACCATCGATTCATCCGGGGGTTCTCTAAGATATCCGGGCCCTTAATGAATTTGATGAGGAAGGGAGTAATGTTTGTGTGGGATGATGTGTGCCACTAGGAAATTGAGGAGCTAAAGACAAGATTGACTACAACATCGATTTTGGAATTGCATCAGGTAGGGATGACTATAGAGCCTTCACAAACGCGTCCTTAAGGGGACTTGACGAGGTTTTGATGCAGGAGGATAGGCCGATAGCTTATGCTTCTCGAAAGATTAAACCTCAGGAATGATATTACCCCACCCATAACTTGGAGTTAGCATCCGTGGTTTTTTCTTTGCGAGTGTGGAAACATTATCTCGTGGGGGAGAAATTTCATCTTTTCGCAGACCACGAAAGCCTACAGTATTTGTTCACACAATGGGAGCTGAACATGAGACAGAGGGGGTGGATAAAGTTTGTGAAAGATTATCAGTTACCACCCGGGGAAGGAGAATGTCGTGGAGGATGCTTTGAGCCGTAAGCTTAATTTGGAGTTAACGGTAGTGTGGAAGGTAAAGTGAAAATCACTTCGTGCGAACGATGACCTGACCCACACATTTATGGAAGTTCTCACCATCACCCCCAGAGATCATTATTCGGGTGGTAAAGTCACATGTAGGAGATCATATTTTCCAGGAGTGAGTGAGACAGTCACTAGTCGAGGAGGTGGAGAACTATTCCATTAGGTCGAATGGTGGTTTGAGATTTTATGGGGGGACTCGTTATCCCAGATGATGAGGAATTGAGGCGAGCCATTATGCATGAGGCTCAACGATCATGATTTACGGTACATCCCAGAGGGAATAAGATGTACCATAACATTCAGCGTCAGTATTGGTGGATCAGAATGAAAAGAGACATAGCCAATTTTGTGTCTAGGTTTGCTATGTGCCAGCTAGTGAAGGTGAACCATCAACGTCCTGTAGGTATTTTATAGCCTTTGGAGATCCCGATGTGGAAATGGGAAAGCATTTCCATGAACTTTATTACTAGGCTACCTACATCACAGAGAGGGCATGATTCGATAAGGTTGATTGTCGACATATTGACGAAGGTGGACCATTTATTACCGGTTCAGATATATTATAGCTTCGAGTAGTATGCCAGACTCTTCCTTGTAGATATTGTTAAGTTGCATGGAGTATCGCTCAACATAGTGTCAGACAGGGACATGACGTTTATTTCCCACTTTTGGAGGAGCTTTCAGCGGGCCTTGGGGGCAGAGTTGAGACTGATCATATCATATCATCCTCAGACCGATGGATAGACAGAGAGGATGAACCTAATATTGGAGGACATGTTACAAATGTGCATTTTGGATTTTAAGGGGAGCGGGGAGAAGTATTTTCCTTTAGTGGAGTTTGCATACTATAATAACTACCAGTTCACGATAGGGATGGAACCATTTGAGGCACTCTATGGGAGACCTTTTCGTTCACCATTATGCTGGTTGGAGGTGGGAAATAATAAGTTACTTGGGACAGACTTCATTCAGGACACCTCTGAGAAGGTAGAGATGATTCGGTCCAAGATACTGATTGACCAGGACAGGCGAAAGATCTACGTGGATGTGGGCTGGAGACACTTAGACTTCGAGATGGAGATCAGGTATTGATTAAGGTTTCTCCCATGAAAGGGGTGATACGATTTGGGAAGAAAGGGAAGTTGGATCCCCGATACATGGGACCGTTCCCTGTTCTGGAGAGGATTGGTGCCATAGCATATTGGTTGGGACTACCAGACCACATGTAGAGGATGCACGATGTTTTTTACATATCTTCACTGTGGAGGTTCCTTAGAGATGAGATAGCGTACCATCACATTTATATTGATGAGATAGATCTCCTGCTAGGCTCTACTTATGAGGACAGACAAATAGCCATTCTGGATCAACGGGAGCACCAACTTCGATCCAAGGTTCTTACTTTAGTTAGGTGCAGTGCGGACACCATCGGGAGGATGATTCGATTTGGGAAAGAGAGGATGACATGAGCACAAAGTATCCCGAACTCTTCTAGCTAGGTACGTGTTCTTCATTCCAAGAATGGAATCCCATTATTAGGGGGAAGAATGTAATACCCCATAATTTTCTGAAGTAAATAATAAAAAATATTTTTGGGATAAATAAAAATGTGTGGAATTGGACTTAATTGGAAAGTTTTAATTATTGTTATTAAATCATATTTGTGTATGATAGATTTTTATGTGTATGGTTATAGCATCGCATGTATTAAAGAAAAATACAAAATTTGTGTGTGACACAATTAAAATTATTCAATGCTAACACAAAATAATTCAGGTCATATTTCGGGGAGTATACGGGCTCATTTGGGTGCTTTAAGCCTTTAGAAATGGTTCTGGGTCAATGGTATATAAGTTGGAAAACTTTTGAGCTAGTTGGAGTATGGGTTATGGCCCATTTGGGGGGCCAAAACTTAGGCTTTTTAACCTAACTCGGGATTAGAGATTAATGAATGTTTAAGGAGGGATAAATCACTTCCCCACTACTCATCAGAGAGACCTAAACATAACTTCTATCAAGGTAGTAAAGGAGGAGAACCAAAAAGGGAGAAAGAGGGCAAGAAATCAAGAACAAATCAAGGGGATTTTTTCCACGAATTACTAAGGTAAGAATTATCTTGCTCAATTTACTTTTTAATATATTTTCTTGATGCATATGATGACCCTTAAGATTTTTGGGATTTAGGTTCAATATTGATTATTTGATGATGAAGAAATTATTCTATGCATGTAAAGGACTCGAATTAACATAGAATTATGGCCCAAAAATCTAGGTATCGTATTCTTGAAATTAAGGATAGAAACCTTAAGGTTCTTAATAGGTAATTAGGGATATCATGGGGATCTTATGTAGAGGAACTTAATGTTGGATTATAACCTTTAAATCTAATATAAACCCCATGTTAGATGCTATATACTATTAATTAAACAATGTTGGAATTATAGGTGAAATCTGAGTTTTAAATCTTATTCAATGTTCATAAATTCAGAGAAATTGGGACTTAAATTGAGATTTATTTATGTAATTAATAATCCTCAATGGAATAATTAAGTTGTAGGGACTCAAATACATAATTATGAAGTGAAACAAACCTTTAGATGTGAATTCGGAATGAAAACTACAATTCCGGAACTATAACAAACAAGCAGATCTGGGATTCTTCCCAGGTCTGAATCGATTCATCCTTGAAGTGAATTGATTCGGCCTAGTCTGACACCCCGAATAATTAAATAACGGGTAGCTACTCCTTTATTAAATTAATACAAATGACCAAGTTGGTTCTGTTCATAGCATCACTATCGAAAAAACGTTTTAACAATTACTAGCCACCTAATATTTAAAAAGTGAGTTGTCAATTTTAATTAAATCCAATTAACCTGCAATAAGTAGATTATGAAATGATAATATAACCACCACAACATAATGACAATAGAATAACCATAAAATAGTAATGTGTCTGGAGGAATACTCCTCACAACAATCCGAATATAGGAATAAACAAATACTAAGTCTGCATCACTAAAATTAATTACAACCCAAAATCTGATATAACTGGATAAATAAAGTGTCTAAAAGAAATGGGGCGACATGCCCAACAGATGAGAGAAATCTGATAATATAGAATCAAGATCGAAGTGGAGGCATCTACTGCCAAGGTCCTGTAACTTCCACAACAGCTACAGTACGTCACCTGAATGGAACTCCTATGCTTGGTGTCCTTATGGATGGGCACCTAAAAGGTTTTTACAGGAAAATATATTTGGAAGCAAACGGGTCAGAGCCCGATTGTGAAAATAGTTTAAAATATAGCAAGTGTTTTAATGACATTAAACAATGAATGCAAAATACATGTTAGGACGTGCTCTCACATGAAATACTCACCTCTCGACTATCTGTGCACTCCTAACGTATCCGTAACCAAATATAGTTGTTCTAATATCAAACTAGTCCGCTTCAATATTTGGTGTTTACTAAACTAATCATGGTTTAATTCCCGACGCCTTTATATAAACTGGGAGTTTTACTTTCATTTAATTCTCCAAATTAATCATAATAATTTCTAAGCGTTTTCCCATTTTTAATTCTACAAAGATGTAACATTAATTCACACTTGCACTTATATAAACAATTCGCATCAATATTACATTGCATCAATCTTCTCGTAATTATACAATACTGGCACCCCTAGACAAAGCTGCGGTGCGCACATACTTTGATATCCAATCCCGGTACATCACGTACAAAAGATCACGTGTTCCGAATCTCTCAGGAACCATTTTGAAAAGTAACAAACACACATAGTGGAGGCGAACATGGTTCACATCACTTGGGTCACGCACATACCTATGCTCCCATGATCAGCAGACTTATTAACTTCTCAATAAGTCCTTCTCTGACCTATGTTCTCGAGGTACCAATCTAAATCCCCCCCGCAGGCACACAAAAATTAGATGGCCCTGATCGAACGCCGACCTCCCGTGATAGCAAGCATGGTAGGTATGTTATACACAGATAACCACATATATTAAGCATTCACACTTCTTAGATATCTCAGTATATTAATAGAGGTACACTTCTCATTCTTATCCCATTATTTACTGTTATACGTTTATAAGTTCCCGTTTTAAATGCATTAGAGTTGTCAACTCTTCTCACGTCGTAATTAGGTACTCGTTTCCAAATCCACAATTGTCATCCGGTTTACTATAAGATTCTAAGTTCTACTCCTCAACGTACCCCAAATTCTCACAATTATACCCACTAGTCAATAAGTGAAGGTTAATTCTTCGTTAATTAAGTCTACGGGACATTTGAAATAAAATCAGGCCTAAAAGGCCATTCTGTCAACTCGTTAGAAGTCTCGTTCGAACGTGTGTCATTCGAACGAAAGGCTTCGAACGAATTACCAACTTCTTAGAAGGGATACTGTCATCTCATTAGAAATTCGTTCGAATGAGGTCGTTCGAACGACTTGGGCAGGTCTTCTAACGAGATGGCAGAACACGCCCAGCAATCTGCAAATCCGTTTTTCTTCCTTTTTCTCTTTTCTAAATCCATCCTATGATCATCCAAACTAATTTTTAATGTGTTTAAGCTACACTAAGTCCTCCTAGGTCACTCTTAAACATATATGTGGGGTCAATACCTCCTAGATCAACATGTAATCATCATGATTCCCAAATCTTGTCCCAAACCCTATAAACATGAACACATAATTTAATGTCAACAACCATTTCTTATAAATCAGTTTTTAAATCATCAATACATATATTTTGGATATGAAATTCGTCCATAACTATTCTACATGCGATCTTCATATAGGATTACGATTTCTATCTCCAATTTCATGGGTTTTCATCAAACTTTCAATACAAGACATATATTCAATTCTAAGCATGGAGGAAACATTCACTTGAATTTATGTAATTAAACCACTTACCTTAGATGTTCTAATTTGATGTTGAAGGATGAAGGTTGATTCTCCTCTTTCTCTCTACAGATTTTTTTCCAAGGATGGTGATGGTGGCTAAGGGTTTCTTTTGGAACCTCTTAGTACTCTCCCTTTAACTCCCGTAGCCCACTACTTGATAAATGCTGATAATGGACTTAGTGGATTCATTACTAATATAAAATTAACCTCTAAAATTCGTGGGTTTTAATTCCCATATTTTTAAAATTACCAAACTACCCTTTTGAGTTACCGGTATGGCCTAAAAATGTCCCGGGATCCAAACTAAACCCCCGACTAGTGTTTTATGACTATTTCGACCCTTCCGGACACGTTGGCACACTCAAAATGAGCATTCGGTTGATAAAAATATAATTCACTTTTTAATTTAAATAATTTCGTTCCTGACGCGACTGACACGCGCGTCCCAACTAAATTTCCAAATTATCTTATTTCAGTCTCGCGACAACTTTAATATTTTCAATGCTCACGTATTACCATACAAACTCAGAGATATTAAATTTTAATATTATAATCAAATACCAACTCACATCTCGCTAGTATTTATAACTGGATTAATTTCCAATTAATTCTCATTTAATTTAATTAATCCCTTAAATAAAAATCAATAAAATTACAGGGTATTACATACTTCCCCCCTAATAACAAAATTTCATCCCAAAATTCGAAAATAAAGAGTACCTAGTAAGAATAACTCTGGTTAGCGCTCGCGCATTTCATCCTCGTGCTCCCATGTGGACTCCCCGGTATTATGATGCCGCCACTGAACACGTACTAACGGTACTATCTTCGACCTCGGTTTTTGCTCGCTTCGGTCCCAAATAGCAATTGGCCCCTCCTCGTAAGAACTATCGGGTTGAAAATCGATGCCCTCCAAAGCAATGTGAGTATGGGCCAAATCATCCCTAAGATATTTCCTTAGCGGGGAAATATGGAATACATCATGAATCCTATGCAAGTGATCCGGTAACCCAAGTCTATATGCGACTAGCCCAATCCTCTTGATGATAGGAAATAGCCCCACGTATCTTGGTGCCAGTTTCCCCTTCTTCCCAAAATGCATGATCCCTTTCATCGGAGATACTCTGAGTAACACCTGGTCCCCCACCTTGAATTCTCTGAAGAACCTCTTGGCATCAGCATAGCTCTTCTGTCGGTCCTGAGCTACCCGAATATGACTCCGTATCATCTTTACCCTTGCCGAAGTATCCTGAATCACTTTCAGCCCAAGGAGTTTGTTATCCCCCACCTCTAACCAACACACTGGGGAACGACAAGGTCTACCATACAACGCCTCAAATGGAGCCATGCCAATGGTAAACTGATAGGAGTTATTATAAGAAAACTCCACCAGTGGAAGGTACTATTCCCAATCACCTCCAAAGTCTAGGATGAACATACTCAACATGTCCTCCAACATCTGATTTGTCCTCTCTGTTTTTCCATCAGTCTGTGGGTGATAAGTCGTACTCAACCGCAACTCTGTACCTATGGCCTCCTGGAAAATCTCCGAAAATTATGAAATAAATATCTTGTCTCGATCAGATACGATATTTAGAGGCACCCTGTGAAGTCTCACTATCTCCGCAATGAAAATCTGGGCATACTATCCCGTAGTGTAATTTGTCCTTAAGGGTAGAAAATGAGCAACTTTGGTCAACCAGTCCACAATTACCCATATGGAGTCATGACCCCTCTGTGACGTTGGTAACCCCGTGATAAAATCTATGGATATGCTCTCCCATATCCACATCGGAACCTCTAACAGCTGTAGAAGTCCTGTCGGTTTCTGATGGTCCACCTTTACTAGCTGACAAGTGGCACATTTAGAAAAAAACACGGCAATATCTCTCTTCATCCCGCTCCACCAGTACTGTCGTCTCATGTCTTGGTACATTTTATCCCCACCAGGGTCCACCGCAAACCGTGAGTCATACGACTCCGTCATTACCTCGTATCGCAAGTCTTCCCCTTATGGAATAACCAGTCTCCCATTCAAGAGTAATCCCAGGTCTGAGCTAACGGTATAGGAGTCGGCTCCCTCTGCTAGTAATCGAACTATCTGCTCCTGACAGAACTAGTCATTTGCCTGGGCCTTTACCACTCTTGTAACAATCTGAGGTGTAATAGTCAACACAGACATGAATGATCGGGCCACTGCATCCTGGTGTCCCAAATCCTTCCACTTAGCTTTCCACACCTCGGCCACCTCATCTACTGGCCTATGGCTCAACGCGTCTGCTACCACGTTAGCCTTCCCTGGGTGATACTGGATATCGAACTGATAATCCTTCACAAACTCAAGCCATCGTCCTTGACGCATATTCAATTCCTTCTGCGTGAAGAGGTATTATAGGGACTTGTGGTCTGTGAACAACCAAAATTTCTCCCCAAGGAGGTAGTGTCTCCAAATTTGAAGAGTGAATACGATTGCCGCTAACTCTAAGTCATGTGTGGGGTAATTCCTCTCATGAGGCTTAAGCTTACGGGATGCATAAGCTATTGCCTGACTCTCCTGTTGCAGTACACCTCCAAGTCCTTGTAAGGATGCATCGGTGTAGACTAAATACTCAACTCCCGGTTTGGGCAATGCTAACATAGGGGCTGAGGTCAACTTGTCGTTTATCTCATCGAATGCCAACTGACAGGCATCGCTCCAGATGAATGGCACACCTTTGCGAGTCAGATGTGCCAAAGGACCCGCTATCTTTGAGAAACCCCGAATAAACCTCCTATAGTATCCTGCTAGGCCCAAGAAACTATGGATCTCAGTCGCTGTTGTGGGCTATCCCCACTCCCTCATCGCAGATACCTTATTTGGATCAATAGATATCCCCCGATCTGAAATGATATGCCCCCAAAGCTGAACCTCCTTCAGCCAAAATCCACACTTTTCACACTATGCATAAAGCTCGTTCTGACGCAACGTCTGCAAAACCTGTCTCAAATGCTCGGCGTGCTCCTCTTCTATCTGGGAGTAAACCAAAATGTCATCAATAAAGACAATGACGAACTAGTCTAGGAACTCTCTGAACACCCTATTCATCAAGTCCATAAACACGGTTGGAGCATTGGTCAAGCCAAAAGGCATAACTCGAAATTCATAGGAACCATATCGCATCAAGAAAGAAGTCTTCGAGACGTCCTGTTCCCTGATACGTAAATGATGGTATCCCGATCGCAAATCAATCTTTGAGAAGAAGCAAGCTCCCCTCAACTGGTCAAATAAGTCATCAATTCGGGGCAACGGATATTTATTCTGTGTTGTGACTTTATTCAACTCCCGGTAATCTACACATAATCTCATCGATCCATCCCTCTGCTTTACGAACAACACAGGGGCACCCCACGGCGAATTACTACTTCGGATGAACCCCTGACCCAACAACTGCTATATCTGATCTCTTAACTCTCTCATCTCCGCTAGAGCCATACGGTACGGTGCGCGGGAAATTGGCCGAGTGCCCGACGTCAAATCGATAACAAAATTAATCTCTCTACTAGGAGGTAATCTAGGTATGTCCTAAAATACATAAGCAAACTCCCTCATGACTGGAATCGAATCAAGTGGTATCACCACTTCCTTAGAGGTCTCCTCCTCTATATAGTACAAATGAGTGGACGATCCTCCCTCAGGGAGAGGCATCGCCTCTAAAAACATCTCCTGCCCGAGAATGGGAAATATAATACTCCTACTGAAACAATCAATCATGGCTCGGTACACAACTAGCCAATCCATACTAACAATTGCATCATACTTAGTCATCTCTAACACTAACATATCAACGGGTAAAGTAAACCTCCCCATCTCTATACCCACACCTTTATAAATAAGGGAAATCACATAACCGCTACTCAACGGTGAATCTACATAAATAATCGTGCTCTCAGCAGTGTCTAGCAACCCCAAAGTGTGTGCAAATCTCATGGCAATGAAATAGTGTGTGGCTCCCATATCAAATAAAATACGCCCCATAGTCCCCTGAATAGAGAACATACCCTCAATAGCTGGTGGATCTTGTGGGATGGCGGCCTGCTGGAGCTGATACACTCTCCCATACTGAAGCTTTCCCTGCTGGACTGGGACCGCTGGAAGGGGTGGTAATGCTGCCATCTGTGGTGGTGCTGGGAGGGCGGCGGGAAACATAGGCCTCTGTGTCTCGTGTCGAGAACCCTGCTGCTGCTAATGTGGGGCCCTTCCCTTATCAGGATAATCCTAGAATTTGTGGCCTATCTTGCCACAAACGAAGAACTTCCCCGGGAAGTTTTCCCCTCGCTGTCCCTGCTGCCCTCGGCCCTGATGGCCGTTACCATTCCTACCTTGACAATGATGGACGTGCTGAAACTACTGCTACTGGCCATTCTGGCCCTGATGGCCGTTCTGACACTGATGGCCATGTCTGAAACCTCCCTGACCATTCCTGAAACCCCCAGATCTGAATCTCTTAGGATCCCCCTGTTGGGAACCCTGATCACTCTGCCTGTGCTGACCCTGAGCAAATAGTGCGCCGCTGGAACCGTTTCCCCCTGTCCTGCCTTGATGGCTGGACTCTCCTGATCTCTTACTCTTAGACATGTGAAAGCGGTGATCCTGGCAGTGAAACAGTGCCACGTTAACCACATCAGAGTAAGTGTCTAACGAGAGATTTCCCAACAAGTTCTGTCAGATCCTCCAAGTCAATCCGTCTATGAACTTCTGAATCTTCTTCTCCTCAGTCGCAATCTCATCGGGAACAATGTTCAAGAGATTAGTGAATTCGTCCTCATACTCGACCACGGTCCTCCCCTCCTGCTTGAGGTTCATCAACTTCCTCCTCATCTCAGTGTGAACAGCTGACTGAAAATATTTACGATCAAATCGTGCCCAGAACTCCTAAATAGAAAGGGTGTCCCTCTCCTCCGCGGTGGTAATGGACTCCCACCACTGCAACGCTAATCCTACTAGCTTGGAAGTAGCCAGTATATCCTTCTGAACATCCGTGCACTCCTACATCCTTAAGTGCCTTTGAATGTCCTTCCTCCACTGACTGGACACAACAACGTCGGAGCTACCTGCAAACTCCAGAGGGTGTGCTTTCTGAAAAGCATCACGAACGCGTTCCCAAGCAGACGGGAATGCATGAGCCTGAACTGACGCGGCTACCGATGCCTGAGGTGGTTTCTGCTGCACAACTGCGAGGGAGGCATTTACCGCTTGGGCTATAATAGCAGCAACCTCTGCGGCATTCATGGTGCCCTGAACTCATGCAGGTTGTGGCTCGCACTGAGCATCCCTAGGAACTCGCTGTGCACATCGTGGAGGCATCTGAAATGAGATTAAAGTCTTATAAGTTCGCAGTTATTATCTCAAAATAGCTAAAGAGCGAAGCATACACAAACGAATACAACAGTCCTAAAATATAGGGCTCTATATTAAAAAAAGCTCAGCGAAAACATAACAAGCCGTACAGATCCTAAGGACACTAGAACCTAATGCTCTGATACCACTTGTGACACCCCGACTAATTAAATACCGGGTAGCTATACCTTTATTAAATTAATACAAAATGCCAAGTTGGTTCAGTTCATAGCATCACTGTCGAAAAAATGTTTTAACAATTACTAGCCACCTATTATTTAAAAAGTGAGTTGTCAATTTTAATTAAATCCGATTAACCTGCAATAAGTAGATTATGAAATGCTAACATAACCACCACAACATAATGACAATATAATAACCATAAAATAGTAGTGAGTCTAGAGGAATACTCTTCACAACAATCCGAATACAGGAATAAACAAATACTAAGTCTGCATCACTAAAATTAATTACAACCCAAAATATGATATAACTGGATAAATAAAATGTCTAAAAGAAATGGGGCGACAGACCCAACAGATGAGAAAAATTTGATAACATAGAGTCAAGATCGAAGTGGAGGCATCTACTGCCAAGGTCCTGTAACTTCCACAACAGCTATAGTACGTCACCTAAATGGAACTCCTATGCTTAGTGTCCTTGTGGCTAGGCACCTAAAAGGTTTTTACAAGAAAATATATTTGGAAGCAAACGGGTCAGAGCCCGATTGTGAAAATAGTTTAAAATATAGTAAGTGTTTTAATGACATTAAACAATGAATGCAAAATACATGTTAGGACGTGCTCTCACATGAAATACTCACCTCTCGTCTATCTGTGCACTCCTATCGTATCCGTAACCAAATCTAGTTGTTCTACTATCAAACTAGTCCGCTTCAATATTTGGTGTTTACTAAACTAATCATGTTTTAATTCCCGATGCCTTTATATAAACTGGGAGTTTTACTTTAATTTAATTCTCTGAATTAATCATAACAATTTCTAAGCATTTTCACATTTTTAATTCTACAAAGATGTAACATTAATTCACACTTGCACTTATATATACAGTTCGCATCAATATTTCATTGCATCAATCATTTCATAATTATACAATACTGGCACACCTGGACTAAGCTACGGTGCGCACATACTTTGATATCCAATCCCGCTTCATCACGTACAAAAGGATCACGTGTTCCGAATCTCTTAGGAACCGTTTTGAAAAGTAATAAACACACATAGTGGAGGCGAACGTGGTTCACATCACATGGGTCATGCACATACCTATGCTCCCATGATTAGTAGACATATTAACTTCTCAATAAGTCCTTCGCTGACCTATGTTCTCGAGGTACCAATCTAAATCTCCCCTGTAGGCACACAAAGATTAGATGGCCCTGATCGAACGCCGACCTCCCATGATAGCAAGCATGGTAGGTGTGTTATACACAGATAACCACATATATTAAGCATTCACACTTCTTAGATATCTCAGTAGATTAATATAGGTATACTTCTCGTTCTTATCCCATTATTTACTGTTATACGTTTATGAGTTCCCGTTTTAAATGCATTAGAGTTGTCAACTCTTCTCACATCGTAATTAGGTACTCGTTTCCAAATCCACAATTGTCATCCGGTTTACTATAAGATTCTAAGTTCTACTCCTCAACGTACCCCAAATTCTCATAATTATACCCATTAGTCAATAAGGGAAGGTTAATTCTTCGTTAATTAAGTCTACGGGACATTTGAAATAAAATCAGGCCTAAAAGGCCATTCTATCAACTCGTTAGAAGTCTCGTTCGAACGACTGCCATTCGAATGAAAGGCTTCGAACGAATTACTAACTCGTTAGAAGGGATACTATCATCTCGTTAGAAATTCGTTCGAACGAGGTCGTTCGAACGACCTGGGCAGGTCTTCTAATGAGATGCCAGAACAGGTCCAAAAATCTACAAATCCATTTTTCTTCCCTTTTCTCTTTTCTAAATCCATCATATGATCATCCAAACAAATTTTTAATGTGCTTAAGATACACTAAGTCCTCCTAGGTCACTCTTAAACATATATGTGGGGTCAATACCTCCTAGATCAATATGTAATCATCATGATTCCCAAATCTTGTCCCAAACCTTATAAACATGAACACAGAATTTAATGTCTACAACCATTTCTTATAAATCATTTTTTAAATCATCAATACATATATTTTGGATATGAAATTCGTCCATACCTATTCTACATGCGATCTTCATATAGGATTACGATTTCTATGTCCAATTTCATGGGTTTTCATCAAACTTTCAATAAAAGACATATATTCAATTCTAAGCATGGAGGAAACATTCACTTGAATTTATGTAATTAAACCACTTGCCTTAGATGTTCTGATTTGATGTTGAAGGATGAAGGTTGATTCTCCTCTTTCTCTCTACAGATTTTTTTCCAAGGATGGTGATGGTGGCTAGGGGTTTCTTTTGGAACGTCTTAGTACTCTCCCTTTAACTCCCGTAGCCCACTACTTGATAAATGCTGATAATGGACTTAGTGGGTTCATTACTAATATAAAATTAACCTCTAAAATTCGTGGGTTTTAATTCCCATATTTTTAAAATTACCAAACTACCCGTTTAGGTTGCCGGTATGACCTAAAAATGCCCCGGGATCCAAACTAAACCCCTGACTAGTGTTTTCTAACTATTTCGACCCTTCCGAATGCGTTAGCGCTCTTAAAATTACCATTCGGTTGATAAAAATATAATTCACTTTTTAATTTAAATAATTTCGTTCTTGACGCGACTGACGCGCGTGCCAACTAAATTTTCAAATTGTCTTATTTTAGTCGCGCGACAACTTTAATATTTTCAATGCTCACGTATTACCATACATACTCAGATATATTAAATTTTAATATCATAATCAAATACCAACTCACATCTCGCTAGTATTTATACCCGAATTAATTCTCATTTAATTTAATTAATCCCTTAAATAAAAATCAATAAAATTACGGGGTATTACACCTAGCAGTGAATTGATTCATCCAAGAACCGAATCAATTCGGCCCTGGGAGGCAAAGTGAGGTCGGCCTAGGGTTTGGTTAAGGACATTTTTAGGAGTACATGCGAGTTGGCGGACTGTGTATGGACCAATAGGAAATTTATTAAAAATGCAAATGTGCCCACATTTAATTAGAAAAATTACATTTAACTAGATGGTTAAGTAATTATTCTATGGAATGGAATTAATAATTCACTTGATGGTAAATTACTAATAAATGAAAAATTGTGAACTTTATGTGGGACTTTCCTATGGTAATTATCTAGTAGTTATATATACATATTATATGGGATAATAATATGTACTTATATGTATTTGTATGGACATAACAAATGTTCATGGGCTGTCCTATCGGCTTGGGGGTTCATGCATTTGGATCGGGTACTACATGTCGGCACATGTGGGCTTGACGATTGTGTAGGTCATACAGGTACTACATAGAGGGGCCATCTACGAGAGGTAGGTGTTGACGCTGATAGTGTTTGTCGCCATGGGTATAGGCTGTGAACTGACATCCTGCGTAGGGGCAGCCCACAACTTATGTGTGCTTTGTGATGTCCGCTTAGGATAAGAGATTCCTTCGGACTTGCCGAGAGAGTACGAACTAGACACTAATGGAAGATGTCTTTGTGTGTCGAATATATTAAGGACATATATATATATATATATATATATATATATATATATATATATATATATATATATATATATATAATCACCAAGACTTAAATGAGATAAATTCAATTGTCTAAGAAGGTGGATATAACAACAAATTCTTACTTTGTGATGCATAATAGATGTTTATGCCGATATGTGAGACTTATAAGACTAAAAAATTATGAGTATTGATAATTAAATATAGTTAGTTCACTTAAGCATTTAATTAGCACCCAATCCATTATTATTAAATTGGCTCGTTGTCATATTTATTACTTTGGATTTATTGGGTTGCGAGTAATATTACACTTAGATGAGGGGTGAGGTGTTAAACGCATTCGAGTGATGCGGGAGAATTTTTATTTTCCATCAACTGTATTATTGCATCTTAAATTGATTAAGTTATTTTTGCACACCTAGGGCTCTGACCCAAATTTAAATGTTTTCTCCCCCTAGGTGCTCCTGGACAGGCATAGCTGGATTATTATTGTAGCTGTCCTACAGTTTTTCTTAGTCATCAGTTTTCGGACCTATTGAGCATATGTTCTTTTCTGCCACAGTTATTTATTCTATTTGGAACAATTGTAAGGGCATAAGCCCGAGATTTCTTTACATTTTATTGGGTTGAGATATTTACTTTACAGTTGGATTTATTATTTAATTAGTGTTATTTTGAATTCATTTATTGTTATGGGAATATTCATGAAATTCAACTATGGACTTTTAATATAATATTACTTATATTAATTTTGTGATGAGAATGGAATTAATTGTCAAACAAGTTCTATCTTCGGCATATCATGACCGGATAGCCTTTATGTTAGAAAATAGGGGTTGTTACAAAAGGTTCCATATCAAAAGCAGTTTCAAATCAATGATTCATTGGAGTACTAGTGAATCTCGGTCACCTAGATTATAGAGGGTTAATAGATGTAGAGATCCATTTGAAGTATATAACTGAAATGCACTATTGGGGAAACCCTAAGAATTTTAATTTATTTTGTGCACAGTATAGTTTTAAAGATGTAAATTGGTTTAGCAGTAATGGCTACATATTTGTATGGAGTTGTTTTTAATATTTGAAAGTGGTATAGTATTCGAGGCTAATTCTATTTTAAGGCTTAAAGTTAGTTGAGTATCTGGGCCTATGTATTGATAGGGTATTTTTCTTTTGGATTTTAGAATTTGTATAGTATTTAGGGCTAAATTTTGAGATTATATTGATTTAATATTTGAGTTTCTATAAAATATAATAGTACCCCAACAAAATTACCGTGGTAACCCTCGCCGTTTATTTTAAATTCACCACTCTCCATACAATTCTACATACACCACTTACGTATGAGGATATATATATATGGTGTATCTTCATGTTATTGTGCCACCTATCCACACTAAATGCAAAGAGTTATATTAAAAATGGTGTCTCCCCATATAAAAGTTTTTTTATATTAAACATTTTTTCCCTTAACTAATAAATGTTAATATTTATATAATAAATAACTTTTTATATCTAACTCAAAAAATGTCTTCTTATGAAAGAATGTACAGTTTTCTAAAATAGTTTATAAATTCTGAATGTTAACATTGCTTTATAAAAACATTTTTTTCTTAAAAAAAATTGTATTTATATTTATAGAACATCCTTTTAAAACATAATTTATATAAAGAAATGAAGTTAAAAACTACAAATTTTATAAAAATACAATACATACATATATATACATATATATATATTATACTTATAAAGTTAAATTTTATCATAAAAATGGTGTCTCCTCATGTTATTGTGCCACTTATCCATACTAAATGCAAAGAGTTATGTTAAAAATAGTGTATCCCCATATTAAAGTTTTTTTTATATGAAACATCTTTCCCTAAATTGATAAATGTTAATATTTATGAAATAAATAACTTTTTTACATATAACTTAAAAAATGTTTTTTTATTAAAGAACATGTACAGTTTTCTAAAACAGTTTATAAATTTCGAAGGTTAACATTTCTTTATTAAAACATTTTTTTCTTTAAAAAATTGTATTTATATTCATAAATTAGCCTTTTGAAACACCATTTATATAAAGAAATGAAGTTAAAAACTACAGCTTTTAGAAAACTACTTTATAAAAATAAATTTTTATATATAATAAAATATTATATACTTAGCTTTATAATATTAGGTTTTATTAAAAAAATTATAAGAAAAGTGTTAACACTATAGTTTTATAAAAAAAATTAATATATATTTATATTATTGTAAAAACAGTATCGTTTAAAGCCTTAAAACACTTTTTATATAAAGAAATGACGTTAAAAACTATAGTTTTAAGAAAATTACTTTATAAAATACAGTTTTTATATATAATAAAATATTTTATAATTATCTTTATAAAATTAGGACTTATTAAAAAAATTATTAAAAAAAGTGTTAACACTATAGTTTTGTAAAAAATGAATACATATTAATATTTTTATAAAAATTGTATTCGTTCAAATATATTTTTTATTTATAAAAAAAGTCTTATATACACACACACACACACACACACACAAAATCATTATCTCTAATATACCTCCCTTAACATACCTATGGGCATATCTATTTAAAAAAAAATAGTAAACAAATATATTTTTCAACCAAATTTTCTATACATCTTTTACATAGTAAGAAGATCATCTACAAATAAAAAATCATCAAAAAATTCAACCAGGAAGTGGATGATATGAAAAGTGGGTATATATTTGCATTTTCGACCGTTCAATTTTTTTCATCATCTCACCTACTTTCGAGTTGCATTTTTTGTTGGTTCTTTTGTAGATAATATCCTTACTATGTTGATTATGTATACCGAATTTGGCTGGAAAATATATATTTTTTTACTATTTTTTTAAAATGGGTATGTTCATAGGTATGTTAAGTGAGGTATGCTGGAGAGTCTGACTATATATATATATATATATATATATATATATACACACACACACACATACACAAATAATCTTGTACGGACTGACCCGCACAAGTATAATACAAACCCTCCAAATTATACCAATTTGTTCACCCCAAGAAATTATCGGCAAAATTATCGATCGTCTTTCTCTTTTGGAGGCTCACCATCAGGTGCCACATGACCAGTTCAGACTGTTAATGTGCAGGTCAGTCTGCACATTAGCAGTATTCTATATATATATATATGTGTGTGTGTGTGTGTGTGTGTGTTCTTCATCATTTAATGTTCTCCTTTTTGCATGTCAATTTTACATGCAAGTATTTGTTTGACATCAAATATTCTATTAATGAAATAATATATTCATTATCCTTTTATAAATTTTTATGTTATCACACAAATATGAAATAGGTCTTTTAACGTTATAACCTCTATTTTTATAAGTATGCTTGTATTGCATTGTGTAATAAGAACTGCAAAGCACCCGCGCATCATGCATGGCTAAAAACTAGTAGTATGAAAGATTTAGAATCCTTTCATTCATAATTAATTTCATTTCAGTTGAATACTTTAACTTTATTACGACACATTCATTTGGTGGTTTAACTATGTAAGTGTGTTATAATATTTCATTTATTATTCATATGTTTGGACAAATCATTCTAGAGGTGAAATGTTATATTAAGAATATAACGATTTGTTTTTTATTGGATAGGGTGCTAACATTTATAAATCAAATTTCACATGATAAATTTTGCTTACCTCTCCCTTAAAGAAAATTTTATTATGACAAATCACCAAAACGTGCATTAGTGGGTAGTACTTTAGTATTAGTGGGAAAATTTTGTCATGTCAACTGAAGTTTATGACAAAAAGATGATAAATTGAAAAGATTATTTATTTTCCACGGATTTTTTTTTTGTCATGCTATTAAATGGACCCTAAATGTTTTGCATCAAAAACAAAAAGAAATTCTCACATATGGAAAATTAATTTTATAAATCGCTCTTCATTGCAATATTCTCTAATACGTTTTAAACAAAAAATAATAGTTTAATATTCTTATTCCTAATTTCCAATGTATGTTTTTCAATGTAATTTTTCATTTCATTATAACGAAGACGTACTAAAAATATTTTTCCTCTTAAAAAAGGTCATGGCCCCTCATCATTTTATCTTTTCTATTGTAATGATATGAAATCAAATTATTTTTCTCGTATGTGGAACAATTGTAATCAAGATGAAAGAAAAAGAAAAAAGAATGTTATTAGTACTAAAAAGACTTGTTACATTATGCTACATTCTACAATCTATTTTACCAACTTAACATATTTTATAAGTGTGTGTGTGTGTGTGTGAGAGAGAGAGGGAGAGAGAGATTTATACCACAATCTCAATAAAGGAGATAGATAGATAGATAGATAGATAGACAGACTCTAGTACATACCAAGTATACATACCAATGTTTTTAAAATAGTAAAAAAAAATCAGCCGATTTTTTATATGACGTCTAAACATTTCACGACACCCATATAAAAAATCAACTTAACATTTTGTGCTATTTTAAAAAAATCGGTCTAATATTACTGTTTTTAATGCACTTTAAAAGCAGCAAAATATTGATCGATTTTTTTAAAATAGAAAAAAAAACTTATTTTGAGATGATTTTTTTATATGGGTCCACGAAATAGGGGTGTAAACGGATCGGGTCTAGATCGGATAAGGGTATATCCATATCCGATCCGAGTATTTTTTTTAGCGGATCGGGTTTTACTCGATTACCCGTCGGGGCTCAATAAATGGATCCATTAAGGACGAGAGGACCCGGCCCGAAAACCTGACCCAATTACCCGAACAGTATACAATAAACATTTTAACATTTTCCAAAACAATTAACAGTTAACATTTTCAAATCACATCCAAATCAACATTGATTTCAAAAATGTAAAATTATATATATATATATATATATATATATATATATATATATATATATATATATATATATATATAGTCTTATCTTATATATATATATATGTATGTATTCGGGTCGGGTCGGGTCCTTATCGGATCGGAGTCATGTATATCCACCTGGTCCATTAACTAATCAGGTAAACGGGTAATTAGATCTATAAATTTTGCTCAGATCCGTTAATTCGGGTCGGGTCCGGGTCCAAACCCGATCCATTGATAGCCCTACCCTGAAATGTTTAAATACCATACAAAATAACTCAAATAAAAAATAATTCTTTTAATATTTTTTAAAAAATGGCTTGTGCCAGCAAGTATGTATACTTGGTATGTATGAGAGTCGCTCGCCCTATATATATATCAAGTCGGATCTCTAGTGGGTGGGTTTTACCAGGTCCTAAATATTAACCAATTTTTCAAAATACCATAAAATATTATTTTTTAAAAGCGGCTTGTAAAAAATCAACTTGAAATATATTTTTTTTGCTATTTTAAGAAAATGGGTCAAATATATGTCAGTTTTTAACAACTTATGTTTTGACCCATTTTCTTAAAAATAGCAAAAAAGTGCATTTTGAGTTGACTGTCTTTACAAGGCGAAATGTTTAAACACGACATAAAAAATATTATTTTGGGATTTTAAAAAAATCACCCATTTTGGGTGACCCGATAGAGATTCTTATATATATATATATATATATATATATATATATATATACAGAGAGATAGAGATAGAGAGAGAGAGATTGTGGGAACTGTGGGAACAAATATTTTTAGGTCTTTCGGCCTCTACATCCACACTCAAGTTAATACTCGAGAACCTCACTATATATTCCGATTATTTGTGGTGCAACTAACATGTTACATGCACTTTACAATAATTTCAATCAATATGAACAAGGGCACTACCTTCTTCCTTGAGTTCTCGCAACTATAGCACTACGGGCCTAGAAGATACAATGAAGCTTTACACCATACAAGAATATAGAAAATGAAGGTTTAAACTCAAGAATTAAGAGAGACTTTGATTTGAATGAAATAACTTCTTTTAAATGATATAACATCACTTTAACTGAAGAAACTAATGGTTAAATGAATGTAAGTGAATCCCTCCCAACTTCTAAAACTTTTGAAACTAGCTTTTTTGTTTCTTTTAAAATCACAATGATGCTTTTCTCTCAAATATCCAAATTAGGACGACATTCTTAGGTCAATTTGAGTTTGTGCTAATTTATGGTATTTAACATTTGGATTTATTTGACAAAACATTTTCAAGTATTCTTGAAAATGATACTATACCTCCCTAATCAAATTCAAATCAAGCAAGATTCAAAGCAAGGTGTGTAAAGGTAAAATGGCAACTCATGGTGTACGCACACACAAATTGCATATTCACAAATTCAAATACATTTTAGGCACAATTTTATAATTAGGATATAACTTAATTAAGTTATTAAAATTATCCTATAAATATGTAACACCCCGTAATTTTATTGATTTTTATTTATTGGATTAATTAAATTAAATGGGAATTAATAAAAAATTAATCCAGATTTAAATACTAGCGAGACGTGAGCTGGTATTATTATGAAGATAATAATGAATATTACTGAGTATATATGGTAATATATGAGTATGGAAAGTATTAAAATTGTCGAGAGTTATACATACGACAATTTGAGAAATTAAGTTGGGACGCGCGTGTCAGTCGCATCCGGAATCAATTTAATTAGATTAAAAAGTAATTTATAATTTTATCATTTGTATGGTTGTTTTGAGTGCGCCAACGTGTCCGGAGGGGCCGATATAGTCAGAAAACACTAGCCGGGGGTTTAGTTTGGGTCCCGAGACACTTTTAGGCCAAATCGACAACCCGGGAGGGTATTTTGGTCATTTTAAAATTTAAGGAAATAAGACCCACGAATTTGAGGATTTATTTAATTATTATTGGGAATTCCATTAGGGACATTATCAGCCAAAAAGGAGATAGTGGGCTACGTGAGTTAGAGGAGAGGTTGCAGGAGGTTCCCAAACCCTAGCCACCACACACCACCACCAATTTCGACGGAATTGTGATCGGAAAGAAGGAAAGAACCAGCCCCCTGGACACCAACAACGATTCTGAACATCAAACTTAAGGAAAGTGATTTGATTCCATTAGCTTCAACGAATATTTCTTCCATGATTAGTGTAGAAATTGATATTTTCCTTGAAAGATTATGAAAACCCATTAAATTTGATGTAGAACTCTAAACCTTGGTTAGGAATTGCATGTAGATTAGTTCTGGATGAAATTCAGTACCCAAAACATAACCTTTGATGAATTAAAAATGGATTTTAGAAGAGTAATATCATAGTTCTTGAAGAAAATAGAAAACTAGGATTTTTATGAAGATTTGATCCATGTAAAGATAATTGTTGATGATTTAATGGTTTTAGAACGTTAAAAATAATGTATTTAGGTTGTATAATGATCCTATAACCTTAGATTAGAGTTACATACCTTGAAATGGAGTTTTGGGACAAATCTGGGATTGAAAATGAAGTAGTCCGTAGCCCATCTGGTGCATTTGATCAATCGACATTCATAGGTCGATCGATCTACCACCATCGATCGATCGACATTCATAGGTAGATCAATCGACCTTCCCAGAAATTGTTATATTTTTCCTTGTTGAATTTTAACTAACTAGACTAAAAAAAATTACTGATGGGGGCTTTTTGAACACTCTTAGATTGAAGAAGACCAGTAGGCATGATTATGAGACCCGAATTATTATTAGAATTCAATTTGGGATTTATGCTAAATCTAATAAGGATCGACGAGTGAGGGATTATTAAAAAAATAAGATTAAATGAGTTAACCTATATAGATTGATAAAATAACGTTTGTGATAGAAATATGGACCTTAAAAGTATTGGATTAAAGTGTGGGATTAATAGGAGACTTAGTAACCTTTATGAGTTAAGTTTTAAGTACTTGAAACTACGACGTGAGATGTGTCGGTGGACTATATTATATAACTATCTGGAAGTATAAAAATGTACTAATTGGATTAATGGTATAAGGATTGAGAACACACCTTTAATAATATTATAAAGTATCTAAGTTATGTGAATGCTTAGTAAATGGATTTATATGTGCATGATATACCTACCATACTTGCTATCACGGGAGGTCGGCTTTCGGAACAGGGCCATCTAATCTTTGTGTGCCTACGGGGGATTTAGATTAGTACCTTAAGGACATAGGGCTGTGAATGACTTATTTGTGAGTTGATAAGTCATCTGACCATGGGAGCGTAGGTATGTGCATGACCCATGGGTATGTGAACTATGTTCGCCTCCAATATGTGTGATTTTGCTTATTAAAACGATTCTTAAGAGATTCGGAATACGTAGTCCTTATGTACGTGATGTACCGGGATTCGATAGTAGAGTATGTGTGCACCACAACTTAGCCTAGGGGTGCCCCAAGTATAATATTATGTTGAAATTTATATATTGGTGATGATAACATACTCCTTGTTAATGTGGGTAAATGTTCTTATTAATGTGTGTGAATAGTTACGACACTTTGAGTAAAGTTAAATTGAGAATTTTCTATATGATTTAATATTAATTAATCTGAGAAATGAAAAGGTAGATTCACATAAGTTAGATTGGAATGTCTTGAACAAACCCTTATATTATCATGTGAGGACGGGTTGCAGTATAGACTAGTTAGTTAGCAGCATAACTAGTATGGATTATGGATATACGTTAAGCGTGCACATTAGTTTAGAGGTGAGAAACTCATGTGAGAATACGAAACTAACATGTACTATATATTAATTGTTTAATGCAATTAAACACTTGCTATATTTTTAAACTGTCTTCACATCGGGCTCTAACCCATTTGCTTTCAAATCTATTTTCTTGAAAGACCTTTTAGGTGCCCAGCCACAGGGACACCAAGTTTAGGAGTTCCATTTCAGTGACGTGCTGTAGCTGCTATGGAAGTTACAGGATCTTGATGATAGACGCCTCCACATTCTATATTGATTCCATTTCAGACTTATTCACTTGTTAGGGCATGTCGCCCCTTTTCTTTTAGAGGCAGTTTTATCATACTCAATTTCATTGCAGTTTTGGAGTTAATTAATTTATTATTCAGACGTTGTATTTGGTTTTATCCATTATTTGGGATTATTCAGAGGAGTTTTACTCCAGAATCATTTTATTATTCCATTATTATCTTGATGTGACTGTGATGTGATGGTAGTATCATTTAGCTAATAATTTTAATTGGTTGAATGTTAATTTAATTTAATAAAATTTGACAACTCACTTTTTAAATATTAGGTGTCTAGTAATTGTTTAAATAAATATTTTTCGACAGTGATGCTATGAACTGAACCAACTTGACATTTTGTATTAATTTGAATAAAGGAGTAGCTACCCGGTATTTAATTAGTCGGGGTGTCACAAAATAGAAATTAGGATAAGTATATTATAAATATGTTTTCATAAGTTTTCCAGAATTTCAGAAGTGTTTATGATTTTTTAAATAATTTTTGAATTAATAAAAATGTCATTTTTATTAAAAAAATTCCAATAAACATGCTTCTGTTCTCTTCTTCTCATAATGTAGAAAAGTTGAAATGACCATTGATTATGACTTGATCCTAAGGCTAATATTGTGAGTAGTGTAATTGGTTGACCAACTAATATTGTGAGTTAAATAGGGTGACTTGCTATAACTGGTTTGCTTAATATATAAGCCTGTTTTATGGTCGTTGATCATGAGTAGTTTAGGTCAGATTGATCCTAGAGATTTATTTCAAACGTGTATGATGTGTATCCATATCCTCCTTTCTCTTCATATATAAACATTAGTTTATCTCATTGCTGAGAACTGTTACCCCATTTTTAGAGAGAGAAAAGAGGGAGGTGTAGCGATGTTAGGGTTTAAGTTTACAAAAAAAAGGAGATAGAGTAAGAAAAAAGGGAGAAGGAGAAGATAGATTAAGGTGTCTGTCGTGTTCATCTCAAACCTTAACCTCTTGGATTATCTCCTCCATAGATAATAATTAAAGATCAGTGTATATTGAAGTTTATTTTTATAAACTTTGAGAGAAACTAGAAGATCCTATATTTTTCTTACATACACATCATGTAATACCACATGCTTTCGGAATAAAGTATTGGTACATAATTTAATTAAAGAAATTCAGGAATAAATTAAATTGGTGGAATTTAAATGAAATTGGTAGAATTTCAATTAAAAATAAATTTATTATTCTTGATTGCATATTTATTTGATTCAATTGGGTATAATAGGTTCACTTGGGGGAAGATAAAGTGTATGGTGATTAACTTAGGATTATGTGTTGATTAAACATAATAAAAATGTGGATGTTTGATATGTCACGAATTTTGCATATTTATGCCCTTTATCTTTATGCATTATGATGATACGAGAAATCATCCACTAGTCATTATCGTACCAGCAAATAGAGTGTACAGTATAATAAACAAATACAACTAGTAAAAAGATAGAGAATACACGCAATATAGACTGGTTCAGTCTCTAAAATAGGCCTACGTCCACTGTGTTGCTCCATTCTCATTATATGCGTTGCATAGTACAATATAATCAAGACTAAAGAGGCGTACAAGCATGAGAATAAAGGAGAGTACATGGTAGTAATGAGGATTCCGGTGTTCTGGAGAGGTGGCTGAGATGCCCGCGAGTAACCCCCAAGCTGTTCTCAGTAGCGTAAAGAGAGAGTGCAACCAGCGCTAGGCTTGACACTGATGTAGGAAAAAATCCATCTGGGTCCTATCATGAGGTGTTGACCTCTATTTATAGGTGTTGTATTGCTGGGAAGTAAAAAAGGGGGGTGCGGCCAGTTAATATGATAAGACTGGGGCCTCACCTAGTAGTAAGTTGGGTCACGCCCTATATCAAATAGGGGTCGTGCCCTTAGCAGTGAGGTGCCGCACCTTTTGTATGAGGGTTCCGCGACAAGAAGTCCTTAACACTAGTCATTATATACATTCCCCGGTAAGGTACTATATATCTACTATCAATAAGCTCCTAAGTCGTAGTGCTAAGAGATTGATATTGGGGCTACGGCTGAGTAGTCCAGCCCTCTAAAGGTGCCACAGTACCTCCAAGGCGACGCTTCATCTTCCCGCGCCCTCTTATATAAATTTTTCCGGCCGTGGACTTCCTTATGTTTCCCAAATCTTTGAGACCATATCGATAGCCAAACTCTGTTCGTTCGTCCTCTTGATTTTTTCGTGAAAGTTGTGTTTGGTGGTTCCGAGGTGTTTTAAGGTGGTTTGAGGCTGAGCACCGGTGGTTTCTTCATTTCCAGGTAAGTTTTTTAGTTACCAACCTCGTTAATAGCTTTTTTAGTTCACAATTCACTAATTCATCAACTTAATTTCTCCATTTTTGAATCTCTATCTTTATGAATCTCCCAAACTTGAATTATATCTGCTATACCCATCACAAATTGCACTTATTCGAATGTATTTTGTTGAATTGTAACCATGTTTGCTGCTTGGATTTGAATATACTTATTTCTCCCAATTTCCCAATTAATTGAACCCATTTGAATTCACGTAGCTGTTTGGATTTGAATCAATCTTCAATGTTGGGCCAATGCATAAATTTTTGTTGATTTGGGTTAGACTTTAGGGTTTCTGAATTAGGTAACCCATTATGTTCTTGAAATTCTTGAGAGGGACTCTTCGTATTCTACGATTTTTTATCTTTGAATTTACCCAGACTAAATACTAACATGTTTGAATGAGTCATCGCGGAGTGACAAAATCCCTTTAGCAAATTAAGCTTGCTCATAGTGAATATAACCTTCAAATAGTTTAAGAAACATCTGCGGGATGTAGTTAATAAGGGTTGCTTCCAGTATTAAATAAAGGTTGTGGCCTGTAGCAACTCAGGTTTTCAGATTAGGTTCCGCAATATTTAGCCAATAATTTAGTGACTACGGCATGCAAGGAATTGTCCTATACATCTGTCCTCCAAAATAATATTTCACGGCGATAATTAACTTCTAGGGCTTTAGAACCTAACACTTGGCATATTTTTCCAATCTTGCTAATCATTTACATTCTTTAATCTTCATATCATTATTCATGTCGCGACTTCTTAGATGCCTTAAGAGCCATACTGACTGCGGCGCCTAACTGCGAACTTTCTGCTTTTTAGGTACTTTTGTATCCATATGAACTTTGATCTAGACGAACATCTAGAAGGATTTTAGAACAAGAATTTTGGAGCCTCTCCTCCCGAACTTCCCTTTGTGCGACCTTTGAATTCGATTGGGACTTGCCAGCTGATAAATTGCCCCAACTATGTGGTGATAGATTCTGACTCAGATTCTGCGGCCATAGAGGAAGAGGCCAATTCTAACAACCAACCAATGGACATAGATGATAATGCCGCGGCAGGGGGTGCATCCAATGATAGGGACGAACCTGCTGGCACATTTGGGAGGGCTGATGTGACACCCAAACTAATTAAATACCGGGTAGCTACTCCTTTATTCAAATTAATACAAAATGCCAAGTTGGTTCAGTCCATAGCACCACTGTCGAAAACATTTTAATAATTACTAGCCACCTAATATTTAAAAAGTGAGTTGTCAATTTTAAATCAATCCAATTAACATACAATCCATTTAAATTATGAAATATTGATACCACAACCCCATCACAATCGCAAAGAATTAACGATGTAATAAACTAAATCTGGAGGAAATACACCTCACAACAATCCGAATACTGAAATGAACAAATACAAAGCCTGAATCCTTAATTTAATTACAACCCAAAATATGAAATAAAACTGAGTAAATAAGATGTCTCTGAAAGGAAAGGGGTGACATGCCCTACAGATGAATGAATTTGAAGTAGAGTCAAGATATAAAGTGGAGGCATCTACTATCGAGGTCCTGTAACTTCCACAGCAGCTACAACACGTCGCGGGAATAGAACTCCTCTGCTTGGTGTCCTTGTGACTGGGCACCTAAAAAGGTTTTTACAAAAATAGATTTGAAAGAAAACGGATCAGGGCCCGATTGTGAAAGCAGTTTAAAATACAACCAGTGTTTAATATAATTAAACAGTGAATATAAAGTACATGATAGTGCGTGCACTCACATGAGTTCCTCACCTCTCAACTAATTGTGCACTCCTATCGTACCCGTACCCGTCCTAGTTATTCCCATATCTAACTAGTATAATACACAATCTAACATTTCTATAAGAATCACGATTTAAGTCCCGACATCTTAATTTAAACAGATAGTTTTACTTTTCTTCTTAGTTCCCATATTAGTCATGCTAATCACTAGAGATTTTCCATTTTTAACTCTACTAAAATGTTGCTATTATTCACACTTACATTTATTCATGATATTTCATTGCAATTAGTAGTATATTATTCTCATCATAAATATACAATACTGACACCCCGAGACTAAGCTACGGTGCACACATACTCTGCTATCCAATCCCGGCACATCACGTACATAAGGAACACGTATTCCGAATCTCTCAGGAATCGTTTTCAATAAACAACAATCACACGTAATGGAGGCGAACATAGTTCACATCACATGGGTCACGCACATACCTATGCTCTCCAGTGATCAGCAGACTTATTAACTTCTCAATAAGTCCTTCTCTGACATATGTCCTCGAGGTACCAATCTAAATCCCCCCGTAGGCACACAAAGATTAGATGGCCCTGATCGAACGCCGACCTCCCGTGATAGCAAGTATGGTAGGTATGTTATACACAAATAAATACATATACCAAGCATTCGCACATCTTAGGTATCCCATAATATTAATAGAGGTATATTTCTTATCTCCATACCGTCATTTCATGTTACACGTTTACAGGTCCCCGATTTATATACATTAAAGTTATCAACTCTCCTCACGTTGAAGTTTTAGATACTTATATCCTAACCCATAAATATCATCCGGTTTACTACAAAACTCTAGGTTTTAATCCTCGACGTACTTCCAATCTCACAACTATATCCACAAATCAACTAGGGAAGGATTACACTCAATTATATAAGTCTTCTGGAGGTTTTAAATAAAATCAGGCCTAAAAAGGCATTCTATCAACTAGTTAGAAATCTCGTTCGAACGAGGTGGTTCGAACTAGTGTCGTTCGAATGAATGGCTTCGAATGAACTACCAAATCGTTAGAAGGGGTACTGTCATCTCGTTAGAAGTCTCGTTCGAACGAGGTCGTTCGAACGACCTGGGCAGGTCTTCTAACGAGATGGCAGATTGCGCCAAGAAATTCTTCAATTCGTTTTTCTTCATTTTTCTCTTCTCTAATTTCATCCTAAGATCATCCCAATAGTATTTTAATGTTCTTAGACTACTCTAAATCCTCTTAGGTCGTTTCTTAACATATTTTTGGGGTCAAATCCTCCAAATCAACATGCAATTATCATAAATCCCCAAATTTTATCCCAACCCCTATGAACATGAACCCAGAATTTTATTATACCTAATTACTCATCATAAATCCATTTTTAAATTATCATATTTAAGTTTTCGGATACTAAATTCGTCCATAGTCATTCTACATGCAATCCCTAACCCAACTTTAGAGTTTCTACAAAAATTTCATTATGTTTTCCTCAAAACTTTCAAGACAAAACAGTTCCTACACTAAAGATGGAAGAAATATTCAATGCACTTAAAAATATCAAATCACTTGCCTTAGATTCATTCTTCAGATTTTTGTTGATGATTCAAGGTTGATTCTCTCCTCTTTTCGGGCACAAATCCTTTCCAATTTCTGGTAATGGAGAGATGGTTTGGTATAGACCCTCTAGCCTCTCTTATAACTTCTCTCAAAACCTTCGTAGCCTACTCTCTCACTTTTGGATGATAATGGCCTTAGTGTCTCTTTTAATAATCTTTAATTTACTTCAAAAATTCGTGGGTTTTAATCTCCTTATTTTTAAAGTTACCAAAATACCCTTCTAGGTTGCCGGTTTGGCCTAAAAATACCCCGGGACCCAAACTAAACCCCCGGCTAGTGTTTTCTGACTATTTCGACCCTTCCGGATACGTTGGTGCACTCAAAATGACCATTTGGTTGATAAAAATATAATTCACTTTTTAGTTTAAATAATTTCATTTCTGACGCGACTGACACGCGCGTCCCAACTAAGTTTCCCAAATTGTCGTATTTCAGCCTCGCGACAACTTTAATATTTTCAATACTCATATATTACCATATGTACTCAGAAATATTAAATTTTAACATCGTAATCAAATACCAACTTACATCTCGCTAGTATTTATATCCGGATTAATTCCCAATTAATTCTCATATAAATCAATTAATCCCTTAAATAAAAATCAATAAAATTACGGGGTATTACAGCTGAGAGACCTCCTGATGCACTTGATATCCGCAGCATTATAACCCAAGAATGGGTTGATCAATTAGCTAAGGCCTTCTAGTTTCCTGAGGGTTTGATGTGCCCTACACCTGTAGCGGAACAAAGGCCATGCACGACACTTATTGACGATGGAGTCTGCTTCCCCCTACACACTTTTATTTACGGGTTGCGGTTGCCTGCCCCTGTTCCCATTAGAAGAATTTTTCAAACCATGAGGTTAGCCCCAACCCAACTAGATCCCAATGGCTGGTGGGCCATTCTTGCAGATATTGTACTATGGGAGAATAATTTCAAGAGAGATATTACTCCCGCAGAGTTTTTCCACTTCTACCGCCCAAAGAAAAACTCTGTAAAATTTGTTGGGTATTACTATTTTTCATCCGCGGTAGGGATGAGACCTTTTGTAGATAGATAATGTGTTTGCATATATATATTGATAGATAAATAGATAATGTGTTTGTAGTTATGAATGTTGAAAATACTAAAGTAACCCATTATCTCAGATTGGGATAAAGAAAGTTTCTGATAAATGATTATAAGGATGATTAATTTTAATGGAGTGTTTGAGTCCCCCCCCCCCCCCCCCCCCCATGTTTTTAATGATATTGGAATTCAACAAATCCCGCTTATGTCATATGAATTGGATTTCCAATTTATCAAAATACATACACATCTTAGAAAGTTCGTACGATTCTCAAATTGCTATCGGGGGCTTCTAAAGGGCATGACAATTGGCACTCCCTCAATTCTTGTAACACTCCACTTTCAATTACAATTATCTTAAATGATAATATTACCCCTTTTGACAATTGTTAATTGGGTATAACTTATTTATAAATTGTTTATTATAAAAATTATTTTCAAACATTCTCAACAATTTTTTCAATTAAATAATTACAAAAAATGTTTTATTATAAAGTTAAAAAAATAAACGTTTTTTATTCAATAAAATTGGACATTTTTAAAAAAAATAAATCATATTTTTTAGTTAAAAAATAACGTTTTATGTTGTGTCAGTCTTACTTGGGTCGTCTTCATGATAGGTAAAAAAAATTAATATTTCAATAAGACATGACCTATGCAAAATAATTGTTCATGATAGGTGATAATAATTGTTCTGAGAGATTTTCAAAAAACTGTTTTAAGAAAGTAAAAAATTGTTGTTTATATAAAAAATAGATTTTTAAAACAATCGAAACAATGTTTTTCCAATAGAGAACAATATTTCAAACTGTTTTTCAAAGTTTTTTTAAGATAGTTTTTAAAATCAGCATTAGTTTTCAAAGTTTTAAAAAGTTTTTTTAAGATAGTTTTAAAATATTTTTTTTTCCAAAAAAAAATGTTTCTTACATAAAACTTTGAAAAAAAATTAACAAATAAAAAAACTATTTTTTTACATTGAAAACTGTTTATTATATAAAAAAATGGGTAATTCGATGAAAACTCCCTCAATATTTTTTTAATTAACATTAGTCCAAGCATTTTTTTATTCCAAAGATCCTTCATGATATAAAAACACTCACAAACACTCTATTTCTCATATCCTAAACTTTAAGAAAAAATTATCAAAGATTAAACAAGGGAGTTTTTAATACATAAAAAATAAGGTGGACTAAATGCAAAATATATTTAGCTTCTAGGGACTAAACATCAATTGTCCTTTTTTTAACATTAAAACAATTTCTTTATTTCTAAATACAGTTAAAAAAGGTAAACCTCATTTTTAACTTTTTTTTATATAAAAAAAACTATACGTAATTTATTAAAAGATAATTAATTTTTTTATATTTATTAAAAAACACTTTTTGTTTATAAACTGGTGAAACTATTTTAATTTGAGTTTATAAACTATACGTAATTTATTTTATATCGATTGGTTAGTGTCGCTGGCAAGAACCCACATTCATTAAATGATATGTCCCGTTTTAGCGTCACTAACCAATCATTAGTCTAAGATATATAAAAATTATTTTTTAACCAAAAAAAATCTTACGTCAAAATAGTTATTAAAACAATAATTTCTAAAAATATAATTTAAGAAGAATTATAACCCTGATAATTGTTGAACGTATAATATTACCATTTAAGAAAATTGTAATTGAAATAGGAGTGTTAGAAGAATTGAGGGAATAGCCCTGCCCCTTCTAGAAGGGTTTGTCTTTTAGTCACATCTTATCTTATAATTACAAGAAGTAAAAATTTCATGAGGGCATGGAGATAAAAAAAAGTTGTGTTCATATAAAAAACACCCTTTTCTCCTTCTCTCTTTTCATCATCAACGAACTTCAGCTTTTTCCTTGAAGGGGAACTTTTGTTTTTTACAGCCATGTGATAATTCTTTGGCAAATGTAACACGCAACTTTTGAGGCTCCTCATCATTCCTCATTGCCAGGACTTTTCCAATCAACTCCAACACCTATTAGAAGGATAGGTATATACTTTTTTTGGTCGATAGGGAATAAAAAAAAGTAAAACAGCTACGCAATCAACGACTCCTTTCAAATGTCAAACCCCACACGTCCTCCTTGAAGAACTGGAGGATTTTGTTTGGGGCTTCTTCGATCTCAACAAAGCGGTCCTGTTGCTTCCTTCCCTTTTTAGCAAGCCAATCAACGCATCTGTTGCCTTCTTTATGGATGTGTCCAACTCTAGCATTTAAGGCTTTCTTGAGTTCCATACAATCTTCAATGATATTGGCAAGTGGGTGATGGTTGTCATCTTCATTATTGATGAGATCCACCGCCTCCTTAGAGTCCGACTCAATGAGATAACAATTCCAGCCTTTCTCGTGTGCCATATTTAGCCCAAACAGGATACCTTCAAGCTCGTCACTAAGGGTACTCACACATCCATGAATTTTTCCATAGCATCCCACAATCCATCTCCCAAATTCATCCCTATCCACGCCCCTATAGGATCCAGTCATAGTTGTTTCATCCCAACTGCCATCCGTATTGATTTTGATTGAACCTGTAGGGGAGGCAACCAAGAATTGGAACAGTGTGGCCCTCCCATTTTTTATTTAAATTTTGGCCAAATGCTTGTCTAATATTCGTCACAAGCGTTTGACTAAGATGCATAATCAAATACGGGGGAGTGACATTATAGTCAAAAATGAATTTATTACGCGCTTTCCAAATATTCCAAAAACAAGAGATAAAGAGGACATAGCATTATTTGTCATTTTGATTCCAGATGTTCTCAACAATCAAATCAATAAAGTTAGAAAACATACCTGTGGGCCTAAAATGGTTAGGGGAATAAATTCCCTAAACTTCATATGCAACGTAACAGTCTCTCAGAACATGCTCCATGTCCTCCAAACTATGACATCTGTTACATCTACTGTCATCGGATATACACCTAATGACCCTTTGCTGGTTAGTGAGGAGTTTACCGTGGAAGATGATCCACAAAAAAGTTTTGACTTTCTAGGGGATTTTGAGCGTCCAAATTTTGTTCCAATACCCATTGGGTGGGGGGATTAAGGGATCGGTATTTAGGAGAGAGTGGTAGCAAGACTTTATGGAAAAAAATTTGTTCATTTTATTTCCCCAGCTCGGTCTGTCCGTTCTGGTGGTAACACGAGGCAGGGGGTGCTGACAATAGCATTAACAATGTTTCTAGGAAAACATCTCGTAATCTCGGGGTTGTTCCAACTTTTATTAGTATTAATGAGGGTGTTGACCAGGTTATTTCTTTCATAACTCGACTCATCCAGAGGTTTCAGTCTCCCTTCTCCACACCACCAGTCCTCGAAGATGTGAATATCGTCACCATTTCTGATGATCCATTTAGTGTTATCATGGAGTGTCTTTCTGCACTTATAAATACTTCTCCAAATGTGAGAGGTGTTAGATTTTTTAGTCCATTCTGGGATTTGGGTCATGCGTGTATTTATTTTTCAGCACTTGAATCCAGAGGGGGTCTTTTTCAGTCATAATTCTATAACCTAGTTTGGAGACCAAAGCTTTATTGTTAAGGTCACTGTTATGAAGCCCGAGACCCCCACTGGATTTAGTTTTACAAACGTTCTTCCAAGAGACCAGGAGGACTTTTTTTGTCTTTTCATTATCACCCCATAAGAAATTTCTATTTATTTTATTGAGGGTATCACACGTACTTTTAGAAATTTCTATATACCTTTCCTTCTATCTTGTCTTCCACAATCCACAATCTATATACACACGTATACATATGTATATACACAGAAATCAGAAACAACTTCTTTAATGGCGTCGTATAGATGATGGTCAGCTGTTCAACTTCCCCTCTCTCTATTTTCATTTTGTATTTATTCTCTCTCCCGCCGCCATTAAATAAGCTCGAAGCTTCTGATTTCTATGTATATACATATGTATACGTGCATGTGTGTGGGAAAGTTGAATAGTCGACCATCATAGCCATGACCGGCTAACCTAAAACCCATTTTGGGTACATATATAGATTTCTGTTTGAAGTCAAATTACGAAATGGATTTTTCTCAGGTTTGGGCGACGGGGAGAGAACCCCAAAACTAGGGTGCATTTTGATTTCATTTTTTTTAGTTTTTTCTTTAATTTTCTTATATACAGATATATATATATGTGTGTGTGTGTGTGTGTGTGCGTGTGTGTGTTCAAACACCCATAATCAAGAACGATTTCGAGTCAATTTTGTTTCTAAGAAATTGACTTACCTGCCTGGTTCTTCTTCTTGTTGTACAATAACATCATTTACAAAATTGAAATCGCTATAGAGAATTAAAAAGAAGAAAGAAAGAGAGAGAGAATAAAAAGGTTCCATTTAAGGGGCGAGGCCGAGGCAGGATCAACGGATTTTTATTTCTTTCTTCTTCTCTATCTGTATCTCTGTGGTTCAACTATAGGGATTTGAATTTAATATATGCTTCAGACATTTTAGTTTCTAGGGTAGAGGAATAGAAAATGGTATTGAATTGAGACTGAGGAGAGACATTTTCATACCGAAGAAATGATAGAAGAGAGAAAATTATGCAGCGCCACATGGATACCTTAGATTATTAACAATATTAATGGCTTGTATATCATGTTATAGTAGTATAGATATGTTATTTACTTAGTGGTTAAATGAGGAAATGAATATATATGTAAGTTATGAGTTGGTCTATATGTAGAAAGTGATAGATATACTCATGGTTTGGAGTGGAATTAACTAAGAATTGAATTTAGTAAGGATATTGTTTGAAGATTTGTGAGACTCAATGGTTGTAATTATAGGGGAAATTACCTATATATAAGGTGCTAAAATATTTATTTATTATTTGTGTGAACATATTCATATTTGTTGACAGTCGATTGATTGGGCTTGCGTACATCTCAGGACCGGAGCACGCATCGGCATAGGTGGGCTAGGCATTGTGTCGGTCATTATTATAGGTACTATGTAACAGCGCCACCTACGAGGAGGTATATGTATATGTTGGTATCCATTGTCACCATCGATGGTACGGACCATGCAATGGTGTACTACGTAGGGACCACCCCACTTATATATATTTTATGATGTCAATTTGGATAAGAGACTCATCTGTACTTACCGATACAGCGCTAACGCGATACTGAAGGTAGATGCCTTTGTGTCTCATATATATATATATATATATATATATATATAGTCATATAAATTAATTGAGATTAATTAATTATTCTAATGATGTAGACAACCAATTCTGAACCCCATATAGTACATAAATGCATAATAGATTGTTATGTTACTTTTGTGTGTAGTTACATTAGGGGACTCTGATAAATGGGATTATGTATGTGGATAGTTATCTTTTGTATGAGAACTATGCTAGATGCATCATGTATTTATTGTGGTTATGGGTATGTGACACCCCGCATAATTAAACATCGGGTGCTCAGGCATTTATTAAAGTAAAACAGATTTCTCAAATGGTTCATTCTTAGCATCACTGTCGAAAACTTTTTAATTACTAACCACCTAAGTGAAATTACACTAGTGCCAAATTTTATCTTTCGTTAACACAATAAAATGTACCATGCGAAAAGCTAAATAAAACATTCACAGTATACTAGAGTTCAATCCAGCACAATATATATGAATGAAAGAGTTGCCGATAAACCATCGACTAAAAGTTCAAAACCACAATCCATAATTCTCAAAAGAACTCAATAACTATAAGCCATCAACGGACAACATGTTCATACGAGGAATACAAAATAAGATTCTACACTAGATCAGAAAGGTAGAATCGTCTAATCAAGATCCTGTCAGCATCCACAATGCTACAGCTCTGAGTCCCTGGAATGAAATCCTCAAGTCTGGCGTACCTGTGGCTGGACACCTAAAAGGTTTTGAAAATATTTTATAGCAAGAGTTAGTACTCAAAACATTTTGAAAATATTTAGCAAGAATTTATCACAATAAAATTCAGTTATTGATTACACATGCTCACGTACACTCTCTCTTGAGTTCTCCTCACCTCTCATCTATAGTGCACGCTTCACGTTTTATACTTAACCAGCCTAGATATACTACCCAAGATAATTAGTCTAGAGTATTCAACTAAACTTATCTACATGTCTAAATTCTCGTACTGGCCATATAGTACATAAATTTACTAACATCTGTCATTTGCTAATTAACACAATAGTAACATTCTTCACATGCAATCTTTCCATAACTATGATTAACTCTCACCACTTAATTTTATCCTATAGATATCCACTATCTAACATTAAATCTTTGAAATTACGTTTCTCTACTCAACTTACTTTTAGATGTCTACAGATCATCTAACTATCTACTATCCCACACAAGCAGATTATTTATACGGTATATATTTCATCACAACATATACTATAAGGATCATTGGTCCGAATAATCATCGACCCTAATTATCCTAGCATCGTATAACCTCCATAGTTAAGTTTCACTACTTAATTACTATAGCCTATTGCCTATCTACTTTAAATTTTGTGATTAAGTTTCTCTCTACTTAATTTACCATTTAGATGTACATCTCTCTATATATCATCTACAAGTCCACTATCGTATATAAGTATAAAATCATAAGGTATATATTTCACACACAATATATACTAAAAGGATTTATTGGTCCGGAAAATCATCGACCCCAATACAGGAGTAAGCATACTTTAGGTATCCACCCAACCTAATAATCAATATAATAGGTATTCGCACAACCAAATTATTCATACTTGTATGTAATATATTTCTCTCTAATATTTACCATACTTGTTTGCTTTACAAATTTATTTCACTGCCCTATTAATTCGAGTATTCACAAAACTCTAACGGTCCTAGTTACCCCTTGTTATATCAATTTAGTAGTTACCCTTGTTAACCTACTGACTCAATAAATTTAAGCTTCTTCACGCTTTTTCGTAATTATATTTTTATCATCTTGAATTAGAATACGTCATAATCAAGCCTACGAATCTCCACTTTAATTCTCTGACAAAATTAAATTCCAACGCTCAATCATAGACCTACTTCCATATCATTATTCCAGAAATATATTTCATCAAGGTCCCAAACACTTCCCCGATAAAATTTCAGGCATTTGAGTCTTAAAAAGAAAAATCTTATATTTTCTCGCAGTCGAAACGTATCATAAATTTTCTGGCAGATTAAATACCTTGTAGTAAAATTATGATTTCTCCCTCTACAGAACCCCCATTGACCTGATTCCAAGTTCATTGGAAAGATAAGAGATATAACTTTCCATACATCTATGATTCACGCTCTAATTTGAAGTACAACTCAAATCGTACACGTTTAGAATCACATCAAAATTCTACCAGATTACTATGCTGGCAGATCAAACACCCTGTAGTAACATATCGATTACTCCCTCTACAGAACTCCGATTGACTTGATTCCAAGTTCATTGGATATCTAAGAGATAAAAATTTGCATACATGTATAGTTAACACTCTAATTCGAATCAAAATTCAAATGGCATACGTTTAAAGTTAAATAAAAAATTCTGGCAGATTGACATCTTGTGTTCATCAATTAAACCCTAAGTCATTCAAGATTCATGTTCTTCAACAAAGAACTCATAAAGATTCTATGTTAATCATCAAATATATTCAAATTTCATTTTATCTTTACTTCAGGATTCATTGTACATGAAATCCTACTCAAACATATGATCAATTCATACATTTAATTCAAGGTTTTTCAATAGAATCAATCAATTCTTAAAACTCCCTACACATGGGTATTATAACTTGAATTTAATTTGCAATAAATACTTGCCTCATAGTTTGTAGGGTCTGATTTTATGTTGTTCATGGTGGATTGATGTTCTTCTCCCTCCATCCTTCTTCCTTGGATGATTTGGGTTCAAGATTCAAGTCAAATTCTTCAAGAATCCCTTCTTAAGCTTTGGAATTATTCCGGCTATTTTGACCCCTACAAAATCATTCATGACCTTTAAATTATATTCCGAGTCACTTAAAATATATTTTTCATTTCTCACCTCAAAATGGTCTACATGCGACTCCCGATGAGATAAAATAAAAAACGCACATATCACTCGCTATGCCATATACGAAAATCCACCATTATTTACTATTCACGCATATAGTAAATCTCATAACTAAATATTAATCAGTCTTTGTCTCACGATTAATATTTAATAATCATTTTTATTATTTAACCACATTAAATTACGTCACACGTGTAATTTAACTAAAACGTATTTATCCAATTAATTTTATGAATTAATTAAATCATAAATACATAGAAATATGGGGTATTACATACTTCCCCCCTTACAAAGGAATTTCATCCCCGAAATTAGGACAATGCCAGTACTAAAACTTATGATTTTTAAAATCACAAAGTAGAAAGTTCTCCAAGTATGCTCATATATATATATAGTCTCATCATTCCTATATATTTACACTAATCATGCACCCTTATGTTAAGACCACTTGGCGCAAAGCATTTATTATTAATACCATATCTACTAGTTTCACATGGTAGAAATATTCACAAATCCATATATATATACATATAGTCACATCATCCCTATACATATATATACAAATCCTGTGCATCGGGCTAAGATCCATTAGCGCACCTAATCATCATAATCCTACACCCCCAGGTTAACACCCATTAGCGCACTTAATCAATAATATTCTTTCACCCCCGGGTTATCACCCATTAGCGCACCTAACAATAACATCCTTGTACCCCCGGGTTATCACCCATTAGTACACTTAACAATAATATCCTTGTACCCCCTAGTTATCACCCATTAGTAAATTTAACAATAATATCCTTGTACCTCCGGGTTATCACCCATTAGTAGACTTAAATTTAATATCCTTGTACCCCCAGATTATCACCCATTAGTACACTTAACAATAATATCCTTGTAGCTCCGGGTTATCACCCATTAGTACACTTAACAATAATATCCTTGTACCCCCGGGTTATCACCCATTAGTACACTTAACAATAATATCCTTCTACCCCCGGGTTATCACCCATTAGTACACTTAACAATAGAGTTTCTGCACCCCCGAGTTATCACTCATTAGTGCGCTTCACAATAAGATTCTTACACCCCCGAGTTATCACCCATTAATGCTCTTAATAATAATATCACATAATAGGCATACACACATCCTATTAAGATTCATAGGCATATTCCCAACCTAATCATACACTTCTCATACGTATTTTATTCTTATCGCTACGTATAGTTTAAATATTCAGATTACAATCTATCTCGTAATCTCCAAGGTACATTCTCTATACTGAATAATTAAAGTATTAATTCTCATATACTCTTTCGGAATTCGGTACTACATACACCCCTTCTTTCCTTGGAGTATGCTAACATTATAGTCATGCGCAAGCCACTCTTCAACATTTGTTCGAGTAATACTCCGCTCTACTTTCTCACAATAATTTGGTATCCTTTTTATCAAGAGGTACCTTTTAAATTGCTTTCCACAGCCTTTCAACCCATATCGGGTGTGCTAGCTCTCGTTGCACATATATGCTTGAATTATCATCTTTCTCACATGATATTCAATCCGTCATACCATTTTAACCATGTATTTAGCTGCCCCTCGGGCATATATTCTACACATTCATTTTCACGTCCTTCTATCTCGAACATCTTTGGAACTAACTAACCAGGGTGCCCATACACCCTATCATTTGTGCATATCTACACAACCATAATATAGTCTGTGCATATCATCTGTTCCCATAAAAACATGGGTATTCTCAATCACCACACTAATCATATATAATTTTCCTCAACATCATCTCACCCTTCAACCTGTGGTGAAAGGAAATTTTCAGTGCTTTTCAAGGCACTACAGGCTTCACATGCCTTATTTGCATAATATCTCTTAGTTCGACGTGTTCTATCCACTAGTAAAATGAGTAACAACTACAGTGTTAGCCCTTACCCTATCATCCAACACATCTCTCAACTCTCGGGTCTCAAAAGGAGTGATATAATGATGCGTTCTTTCTATCACTAAGTACTGAGCGCTAAACAAATTAACGAGCTCAATCTCTCTGCCCGGCTATATCCCAGTATACCATGAACTATATCAATCTAGTCCCTACACACCGATATTAACTATAAAGAGACCTTTTTGCTCTTCAAAGTCCCCAACAAACTGTATCTTAAGTGTGATCTCAACCCTCTTTCAGGTGAGGAATCGCCAAATGGCACATCCTGCCCTGGAATAGCAAATATGATAGCCTTTCACTAACGACCCACTACCGCTCTAACCATTACTAACCAGTCTATATCCAGGAGAATATCATACTCGTATAACACATCGCTAAAACGAGTAGTTCTAATATATTCCTCACTAAGTCCATACCCTCTCCCCTATGGATGAATTCAATGATAACCCCGCTACACAACGGTATAATATGTACACGTAATAATGTATCGATATATTCACTAAACTTGTCTCACATGTGAATCTAGCATTAATCAAAATATCATGACTCGCTCGGTCACACAAAATATACCTCATTCGCCTGAGTATACAACTCATACTTCTACCTTGCCAATCTCCCTGGCTGTGCAAACGGTTCTCGGACATAACACGCTTGTCCGAGCCAAACCCCAAAACTATCTTAATTATTTCCATGCTAGGCACCATACTCATGTGCCTTTACTCGCTTTGGGTAAAATCAATACGTGTGGTCTCACTCTCCACATAAAAATATCTCTCAATAAAATCCCCTATATTTGTGGCCACGCTGGACCCCCGTTGTTCCTTTAGCTTCGCTGGCCCAGGGAACACACTACTGGCCTTACCAGCCCTGACTGAATTCACCGTCACTCGGTCAGAATTCAATTATATGCATCATTTAAATTGGTCCCCCACATGGGTCTCTCCCCGTGGTGTTTCACTAGAACCTTTACTTTCAGTCTTAAACCTTGACTAATTTCTCAAATTCTTTTAGATCCCTTCACGTAGAAGCATCAACTGCTCAAACAAAATAGAGGTGACCTCGACTACGGTCATCATCCTTGAAATTTATTTTACAAAACCAACTGAGTCCCGCCTCATGTTGTTCTCCTAACGGCCCTCACCGGTCTTCCTTTGTTGTTCGGCATACGAATCACACACGAATGTGTATAAAATGTACTACAATTATACACAATAGTAGGAGGATAAAATCTCACAATAGGATAAAAAAATCCTTAGTTTGGGGCTCTATATCAATCGAACGGTATGCTTTAAACGCATTGAGCCGTACATATCCTATGGGCTCTAGAATATGATGCTCTGATACCATATGTGGCACCCCGCCTAATTAAACATCGGGTGATCACGCCTTTATTAAATTAATACAGGTTTCCCAAATTGTTCATTCTTAGCGCACTGTCGAAAACTTTTTAAATACTAACCACTAAAGTGAAATTAGACCAGTGACAAATTTCATCTTTTGTTAACACAATAAAATGTACCAAGCGAAAAGCTAAATAAAACATTCACAGCATACTAGAGTTAAATCCAACACAATATATATGAATGAAAGACTTGTCGATAAACCATCAACTAAAAGTTTAAAACCACAATCCATAATGCTCAAAAGAACTCAATAACTATAAACCATCAACGGACAACATGTTCATACAAGGAATACAAAATAAGATTCTACAATAGATCATAAATGTAGAATCGTCTAATCAAGATACTGGAAGAATCCACAGTGCTACAGTTACGAGTCCCTGGAATGAAATCCTCAAGTCTGGCGTCCCTGCAGCTGGACAACTAAAAGGTTTTGAAAATATTTTATAGCAAGAGTTAGTATTCAAAACATTTTGAAAATATTTAGCAAGCATTTATCACAATAAAATTCAGTTATTGATTACACACGCTCACGTACACTCTCTCTTGAGTTCTTCTCAAGTCTCATCTATAGTGCATGCTTCACATTCTATACTTAGCCAACCTAGTTATACTACCCAAGCTAATTAGACTAGAGTATTCAACTGAACTTATCTACACATCTAAGTTCCCGTACCGCCCATATAGTACATAGATTTATTAACATCCCTCATTTGTTAATTAACACAATAGTAACATTCTTCACATGCTATCTTTCCATAACTATGATTAAGTCTCACCACTTAATTTTATCTTTTAGATATCCACTATCTAACATTAAATCTTTAAAATTAAGTTTCTCTACTCAACTTACTTTTAGATGTCTACACGTTATCTAACTATCTACTATCCCACACAAGCAGATTATTTATATGGTATATATTTCACTCTAAACATATACTATAAGGATCATTGGTCCGGATAATCATCGATCCAAATTATCCTATCATCGTTTAACCTCCATATTTAAGTTTCACTACTTAATTACTATAGCCTATTCCAAGTCTATTTTAAATTTCATGATTAAGTTTCTCTCTACTTAATTTACCATTTAAATGTACATCTCTATATATATCATCTACAAGTCTACAATCGCACATAAGTATAAAATCATAAGGTATATATTTCACACACAATATATACTAAAAGGATTTATTGGTCCAGCAAATCATCGAACACAATACAGGAGTAAGCATACTTTAGGTATTCACCCAACCTAATAATCAATATAATAGGTATTCACACAACCAAATTATTCATACTTGTACGTAATATATTTCTCTCTAATATTTACCATACTTGTTTGCTTTACAAATTTATTTCACTGTCCTATTAATTCAAGTATTCACACAACTCTAAGGGTCCTAGTTACCCCTTGTTATATCATTTCAGTAGTTACCCTTGTAAACCTACTAACTCAATAAATTTAAGCTCCCTCAAGCTTTTTTGTAATTATATTCTTATCATCTCGAATAAGAATACGTCACAATCAAGCCTATGAATATCCACTTTAATTCTCTCACAAAATTAAAGTCCAACGCTCAATCATAGACCTACTTCCATATCATTATTCCAGAAATATATTTCATCAAGGTCCCAAATACTTCCCCAATAAAATTTTAGGCATTTGAGTCTTAAAAAGAAAAATCTTACATTTTCTCCCAGCCGAAACGAATCATAAATTTTCTGGTAGATTAAATATCCTCTAGTAAAATTTCGATTTCTCCCTCTACAGAATGCCGATTGACCTGCTTCCAAGTTCATTGGAAATCTAAGAGATTGACATTTCCATACATCTATGATTCACGCTCTAATTCAAAGTACAACTCAAATTATACACCTTTAAAGTCACGTCAAAATTTTGCTACATTACTATGCTGGCAGATCAAACACCCTGTAGTAACATGTCGATTAATCCCTCTACAGAATTCTGATTCACTTGATTCCAAGTTCATTGGATAGCTACGAGATAGGAATTTACAGACATGTATGGTTCACACTTTAATTCAAAGTATAATTCTAATCGCATACATTTAAAGTTAAGTAAAAATTCTGGCAGATTGACATCTTGTGTTCATCAATTAAACCCTAAGTCATTCAAGATTCATGTTATTGAACCAAGAACTCATAAAGATTCTATGTTAATATTCAAATATATTCAAATTTCATTTCATCTTTACTTCGGGATTCATTCTACATGCAATCCTATCCAAACGTATGATCAATTCATACATTTAATTCAAGGTTTTTCAATAGAATCAACCAATTCTTAAAACTCCCTACACATGGGTATTATAACTTGAATTTGATGTGCAATAAATAATTGCCTCATAGTTTTTAGGTTCTAATTTTATGTTGTTGATGGTGGATTGATTTTCTTCTCCCTCCATCCTTCTTCCTTGGATAATTTGGGTGCAAGATTCAAGTCTAACTTCAAGAATCCCTTCTTAAGCTTTGGAATTAGTTTCCCCCTTCTCTCCAAAGGCCTGTCTAAGTTTTGTGAATTATTAACCCTAACCCCCAATTCTAATTACTAGATATAGGGTGATAATTTTCGTAGGTCTCTTAACCCTTATTTTTAAAATGACCAAATTACCCTTAAAATGTGCCGATTTGGTCTAAAATTGACCCGAGACCCAAACTATACCCCCAGGTACACTATTCTGGCTATTTTGACCCATCCCAAATCATTCGTGACCTATAAATTATATTCCGAGTCACTTAAAATATATTTCTTATTTCTCATCTCAAAATGGTCTACACGCGACTCCCGGTGAGATAAAATAAAATACGCACACATCACTCGCTATGCCGTATACAAAAATCCACCATTATTTACTATTCACGCATATAGTAAATCTCATAACTAAATATTAATCAGTATCTCTCTCTCGATTAATATTTAATAATCACTTTTATTATTTAACCACATTAAATTACGTCACACATGTAATTTAACTAAAACGTATTTATCCAATTAATTTTTTGAATTAATTAAATAGTAAATACATAGAAATACGGGGTATTACAGGGTATTAGTCTGTCATGGTTGGCGACTTGAGTTGATATGCATAGTATTACACTTAGATGAAGAGTGAGGTACTTATCTCATGTGAGTGCCGATGGGAAAAACATACTTTAAATTAACTTTATTATTGCATCTTAATTTTTGTAAGGTAATTCTTGCAACTCCAGGGCGCTAGCCCAAATTATAAAATGTCCCCCTCCCCTAGGTTTGCATAGATAGTGACAGCAAGGCTAATTGGAGATCAGACTCACGATTATGTTTGTACAACCACTACTCCAATTCATTTTATTCTAGAATATGTTGCTATTTCCATTTCAGTCAGTTTAATATTTCAGATTGTTGTATGGGAATAAGCCCGAGTTCATTATTCAGTTATTGGCACAATTGCATAGTTATTGGATTTTTATGACTAGTTGAGTGTTGAATTTTAAAATATTATCACTTGGTATTTAAATTTTTTGTGAATAGAAAAATTCAAATGTACTATTATTATTATGGTTTCGATGCTGAAAATGATATAGATCGATAGACAAGCCCCAATTTCGGTGCATTATGTCTGGCAAACTTTACATCAAAAATGGGGGTTGTTACCATTGATATCAGAGCATCTAGTGTCCTGTGACACTCCACCTATTCTAATCATGGGTGATTAGTCCATTATTAAATTAAAAAGGAATCAATAATGGTGTCATTCCTAGTATCACTATCGAAATCTAATTTATTTTACTAATACCCTAATGGCTCGATGTCAAAATTTTAAATCTTTTTATTAACATGCAGTTTATTTCAATAAATAATACACATTCGCCATTTCCATACACATAGTAACGAATGATAAAATAACGAGATGAATAAATATGTATGGAATAACACTCTAGATAATAATTCAAATACAATCATCCATAACGTAAATCCATAGTCAATACAGAAAATAGAATAAAAGTGTAATGTCTCAGATAATTATCACTAGATAGAGATGGGTGTGACATGACTGACTGAGATAGATCAATGCTAAATATGAATGGATAAATATGAATGCGCCTATTACAAAGATTTTATAACTTCCACAGCAGCTACAACATATCAAATGAATGAACACTTAAGCCTGGCGTCCCTATGGCTGGGCACCTAAGATGTTTTTACAAAAATGGATTTGAAATGGGTTAGAGCCCAAGTAAAACATGTTGAAAATATTTTAGCAAGTACTTAAAATGCAATAAAGAGTACATATTATGTACATGTTAGCTTCACGTACTCTCACTTGAGATTCTCACCTCTCAACTATTGTGCACGCCTAACGTACTCTTCTAAACCCACCTAGTTATGCTACCCCGCCTAACTAGTTTAAATTAAATCTTTTTTCCCGTCTAATAGTTTACTATGACCACTCGTATTTCCCATACAATACAATAGTAATTTTCCAATCCCCTTTTTATTTATTAAGCGTCACCAATTAATTATTAAGATAATTTATATATCACAAACAATAGTATCTTACAAAACACCTGTAGTAAAATAAATCACGCTTATATATATTCACATCACTATTATAATATATACATATATGGCATATGTGGAGAGCTGCGATGTGAGCATATTCTGCTATCAAATCTTGGTAATTCACGTACTAAATAAGGACATCACTTCAGATATCACCCTTGAATCATAAATCAAATCACACATATTTGGAGGAGAACATAATTCCAAGTCTATGGGTCAGGCACACACCAAACGTTCCTAATTGATCGTCGAAAATATCATACAATCAGATAGTATGTACTTAGGTTCTATGCTTTGGGGCTCAAGTCCAAAATCCCCCTAATGGGCTCATCAGGATAAAATTGTCCATGACACGGAACCTCTCATAATAGCAGTCAGCGTAGGTATGCTTACACATAAGAATTCACACAATAGGCATTCACACAACCTATGTATATATATAAGATCAATATAGGCATACACTCAACCCATAATATATGTCTTATACATAGTATATATAATTCCCGAATATCCTATGTAATATTAAGTTACAATTTACTTCGCATCGTATGTTATCGATTATCCCCCACTACTCGAGGGGTGCCATTTAGTTTTTAATGTATTTCAATAAGTAATTAATCCTTGAAAGGTGCTAACCACCCCATTAGATTATTTCAGTAGTTTTAATACCCTTCTACTACTAGTCCGGTCTTAGGTTCACTCGTACTCTTCGTGACCCTGTAATACCCCGTATTTTTTATGGATTTTAAAATTTAGGGATTTATTAAATTTAATTGAGATAAATTAATTTAATTTTAATCCGGAATGTTGTTTTTAATCTTTACTAGCGTGACGAGAGTTAGTAATTATTGGAAATTTGTTATTTGTTGAATATTACTAGATGAGTATAGTAATATATGAGATTTATTTTTATAATATTGTCATGTGTGAATAAAATGACAATTATGGAAATTTAAGTCGGGACGCACCTGTGTCGCGTCGGGCATAAATGTTGATTAATAAAAGTGAAATATTTTTAAGTTATTTGTATGGTAGTTTTGAGTGCCCCAAAGTGTCCGGAAGGATCGAGATAGTCAGAAAAGTGTACCCGGGGGTGTAGTTTGGGTCTCGGGGAGTTTTTAGGCCTAATTAGTACCTCAGAAGGGCGTTTTGGACATTTCGTAATTTTGGGTAATTAAACCCACGAATTTTATAGGGTTATATCAGATGGAGAATGCTATCTTCTAGGGTTAAAACAACCTAAAACTAATGACGGTCATTGGAGAGGAAGAGAAGAAGCTCTCCAAGGAGTTCTAGGCCAAGAACACCTCCAATTGCACCGCCGTCACCACCAACGCATAGATCGCGCGAAGGAGAATGCAACCACACCAAAATCGTCCGCAAAATAGAATAATGAAAATCCCAGGCAAGTTTTTATCTTTCTAATTTCGTTAATGCATCACTCATGTTAGTCTGGGGATGATTATGATGAGTTTTATGGAAGAAAACCCAAAAAATTGAGATAGGAATTCGCATGTAGTATTGATTTATATGTTATTCTGGAAACCCCTTCACATGTAGAGGATTAACCCAAAAAATTATGATGTTTTAAGAGAAGAAAATTCTAGAAAAAACAGATTAGAATCATGATTAAGAGATTTCTAGGGTTGTTGAGGTTTACATGAAATTTGGGCTTGTTAATCCATGATTATTAACAGAAATTTGCATGCTTTATGTAAAAGATGTATGGAATGGAATTATATAATTGGTAGTATAAATTTCTAGACGTTTTCGTATGGAAAGATAGGATTTGGATGAAGTTTTGTTGGAAAACCCGTAACTGGTAACTGCAGAATTCGTCATACCTGCTTGATCGATCGATCGAGCCAAGAGCTTCGATCGATCGAGCCCCAGACCTCAATCGATCGACCCCTCCTGGCAGACTCATATTTCCCCTTTTTAAACTAATTGAAATCACTTTAATGAGAAATAATTCTTGGACACCCTTGTAAATATTCTTTGGGAGATAAAGAAGACCAGTAGGGTAGATGAATAATTTTGGGACCTTTAATGTAAGACGAGAGTTGTATTTTTGGGATATTATATATAAGAAACGATGAAACTACGTATTAAAGTGAGAGTTTACGTAAGATGGTTACGATGGAAAATAGATGAATACCTACTGAATCTTTATAATTGGGAGGATAAAGTCCATGAGTGTTACGTAGTAGTTGGAATAATTACAACGAATTAAAGTTAAAGAAAAATTGTTATACGTGATAACTAATAATGAAATATGAGGATAAATGTCGTAACTATGGGATTTGATATGTACCCAAAATTGATATGGTAATATCAGTATAGTTATATGATTGTGTATACATATACTATCTATGTGTGAAAATCGTGCCCGCGCTACTTGCTATCCCTGAGGTTACCGCGCTGGGAAAGTCTTATCTCGATGGGACCTTTATGGGGGATATTGGCTTGTACCCTAGAAGTAGATATCCTTGGTATAGGCTATCGAATCGATAGTTCAGAAGGTCCTAAGAGACGTGGGGGTATGTGCTATCCTCTTAGAGACATGGAATCTATGCTTCGCCTCAATATTATTTGTGTATGTGTTAATACAGTTCGAGAGTGATTCCGAACTTGTATTTCCCTTAGTGTTAGAGATACGGGGATTGGATAGCAGAGTATGCACGTGCGATAATTTTTATGTGGGGTGCTGTTAGAATATATATATTATACGAGTATTTAATATATATATATGAAATTCTGAAATTTTGGAACTGTTTACTGTGTTATGGCAAGTGAAAAATAAATCTTGACTTTAAATCGGAAATACTTGTTTGAAAAAGTGTAATATGACACTGGAAAACTTTATTAATTAATAAAGTTGAAATGAGAGCTTTGTTACTAAATGAAATTTTCCTTTTAAACCTTGATGTTGTTCAGTTTTAAATCTTGCGAGTAACCTAAGATAAGTTAAATCATTTGGAAGATTAGTGTGATATACGATAAGATAAACCGTTGGGAAGGTTAGTGCGATAGGTGTGCACATTAGAAGAGAGGTGAGAATTTCTCAAGAGAGTGTCGCACTAATATGTTGTTGCATTGGCCTATAGATAATTTAAATACTTGCTAAACGAATTTTAAATCATATACACTATCGGGCTCTGACCCGCATCTATTTTCTTTCTCTCTTGTGTATATATGTATATATTATAGGTGCCCAGCCACAGGGGCGTCTTGCTTAGGATCCCTTGGAAGGAACGTGCTACATCTTAGGTGGGAGTTACAGGCCTCTTGCTTAGACGACTTCATTTACTTGATTCCTCTCCTAGCATCTTCATTTAGTGGGGCATGTGTCGCCCTTTCCATTATTTAGTTGTTTTATTTGGACATTGTGATTGAGTTATTGTAGTATTGATACTTTGGGATTTATTATTGTCTGGATGATTGACTTTAAATTTTAATGTGGTGATTCAATTGTCGAATGTTTAAATTATTTGGATTATTTGTTCCAGGATTATTGTGATATATTTTTATATTCAATTGTTGTAAATAATTAAATCTTTGTTTTCAAAATAAAATTTGGAAAGTAATGTTTAAAAATGTTTTTGACACTTAGCTTAATTAATTAGGGTGTTTAAATTGGAAAAGTTATTTTTACGACAGTGATGCTAAGAATGAACCAACTGTTCACCTTGATTTTTAATTTAATAAAGGAGTGATCGCCCGATATTTAATTAGGCGGGGTGTCACAGGTGGTATCAGAGCATCAGGTTCTCGTGTCCTTAGGATCTGTACGGCTTATTATGCTTTCAGTGTTGCTTTGTTTGATATAGATCCCTATATTTAGGATTGTCGATTTCTTTGAAGAGATTTCGTTCTCCTGCTATAACGTGTATACATTAGTGAATTCTAATTTCGTTCGGATATGTGCGTGTGCCAAGCGATGATGGATGTCAAAAGAGGACCGTTAAGCGTACATCAGGAGGTCGGGCTCAGATGATATTATAAAGTATATCCGAGGATGATGACCATAGTAGAGGTCACCTCCATTATGTCACGAGAAGCCACGACTAGAAAGGCGACTAAGGCGCAACAATGATTTCCAAATGTTGTTATAGTTGAATGAGGTATGAGAGTAAACTCAACTAACGTGTTACAAAACATGTGGAGAACTGTCAGTGAGAATTCTAGAAATGCAGAGATTGTATGTGTTTACCAAAGGAGGTAAAGTAACCAAAGGTTTAGATATAGGACGGAGTGTGGCAAACAAAAAGTGAAAATTTAGAGAAAATTTTCTTGGCTTTCGGGGCGAAGTTATAATGGTTGGAGTCAACCACCAATTTTAGAAGTGGAATGTTATGCCTATAGGAGAACCTTAGGTACAGTGTTGACCGTATGTTCCTTCCTCAACTGTTCAGGATGAGAAGCAAACGTGGTTCTGAACTCATCGCGGGAGGGCATGACAGAAGTCCAAATTGTGAATATGAATCCTAATCGTTAGCAAATTTTGTATCGGAAGATGTAGATACAAGTGGAGGAAATGACTCCAAGTGGGAGACCAACTCGTAATAATAGTTGATAACACTCAAGGAGAAAATTCTGATGGACGGCCGATTCAGAGGTTGACAATGTCATATTTGGTCAATATAGATGATAACGCTTCTTTGTGGGGGAAGTTAAAAGAAATCGAAGAATTTAGTCGAGAATAGGACTGAATACAACGGTGGTGGTATAGCACCACAAAAGGATGTGGATACACATCAGGGAACCCATTTAAATGCTTCAGATAGTTAAATTCTTACCAAGTGATGGTAAATTCAGTAAGTACTATTATAGATAGTAACATGATCTGTATGACCTAAAGAGCTAAGGGAACAACCGGGATGGCTAACAGGAATCGAGTTTACTAAAGTCTGAGAGAAGAACAATCCTAACTTGGTTAATAGGACATGTGGTAAGTGGATTATATGTTGAGATATTTTGTGCGGAGTGAGATCGCTCGTGATAATATGTTCCAAAGTGAGTAAGAGGACAAGAATACGGTGCCTAGTAAATGGCAACAATTAAAGTAATTTTGTTTGGTTTGAGTACACGTGTTACGTTCGGAAACCATTTGCGCAGTCAAGACGATTGACAATGTAGAAGTATAAGTTGTATCCTCAGAGGATGCGGCGTGTCTATGTGACACGAGCGAGTCACCATATTCTATTCATTGCATGATTAGCATGTGAGACGAGTTTAATGCATAAAATTATAAACGTTACCATTATGTGAATGTTTTTCCCCAGTGTAGTGGGATTTTTCTTTAATGCTATTCGCAGAGGATGAATGAGTATATTAATAGTGTTATGTGCTTTATTGAGGTTACTCGTCGTAGTGATGCGATACACGAGTATGGTATTATCTTTGATAAAACGTTATAGAAATTGTTAGTACGATAGTGGGCATTTATGGCAAAGATATCGGAGTAGTTGCATTAGTGCAGCGTGTTTTATTTTAGCGAGGCTTTACCCGTAAGAAGGTTGGACTCACACTTATATTATCTATCCTAGAGACTTCAGAGGAGATAGTGGGCTCAAGATATTCGACGCCAATGTATGCATAGACTTTGTCAGTATGATTCAGTATGTATCGGGATTTATCATTGAGCGAAAAGACTTGACTCAGTACTATGTTTAGCACTCGGGACTTAGTGATAGGAAGAGTGCAGTGTTATATCTATCCTGTAGAGATGTGGGAGTTAAGAGTTATACCCCTAATGTTAGGGAAAGGAAATTTCGAGAATTCCGATCATATGTATCCGAGGTTTATAGAATGTAATTACCATCAACCAATACGGGACGATAGGGAAATTGGTGAAACGTTCTTTGTTAAGCATAATTACGGGAGAAATTGTAACTTTTCGGTCAAGAGACGAAATAAAGGGGTACATGCCATAGACGGAGGACCTAACGGATTTCGATAACCGACAATGCTAGGTAGTAGTGTATCGGGAGGGTTCCTTGTTTGGATTTCGCTTTGCGAGACATCCCACGCATGAAACATAGCGTAAGGTTGGAAATAGGGAGACGTTTGGTCACTATTCCATGAGTTTGGTACCCTGGTCGAAACGGGATCAACTAATTATGTATGTAAGTTGGAAGTTGAAGTTTGTTTTAAAGCCACTGGAGCCGCTGTGTGGTAAGAAAGCATTGAAGTTATCCCCACGATTTGAGGGGTGGAATGATGATAAGGAGGAATTAAAAATTTTGATTTCTAGGGTGATTGAGAGTACCCAAGTGTTGTAACCACGTTCAGAATACAAGGTGAACAAAGAGTTGGAATGATTTTAACATGGATTATCTGGAAAGAACTTTATTATACAAAAGATATGACCTGTAATTATTTTGATGAATAGAGCGTTAGTGATTTATTTTGGTTGATATACATATTTGGGAAAATTATTGAACTTATCTGAAAAAGGTTGAGATTTGTTATTTCCCTTTTATTGTCATGGAATTTGAATGCCCTATTCCTTCTATTTCATTGAATTTACTTAGTCCTACAGATGGGTAACATGTCGTTCGCTCTCCTAGGGTGATCGGGGTTTTGCAAAATGTGGGCATCTTGGTTAACTGCAGTTAAGATCGTCCGAGTCGAAGGGACGTAGTTATAGACGTGTGAAATATATGTTTGTGGGACTAGTATAACGAAGTGGAAGTGATAGAGTGGATTAAACGTCACATGAGGGGCGATAATCCGTACATAAGTTTGCAATTGAAATAATTTAATTGGAAGGCTGTGGGAAGCCATTTAAGAAGGGGTATTCCCTAAATGGAGAAGAATTTAATTATTATGAAGAACACTCGGAGCGGAGTTGTTAGTAGTCAAATGTGAGAGCGACTCGCAAATACAAAGGGTGATGATGTTAGTATGGTATAAGAGATCCAGAAGTGCACTTCGTGGAGAGAAGAGCACGGGTGGAACTTTCGGCATACACCAAGGAAGGAAGGGGAGTATTACGTGTCACCTAATGTGTAACATTTCAAGGGAAAAAAATCGATGTTTAGCGGGACATAGGAATAGTCTCTACATGCACCGCCCATAGGTAAGGTTTGGTTGAAAGAGGAGAATCAACCAAAGAATTTTGTGTTTATCAACAATTCCTGAAATTGGAAGAAGTCGGTACAGTCCTTAGATGGGTTGCCATCTTCAAAACAAGATCAAGGATTCATCGCGAACATGTGAGTTAAGCCGTAGAGAAGGGAGTGATTGATATTCCTTTGGACTCGTTTACAATATTGACTAGTATGCCCAGACTTCCTTTGAAAGGAAGGATCGCGCTAGTGCATGGTCCGACGCAGTTTAAACTTCTGAATCAGGATGAGATTTGTGAATCCCACCTTTGATATGGGATTTCAGGAACCAGCGGAGATAAGGTTTCATTTTGAGTGGGATGTATCACCCTTAGCCAGGGAATAGGCGCACGGTGATTCAAGATTTGTGGAGTCACGTGAAGGAGATTTTGGAATCTTGGTACGATGATTTTAGGAATGCTCTGTAGAAGCACTCATACCTGTTTGTCGCGTACGAGGTGCTTATTAAGGTTTTGGTATGGAAGAACCTCGACTATTCTCCTTTCGTATGTTTAAAGGTGAGTATATAATCAGAAATTTTGGATCGGTCGAGAAAACATCCGATAACTATGGTGGAATTCCACGACTGTTTTAGGGGAGGCAAAAGTGGTCAAATGTTCATATGATTTTCCCAGAATGGGAGTTTTGTATATGAATAAATTCGAGTAGTTGACATGTAGTGAGGTGCGGCCTCCCAATGATAGTGAGATAACATAAACAAGAGACAAAGTGGACATACCATTCTTTGTCATTTTGATTCCAGATGTTCTCAACAATCCAATCAATAAAATTCGAAAAATACATGTGGGCCTATAATGGTTAGGGGGAAAAATTCCCCAAACTTCACGTGCAACGTGACAGTCTCTCAGAACATGCTCTATGTCCTCCACACTATGACATCTATTACATCTACTACATCTACTATCATTGGATATACACCTAATGACCCTTTGCTGGTTAGTGAGGAGTTTACCGTAGAAGATAATCCACAAAAAAGTTTTGAATTTCTGGGGGATTTTGAGCGTCCAAATTTTGTTCCAATACCCATTGGGTGGTGGGATTAAGGGGTCGGTATTTAGGAGAGAGTGGTAGCAAGACTTAATGGAAAAAATTTCATTTATTTTATTTCCCCAGCTCGGTCTGTCCGTTCTGGTGGCAACACGAGGCAGGGGGTGCTGACAATAGCATTAACAGTGTTGCTAGGAAAGCGTCTTGCAATCTCTGGGGTGTTCCAACTTTTATAAGTATTAATGAGGATGTTGACCAGGTCATTTATTTCACAACTCGACTCATTCGAAGGTTTCAGTCTCCCTTTCCCACACCACCAGTCCTCGAAGATGTGGATATCGTCACCATTTCCGATGGTCCATTTACTGTTATCATAGAGTGTATTTTTGCACTTATAAATACTTCTCCAAATGTGAGAGGCATTAGCTTTTTTAGGCCATTTTCTGGGATTTGGGTCATGGGTGTATTTATTTTTCAGCACTTGAATCCAGAGGGGGTCTTTTTTAGTCATAATTCTCCAACCTAGTTTGGCGACCAAAGCTTTGTTGTTAAGGTCGCTGTTACGAAGCCCGAGACCCCCACTCGATTTAGGTTTACAAACGTTCTCCCAAGAGACCAGGTGGACTTTTTTTGTCTTTTCATTATCACCCCATAAGATATTTCTATTTATTTTATCGAGGGTATCACACGTACTTTTAGGGAGGAGAATCGTTTTCATGGTATAGTTTGGTATGGTGGAAGAAACCGATTGAATTAGGGTGGCTCTTCCAGACAAGGATAGGAGTTTAGCTTTCCAACCTGCAAGACGTTTATTCATGACCTCTTTGAAATGTTCCTTCCCCAGCCTACCATGAATCAGGGGAAAGCCTAAATAAGTGCCTAGGTTTTGTGTTATAGGCATACCACATTGATGGATGATCTCAAGCGCTCTCCTGCGAGGAATTTTTGGGAAGACGTAAATTTTGGATTTATTTAGGTTAACCTTTTGACCTAAAATTTTACAAAAATCCTCCAATGTCTCCATCATAGTTCTGCACGAGTGTTGGGTGGCTTTCGTGAATAAGATAAGGTCATCCGTAAAAAACAGGTGAGAGATGATTGGGCCATGACGTGAGGCTTTAAGTCCCTTACAGTCGTTGTTCATGACTTTGGTAGAAATCATTGCGGAAAGGTATTCCATACACATCACAAATAGGTAGGGTGAAAGGGGGTCCCCCTGTCTCAAACCCCTAGTAGGTTTAAACTTAGGGAGTGGGGAACTGTTCCACAGATTTTTCTTAGTTATGGAACTAACACAACTCATGATAAGATTAGTTACCCTTTCACTCACATTGAACCATCTAAGCACATTCCCAATAAATTCCCAGCTAACTCTGTCATAAGCTTTCTCAAGGTCAATTTTAAATATAACACCCCCATTCTTCACGTTTTTCTTCGAAAGGGTATGAATAATTTCTTGGGTTATGATTACATTATCCGAAGTTTGTCTCCCCAAAAGAAAACTTGCTTGGGCTGGACTAATGATCTTACAAAGTATGGGTCTCAGTCTATTAACAATGATCTTGGCAACAATTTTATACGCCACATTACAGAGGGTGATTAGTTTAAATTGAGTAATCAATTCCTGATTATCAATTTTTGGGATAAAGGTGATGTAGCTCTCATTTATACTCTCGGGGACTCTACTAGTGATGAAACATGTGTTGACAAATTAAGCAAGGCATGGATTAATAAGTTCCCAAAAATGTTGGTAGAAAAAGGGTGGCGTCCCATTCGGGTCGGGGGCCTTTAGGGCCTGCATACTAAAGTTTGGATTTTTAATCTCATCAAGGCAAATAAGGAAATCAAGGGTGTTATTCTCTCGGTTACTAATAAGGATGGGATTCGACTCACTAAGGGGGATATCGTGATTCAAATGGGGGTCGTTTTTAAAAAGGTCAATAAAATATATATTTATGTGTTCCATAAGCATGTCATGATTATCACACCAAGTATCATTAACAAGGAGTCTATCAATTTTATTTCTACGTCTCCTAATGATCGTAGAGGTGTGGAAGAATTTTGTGTTACGATCTCCCTCCGCTAACCATTTTACTCTCGATTTTTGGAGCCAAAAGGTTTCTTCATTTTTTAAAATAACATTATATTCCTATCTAGGTTTGCCTGCCAAGATATCTAAATTATGGGAAAAGGCATTTTATTGAGCCACTTGAATACCTTTAAGTCTGTTGAGAAGTATTTTTTTATTTCTAAAATTGTTACCGAACACATTCTTGTTCCAAATGTTAGTATTTATAGCTAAGTGTTTAATATTATTTAGTAGATTATCATTGTTATTCCAATTTTTTGAAATGATATTATAGAAATCTTCTCTATCAAACTAACATGCAAGAAATTTAAAGGGTCTAGGAGAGGGAGTGAGGGGGAATTTTGCCATCAGTGTGTATCACCATAGGGCAATGGCAGAAGAGGTCCTCGTGAGGTTATCCACCACGACCTCGGGAAATTTAATCCTCCATTCAGGATTAGCAAGAGTACGATCCAATCGCACCGAAGTATTAGCAAGACCCATGCGACTATTGGTCCATGTCATCCGTGGTCCGGTACTACCCAAATCAGTGAGGCTACACTATTAATATTGTCCACAAACTCCGAGCACATGCTGGTTGAAGAAAACCTAGTATAGCTTTTCTTTTCCGAGGGGTCAGTGTGATCATTGAAGTCACCCATAACCATCTAGGGAATATTAATATCATTTGCAAGGTTGGTGATATTATGCCAAAGTCTTTGACGTAAGAAGGGGATGGGGATGGCATAGACTGCAGTAAGGATCCAATCTTCATAATTTATCTTAGATACTAGAAGATGTATGGCCTATCCAGAAATGTTAATAGGCAGCAAATCCACAATGTCAGGTTTCCATAAGACCTAAATACCTCCTGCTCTGCCCACGGTGTTCGAGATGGCTTGTTCCGTAAATCCAACATCATAGAAGAAGTTTCCCATTTTATTGAAAGTAATATGGGTTTCAAGGATGATGACCACATCAGGTTTATACATATCGTTTAATTCTTTGAACGTAGGTTTGAAGAGTTTTTTCCCGGCTCCCTGGCAGTTCCAGACGATAAAAGACATAGATGTAGTTTTGTGGGAAATGGGTACGAGCTCTTCCTCAGGCTAGGGGAGTCTATTCTTTACCCGCATTTGAGCTTCCAGCGTTGGGAGGCACTCCACAACTCTCACTGCATGTCTTTTATCCTCATAGGGAATATTCTAATTTGGTTGAATTAGCATTCTTAACTGTGCTGTTTGCCATATTATTCTGAGTATTGATGCTTCCTCCACTTTGGAGTTGACCCAGAAGTCACACATTGGGCTCTTGAGGGTTTGATGTGTAATCTGGAGGTCTCCCAGCATTGCAAGGAAGGAGGGATCCATTTTCGTTATGGGATACGCTGTGCGCTTGTATTTGGGTAAGTATAGAAGTTCTGGGAGCTGTTGAGGGGTTTTAAATAAAGGTTGGGGGGTCATTGGCATTTAAATCAAGAGGAGGGTTAGAGCTGTAAATAGTTGAGGTGACAGTGGCGTTCTGATTATTTGACTTACTTAACATAGGGGTGTTTCGATCAATACCATGTGGCGTCGAGATTTGGGATTGTCTATTTGAATTTTCCTTCACAGATTGTATATCCCTATCAGTCGCACTGTTTTCTTTTGTTAGCCTGACGTCCACTTCCATGCAAGATTAATTAATGTGAGTATTAATATTTGTCCCTTCCGAAGTGCGTGTCCCAACCCTTGGAGCCCTATTCTCATGGAGAGATTTCCTCATCTGTACCGCACGCTCCACTAAGTCACAAATTTTGACTGAATTCCTACCATTGGCATTTCTATTTGATTTACTTGGTTAACATTTGTACCCAGAGGGTCCCACGCCAGAATTACCCATTTGTGAGTTGTTTGTCAGTTGCGTGTTCTCTTGGTTAAAGTCTCTATTGTATGGAGTTTATTTCCTCTTGCTTTTATCTCCTGAGTTGACACGGGTCTGAGAGGTACCCTCAAGAAGGTTAAATCTATTATTTTTAAACTTATCTTTACCTTGCTGATAGACTTTTGATTGACCTATTTCTATAGGACGTCTCCCTCTACACTTGACCAACATCCAAGGACCAAAGTTCCCAGCGTCATGGTTAGTTCCATTCTCACTCTGGTTACTTTTGTCAGGTAACATAGTCAAAACAATACCATTATCCACGTGGACTGTGTTATTTTCTTGGACCTTCATGTGTGAAGTACCATTTCCAACGGTCAAATTTGCTCCCTACAATTCAGTTGTTCTCGTCGTCGTATAGAAAAGACAAACTTCACTCCGGTGGCCAATCTTTCGACAGTGGACACACAGATAAGGCAAGAATTCATATTCAAATCTATATTTGCGCCCCTCAAGTTTGTAGGTAGAAATGAGGGGTTTAGCGAGATCCACCTCAACACAAATCCTTTCATATTTACCCCTTGAAGAGGATGCCGAGTTGAAGTCAGTTTTGATGGGTTTCCCCACCTTACATCCGATTTGAAAAAGAGTTTTCTCCTCAAACCATTCAATGGGTAATCTTGGGAGACCAATCCACATAGCTGTGGTGGCTTCCAGAGAGTTTTCTGGGTTGAAGTTAGGCTCCCACTTCTTGACAGTGAGATAATGGTTCATGACTATCCATGGGCCTCCGGTGAGTACGTGATGGTAATCCTCTTTATTATGGAATTTAAAAAGAAAGTGACCTTCTGCTAAATCCACCACCTCAAAATCTCCATGAAGATTCCACAGTAATGGTGCTTTGTTGCATAAAGCTTTGTATCCAATGTTTCCTCCAAGTAGTCTAACTATGATGTTGTCCCTCCATTTTCTTTTGAGTTTCTCCACATGTTTAGGGGGAATTTTAACCATAGGACAAAGAGGATCCTCCATTTCCAGTTCTTCATTGAGATTAATCTCTTGGGAATTTGGATTCTCTTGTTCGTTCTTTCCATCTTCAGTGAAAAGAATTGATGCATAACGTGATTGGTTTAGTCAGCAGAATTAAGTTGATTTGTTCTTTAACTGTCAACTAGAAAATAGGAGTAGAAGTTACAGAAGACTTGGTCTGTAGTAGTGGCTTTTATTTAGGAGCTTAGTTGCTACTTTATAGGCTTTTTGGTTATTGTTTTAGGTTATAAATAAAGGATGTAATCATCAGTTTGATATATGAGGATTGCAGATAAATTGTCGTCCATTTGTAAACTGAAAAGGCTGTAGCTTTACTTCTCTGTTTTAAAATTATTCTCTGTCTTTAACTCTTCTTGCCTTGTTTGTATCTATTATTTCCAACAGTTTTGGTATCAGAGCCAGATTGGTTCCAGTTTGGGGCGTAGTTTTTTTTACTGTGGAGATTAATTGCTGTAGCAGGAGATATTTGTGCAACTGAGGTGTTTGTTAAAAATCTTCAAAGAGCAATAATGAATTCTCTCAATGTTTTATAATCTCAATCCTTGGTGCCAATTTTAAACGGAGAAAATTATGTCTTCTGGAGCATTAAGATGAAGACATTTTTCATCTCACAAGACTTGTGGGAGTTGGTTGAGTCGGGTTTTGCAGAGACAGCAGCGGATGTACGAGAACTTCACAAGAAGGATGCGAAGGCTCTGCTTGTTTTGCAACAAGCTGTGACGGAAGCAATTTTTCCCCGTCTTGCAAATGCCACCAAATCGAAGGATGCGTGGGTAATTCTTAAGCAAGAGTTCCATGGGGATAGCAAAGTAACTATAGTGAAACTTCAGACGCTGCGTAGAGAGTTCGAAACACTCTTTATGAAAAGTAATGAAACGGTGCAAGATTTCATTTCTAGAGTTTCGATTATAGTAAATCAAATGAAGACCTTTAGTGAGAGTATTTCTGATCAGAAGGTTGTCGAAAAGATTTTACGAAGTCTTACCACTAAGTGGGATCACGTAGTTACTGATATTGAAGAATCCAACAAGGATATGAGTAACTATTCTATGAATGACTTAATGGGATCTCTTTTATCTCATGAAGATAGGATGAACAGGGCAGAAAATAAGAACGTGGAACAGGCATTTCAGTCAAAGGTGGATCTTTCTAAAGAAAAATCTGGTGAAGGTGGTTCTGGATATGCAGGTTGAGGCAGAGGCCGAGGCCGAGGAGGTTATCGTGGTCGAGGAAGAGGATGGGGTTGAACTGGTTGGGGTCATCAAAATGGTGGTAGAGGCAACCAAAGACAAGATCATCAAGGCAAGCAATGTTATTCGTGTAAGCAATATGGTCATATTTCACCAAACTGCCCAAACAAGGCTCAGCAGCAAGCCAACTTTGCTAAACAAGAACAAGAGGAAGGTAGTTTATTTCTTACATGTATGGAACCTAAAGGGAGTATGAATGATGTATGGTTTCTAGATAGTGGTTGTAGTAACCATATGACAGGAAATAAGACTTTGTTTCGCGACTTTAATGAATCTATGAAGTCAAAGGTTCGTCTTGGTGATGACAAGGCACTCCATATTGAAGGTAAAGGGAGTATTGGAGCAATGACTAAATCAGGTATTACAAAATCAATTAGTGACGTTTACTATTTACCTGATTTAGCTCATAACCTGCTAAGTGTGGGTCAGATGGTTGAAAAAGGATATTCTGTTTTGTTTGGGAATGATGTGTGTGAAATTAGAAAAAAGAACATATCTGATCAACCTATTGTTAAGATTCATATGACTAAGAACAAGATGTTTCCCCTTGATCTTTCATGTTTGAATGAATGTGCATTGGTTACTACCGTTAAAAATGATTCCAAACTTTGGCATTTACGGTATGGCCATTTGCATTTTAATGGGTTGAAATTATTGAATCAGAAGGATATGGTGGTTGGTTTGCCCTCAATACATTGCATTGATGATGTATGTGAAGGATGCATTTACGGGAAGCAACACAGGTTACCATTTCAGGTTGGAAAAGCTTGGAGAGCTAAGAAGCCCCCTAAAATTGTCCATGCTGATATATGTGGTCCAACAAGAACATTATCCTTCAATAAGAGTAGATATTTTTTACTCTTTACGGATGATTATACTCATATGAGTTGGGTGTACTTCCTTTCTTACAAATCAGAAGCTTATGAAAAGTTTCAGGAGTTTAAAGCCTTTGCAAAAAAGGAAAGTGGGCAGGTCCTAAAAGTTCTTCGCACTGATAGAGGGGGAGAGTTCTTATCCGATGAGTTCACCTATTTTTGCAAGAAAAATGGGATTCAAAGGCAGCTAACAGTGAGAAAAACCCTGGCACAGAATGGTGTTGCTGAAAGGAAGAACCGAACGGTGGTGGAGATGGCGAGAAGCATGCTAAATGAGAAAAGGCTGCCCAATGATTTCTGGGCTGAAGCAGTAGGTACATCAGTATTTCTTCTCAACATATCTCCAACTAAGACTGTCCGAAACATGACTCCCTATGAAGCTTGGTGGAATCGAAAACCCAATGTAAGTCATTTAAAGATTTTTGGTAGCATTGCTTATTCCTTGATTGACTCTAGTGCTCGTTCGTAGCTTGATAAAAAGAGCGAGAAATGCATCTTTGTGGGGTATAGCGATGAAACCAAGGGTTATCGGTTGTATAATCCAAAAAATGGAAAACTTATTATTCGTCGAGATGTTGTATTCGATGAAAATAGCTTCTGAAATTGGGAAGGAGAACAAAATCAACAAGTGCCATTTGTTGAGGATGTAGTCGAGCCAACACAAGAAACGGAGAATCAAGTATCGCCTCAGCATTGTCCCTCATCAAGTTCATCTGGGAGGTCTTCTCTAAGGGATTCAACATCATCGGGCTCATCCGGAAGGTCTACTCCAAGTAATTCAGAAATTGTGGGCAGCGACAATTCAGATTCCACTTCGGGCTCTAATAGTCCTCCTCTTAAGTATCGATCTTTAGCTGAGATTTATGAATCATGCACTTTTGCTTTATTAAGTACAGAGACTGTCAACTATGAAGAAGCACAAGGGAAAAAAGAATGGGAGAAATCTATGCAAGAGGAAATTAATGCAATTGAAAAGAATGGTACGTGGGAATTATTAGATTTGCCACCCGAGAAGAAAGCGATTGGAGTTAAGTGGGACTACAAGGTGAAATGCGATCCAGATGGAACCATGCAAAAGTTTAAAGAAAGGCTCGTTGCCAAGGGGTATGTGCAACAACAAGGTACTGATTTCTTTGACAACTTCTCTCCGGTTGCAAGATTTGAAACTGTTCGAATAGTTTTGGCAATAGCTGCTCAATATAAATGGCTAGTGTTTCAGTTTGATGTCAAGTCTGCGTTTCTAAATGGTTTTTTGGAAGAGGAGGTGTATGTGGAACAACCACCAGGGTTTGTTGTCGAAGGCCAAGAAGAGAAAGTGTACAAGCTCAAGAAGGCGTTGTACGGTCTCAAGCAAGCTCCGAGAGCATGGTATAGCAGGCTTGACAATTACCTTCATGAAAATGGCTTTCATAGGAGTGATAGTGAGCCGACATTATATGTTAAGTTGTCGTGTACCGGAGAAATTCTAATTATATGTGTTTATGTAGATGATATTATATATACTTCTTCTTCTAACACTCTCATTCAAGAATTCAAGGACTGTATGATGAGTGAGTTTGAAATGTCAGATTTGGGACTGCTGCATTTTTTTCTTGGTATTCAAGTAAAACAAATAAATGAAGGGATCTTCATTCACCAAGAAAAATATGCCTTAGATCTACTTAAGAAGTTTAACATGTTGAATTGCAAAACCTCATCTACTCCCACGAACACAAATGAGAAGTTATCATTGCTAGATGGAACTGCCAAAGCTGATGAAAGTTTTTTTAGAAGCATGGTAGGAGGATTGATGTATCTCACTAATTCTCGCCCGAACATAATGTTTGCTGTTAGTTTAATCTCAAGGTTCATGCACAATCCTTCTATGCATCATCTTGGAGCCGCTTAGCGAATTCTTCGCTATATCCAAGCAACCAGTAGCTATGGGATTTGGTATAAATCAACTGCTGAATTTAATTTAGATGGTTTTACTGACAGTGATTGGGCAGGTTTTGTGGATGATCGGAAGAGTACAAGTGGTTATGTTTTTAGTATGGGTTCGGGAGCTATATCTTGGCTCTCAAAGAAGTAAGCAACTGTTGCATTATCGTCGTGTGAAGCAGAGTACACAGCAGCAATATCGGCAGCATGTCAAGCTATTTGGATGCGCAGAATTATGGAGGATTTGCACCAAGTTCAAACCGGACCAATGGAGATTTACTGCGACAACCAAGCTACAATTTTAATGATGAAGAATCCGGTTTTCCACGGAAGAGCGAAACACATTGAGCTCCGTCATCACTTCATCATAGATGTGGTTGCAGAAGGAAAGATCGTGGTAAAGTACTGTCCAGCAAATGATCAAGTTGCGGATGGATTTACAAAGGCACTTTCATATCCGAAGTTTGTGAAGATTCGATCTTCACTCACTGTTTCCGTTTTTGCATCAAGGGGGAGTGAAAAGAATTGATGCATAACGTGATTGGTTTAGTCAGCAGAATTAAGTTGATTTGTTTCTTTAACTGTCAACTAGAAAATAGGAGTAGAAGTTACAGAAGACTTGGTCTGTAGTAGTTGCTTTTATTTAGGAGCTTAGTTGCTACTTTATAGACTTTATGGTTATTGTTTTAGGTTATAAATAAAGGATGTAATCATCAGTTTGATATATGAGAATTGCAGAGAATTGTCGTCCATTTGTACACTGAAAAAGCTGTAGCTTTACTTCTCTGTTTTAAAATTATTCTCTGTCTTCAACTGTTCTTGCCTTGTTTGTATCTGTTATTTCCAACATTCAGACCAACAACTGGTAAACTCATCAAAATAAATGTCAGTATTTATTTTCCTTGTGACAGCATCTTTATATGAGATGGTTGGTGGTCCCACTACATTTGTGGTAGCCAAACCTTGTGCATTGATATCATTTACTTTCGGGGCTGTAGGGTTAGACACACTTGTCCCACCCACCTCTGTCATATTTATCTCTATATGGTTGGGCTCCAGTAGTGTGTTTCATGCTCCATTTCCATGTGTTCCTCGTGAGAAGAATCATGGTAGTTTTTTTTTCTTTTTATTGCTTCTGAAAAGATGGTCTTCTTCTTGCTTGGACAAGCCCACAGTAACAGCTGTAGGTTCATCACTGTTATTCTGGGATTCAGTCAACATATCCATAGCAGTAGAGAGCTTTTTCTCTTTCCCTGGACGCACGAGCCTCTGATGAGTGGTCTTAAATGAGTGTCTTGCACTTACTGTCTTTGAGAGAATTAACAGAGATAACATCCCGACGAATCTGCAAAAGGTTAGTACAGAATAGAGAGAACGATGATTTAAGACATCTAATATATCATATCAGTAGTGTATTAACACATGTGGTTCCCTTTACTTTCCTTTCCCTTTATCCTACACGACCAAAATAACAATGATGATATATTATATAAAACAATGAATACAAGTCCTTTCAAGAGTTGTACCCATGTGCCTCATGCGCTCTGATATATACCACTTTTTCATTCATTAAGGCACAATACCGTGATGCATAAAGCCTAGCGAATAATTTTATTAAAGGATAAAGCTTCATCCTTTCGGTGTATGTGAGAAATATTGGAATGAATATAGCTTGTTGTTGGCATTGGCTGTCATTTTTGACCCCCGTTATAAAATTCAATTTGTGGAATTTTCCTACAACAAACTTTATGGTGTTGGAAATGCTGAATGCACGAGGGTGCGTGAAAAGTTATTCTCTCTCTACGATGAGTACATGCAAAATGCTTCAAAGTCTTCCACCTCTCAATCATCGAATTCTCGATGAAATAATGAAGAGGTGAATGAGCAAGATGGTCAAAGTAAAGAGTCCATGGATGTTTTTAAGGTAAAATATCTTTTTTCATTTTTTTGAGAGCCAAGAGTTTGTGACTAGTGCCCAAAAAAGTCAATTGGAGTTGTATTTGGATGAGCCTCGTGTTGATAGGAAAGCAAGAATAGATGTTCTTACATATTGGAAAGCGCATCAATATCGGTATCCCGAGCTAGCTTGCATGGCTCGTGATATATTAAGTGTTCCTATTTCTACGGTAGCCTCCGAGTCCGCTTTTAGTGTTGGAGGTCGGATCCTTGACCAATATCGTAGTTCTTTAAGGCCAGAAGTTGTCGAGGCTTTGATTTGTTCAAGAGATTGGTTGTTTGGAAGTAAAGGTAATAGATGATTTTTCATTTTTTTATTTGTAGGTCTTAAAAAAAATTATATCCTTATATTTTCATTTTTTTTGTTTAGATTCAGTGAGGTTGGATGAGTTGCTACAAGATATAACACATTTGAGCATCAACGACAAAGCAAAGGAGGTTATAGAAGATGATGACCCAGAATCGTTTGAATGTTCAAATATGGTAGTGGATTTGGAGAATGAAAATTACTTGGTAATACTTAATATCTTTTTTATTTTTATTTCTGTTGTGATTTATTTTAATATTGCATTAATTGTGTTCAATGCTTTTTTTCAGGTTTAGTCTTTGATGAAGCTTGGTGGAAAGAAGGATTTTGTGTCTGTTTGAAGCTATGAAAGTCTTCCAATTTTGTATCTGTTTTAATCCATGGAAGCACTTAAAACTACTTTAATTTGTAATTTTATTTTGTGTTTGGATTTGTTTTGAATCCATGGATCTGTTTTGGATCTATTTTGAATCCATGGATCTGTTTTGAATTCATGTAATATTATTTTGTGTTTGAACCATGGAAGCACTTAAATCTATTTTTTCTTTGGATATGTTTGAATCAATTCTCAATGCCTGCTTGTGCTATATGAAGCAAAGTAATTTATTTCTGAAACAGAGAATGTGGTTGAGGGAATTGTACAATTTTCTTGAGGAATGTGGCTTTTCTTATCATGTGTAATATTGAACCCACCTAAAGCTCTTGTGTAATATGTGTAATATGAATTTTTCTTTAATTTATGCCAGCTATTCTTAAACGGGTCAATTATTAAACGGGTCAGACGCATTTTATCGTGTTCGTGAGTTAAACGTGTCGTGTCCTGGCACGACATAAAAATTAAACGGGTTAAACATTTCGTGTCGTGTTACTCGTGTGACACGACCCATTAATTAAACGGGTTAAGCGTGTCGTGTCGTGTTACACGTATAATAAACAGGTCGTGTTAGGGTCGAGAACTTCGACACGATTATTAATCGTGTCGGGTTCGTGTTGACCCAAATAGTAAAATACCCACTGCTCAACCCGACACGAACCCATCTAACCCGACACGATTGCCACCCCTAATGTGAGGACGGAGTATAAAAGAAACAAATGTCGTAGGAACTAAATTTATATAATATATAAGAAGAATTTTGTGGGTAGTCAAACCAAATCAAAAGGACTTATATCAGATTTGTCATATCGTGGGTCAAGGAAAGGATAAAATAAGAAGCTTATAAAACAAGATGGCCGAAAGAACGAATATATATATATATATATATATAGGGAGAGGTTCACAAGTGGACCAAAAGAATGGACTTTTTAATGGACTTAACAAAAAAGACTAATAAGTCTCGGTTATTAGTCCATTCTTTTGGTCTTTTGTTAAGTCCATTAAAAAGTCCATTCTTTTGGTCCACTTGTGATCCTTCTCCTATATATATATATATATATATATTGAGGATGGCATGTGAGTAAAATAGAAGTTTAGCGCATGTTTGTGCTCCTTTTGAGATACACAAAGACCCAACGTCATATAAATATATTTGAAGCAAAGGTTGTCAATAAAGATTAGCCAACTTATTCAACTATTTAAGAAAGGACAACCTAAGTGTTAATGAAAAAGGAGAGCTTCCTATTTTTAGGAATGTCCTTTTAGCTTTATGGGTTATGACTGTGGCTTATTAAAGCATTTAACGAAATGAGATATCAGAACAGGGAATATGGGTAGTTTCTGAAATTTTGGCTTATGTATAAAAACTTTTGGCTTACACACACACAAACACACACACACACACACACACATATATATATATATATATATATATATATATATATATATATATATATATAATGCTCCTGTGCGGACTAGTCCGCATTTTAAGAATGCGGACCGGACATGTGTCGCCTAAAGGTGCGCCTAGAAACTATCGCCTAAATTATAGGGACACTCTCTCTCTTTTCTGGGCTCACCGCCGGGTGACACATGTCCGTTCCGCATTCTTAAAATGCGGACTAATCCGCACAAGAGCAGGACTATATATATATATATATATATATATATATATATATATAGGAAAAGGTTCACACGAATCTAAAAGATAAACTTTTTAATGAATCTTAACAAAGTAACACCTAACGACTCATTACTTTTAATTTCTATATTGTAATTGGTTCGCGTCAGCGACAACGAACACGCTTATCGATCGATCTTCAACTCCCTCACCCCCACCCCTCGGCACCCGACCCCAACCACCACCATCACCATGGCAGCCCTTATAGCAGCGTTTCTAGCAGCAGGGCTGCCACGGGGAGGGAGGGATCGATCGACACACGTGTTTGTTGCCGTTGGCGCGGACCAATTACAACATATGAATTAAAATTAATTAATTGTTAAGTATTTTTTTTAAGATTCATTAAAAAGTTCATCTTTTGATTCACTTATGAACCTCTTCCTATAATAATAATAATAATAATAATAATAATAATAATAAAAGGTATACGTATATAATTACAGATATTAATTTTAAATATTTTGTTATCATCAAAATAAGTAATTAAATATTAATATTTGTACGAACAATTAAATAAAATTTTTGTACAATAAATATTAATTATAAGAAAGTTTGTTACCATCAATATAAGTAATCTAATTTCAATTATGTTTTAACAATGATTTAGATGACTGCATGGCTGATACTGATTCTAATGCTGAATTTTCTGATGTTAAAGATATATGTGATATGAATGATGATGTTTCTGTTAGTGTAGCCAGTGGGCGAGTTCCACATTTTATGAAAAATTAAAAATGTAGTTGTCACTACTTCACACACAACACCTAGTTATGACGCAAATAGGGAAAATAAGTCCCCTTAACTATCAAGAGCTCCATCCCACCTCTCTCAAACGGTGTTTTAAATTTGATAAGTTAATTAGGAACTTAACTAAGAAATTAGAGGTTTTAAATAAACAAGTTATGTTGAATGCAGAGGAGTATAACACTTAATGCCATATTTTTTTATACAGAAAAAGTGTATTTCAAAAATAAAATTATAGAACAAAAGTATAAATACACTGTGGTTTAATTAGAACAAACTAAAGAAAAATGTTCCAGAATTTTTAAAAGATATCAAGATTTTTAATTTGGCACTTAGCAACTCAATTAGATTCTGAGTGTTGGAAAAAACAAACAAATCACATTCGTCAAATAAAGTTATGGTCAAACAATAATTCTAACACTAGAGAAAACTTACACTTTTGAAAAACCTGTTTTACAAAATCCAGTCTCAAAAGTGATAAAGAATGTTGAGTCTCCTAAGCATAGACATAATCATGTACTAAAATATAGGTACCCACCCATGAGAGACATTGAGAATGAGCCAAAAACTTGAGCAATAAAACCTTTTGTGGAGAATAAAGTTAAACCTATATTTTAAATTTTAGCCAATAGATTAAATCCTAATTTGGCTATTTATTGTTCTTATTATGATGTTTTTGGGCACACTAAAAAAGAATGTTTTCAAATAAGAATAAATATTTCACGCTACAAAAAAATTCAATTACTCTATAGTGAAGTGCAATAACTATATTTTCCCCCAAAAAATTAAATCTACGAAAAATTAGGAAAACAATAATAAGCTCATAACCAAATAAAAACCACAACACAAGACTCCTAGGCCCCCCCGATCACCTAAGTGGGAATATGGTTTGAAAATAAGGACTATATGGGTTAAACGACATGAGCTTTTACCCCAATTGAGGTGTAATATTGTTGTTATTGAACTTAAAGCTAAAAGCACTTAGTTGGATAGTACTCAGACTCAAGCATGTGACCCAGGATGAATCACGTCTTTCAAAGGTAACTTATTACTTTGGTGGAAGTATTGTGTTTAGAAATGGTGAGTCCTTCCAAATCGTAGAGAATGAACAATCAAAGAAGCAGGAATCCGATTACTAAGTGATGTTCTTTGTATTAAAGGCCTTAAAACTAATCTGCTTAGCATAAGTCAGCTCTGTAATACAAACCACATAGTTACATTCTCTGAAATGAGTGTAAAATTCTTGATCAAACTGGTTGTGAGGACAAATTTCACAATGTGTCAATTTGCAGCATGTTTTTGTAAATTTGTAATATTGAGTTTATTCCATTTGGATAATACCATTTGAGTCATAGGTTAGGATTCTGTTCAGTTTGTCCTTCAAATATTAAAAACAATAGAGACAGAGTTAAAGCATCACGATCTTCATGCCAAGCTTTATCACCATCTTTGGCATATCTAAAAGGTATAAAGTTTATTATGTTTAACCCTGGATTTTAAGTTTGGATGTTTAATAGTTTTCTGAGGTTATTTTTTTAAAAAGGATTTTAAAAAAAAATATTTGTACATGTCATTCGATCGAGGTTTGATGTTTGTTCAAACAATTTTTATGTGTTCGTTCGAATGAGGTATCATTCGAATCGATTTCACATAACCTTCTATCGAGATCTTTCTACTTAACATAAAGTTTTCATGGGAAGCTCACTTAATACTCATTCAAACGAGTTATGGCAACTCGTTCAAACGACTTGGAGTTTCATTCAAACAAGATGCCTTGAGTTGCGTACAGACATTTTTTTACAATTTTTTATTAATACACTCCACAACATAGAGTTTTATACACAAGGGTTTCACAAACATTTTTCTATATCAAACTAAAAGCCTCTTGTGACCTTAGTTTACACCCTACTTTTGAGATCCAAGAATCAAAACAATATGATAGTTTGAGATCTCAAGTTTCTTACAGCAAAAATTGTACACTCAACATGATTGAGAGTTTACTTTGGTGCGATGGATTCCGTGTGAGTATGGTGATGGTTTTCTAAACAAAATTGGTGGACACCAAAATACGTGAGGCGCATGCATTGTGAATATCATAAGTGGATTCCTACGCTGTTATTTTGAAGAAGGTTCAAGTAGTGAAGACAGCATCATGTCTTAAAGGCGTCAAGTGAAGTAAAGTAAGTTTGTCTCTCACTAATGTATAAATCCTATATCATAGTGAATATGCATAGACTAGTCATCCGAAATTTTTTCATTGTGAATTTTCCTCGTACATCACAGCGTTGCGATTGATCTTTGTTTTATTCTTGCTATTCACCTACACGCATGCTTATGCAAGATAAAATTGGTTAATAGTTAACAAAACGTATGTTTAATTGGTGCATGATTTAAAATTGGATTAATTGTTCGCTCGGTTAATTGAAATTAAAAATTAAAATTTGGTAGTCCATAATCTTAGCACTTGTAGCGCATTTTTAAATTGATATGAGAACACTTTAAATTATGTTATTGTGTTGATCCTATTTTAATGCACTTTTAGGGTTTACTGTGGATTTTAACCGCAAGGGAAGTTCTATTACCCATACTCCTATATTTGATGGGTCAAACTATCCCCATTGGGAGGTATGGTTGAGATTTTTCTTAAAATATATCAATGAGAATGTTCAAAACTTGGTAGAACATGAATGTTCTCCTCCTATTGAAAAAGGTTTGTTCAAAGCATATTCCACTTAGACAAATGCTGAAAAATATGCCTCCATGTTTAATTCCAAGGGTTTGAATGCTATCATTTGTGGTGTCAAAACTGAAGAGTTTAGAAGAATTATGAGCACGGAGGATGCTTGAAATTTTTTTAAATCCACAGATGAGGGTACCAATACAGCTAGGGTTTCTAAGTCACAAGATATTAACACTAAATTTGAAACGATTAAAATGGGAGAACATGAGTCTATTGATTAGATTTATGCTAAGTTGGTTGATATTATTAAATCCTCAATTAACTTAGGTGAGCTTATCCCTGAATCGAGAGTTATAAGAAAAATCTTAAGGTTATTGCCCAAAAAATTTAATGCCAAAGTCACGGTCCTAGATTCTCTTGGTCGTGTTGACACTATGAGAGTCCAAGCTTATAAGCAATTTTCAAACCTATGAAATTAACATATGTCTTCTAAGGAGGAAAAGAAAGAGAATGGCATGGCTTTCAAATCTCTTAAGGAGAATGTGTTGGATTCTGATTGTTAAGGTGATTTAGATCTCGAAGAGATTGGGAGGTTTGTTAAAAATTTCAATAAATTTCTCATCTTAGAGAAGATAAGAGTTTTAATAAGAAATCAAAGAACTTTAACAAAGATCATGATAGGAAGAATAGGGATAACCTGAAGAAACTAAATGATCAGGATAAGTGCCATGGGTTTGGGCATCAAGCGCATGAGTATCGCTCTAAACTAAGAAATGAGGGTAAGAAGTTCAAAGATTACAATGCTACCCTTAGAGATAGTGAGTCATAAGAGGAACCTAATTCTCTTGCGGAGAATAATTTCACCACTTTCATGGCTAGTCATGTGATCCTAACTAAACAATCTTATGTTGATGAAGATAATCATGTGCATGACAGCTTCAAGGTTCGATCTTATTATTCCAAAGCGTTTGATTGAGGAGGAAGAAGAGGATATTTGTGATGAGGAGGAGAATGAGCCTCAAGTTTCCTTTCGTGATTTTTATTCGGAGTCATTGAAATTGAATAAGGATAACTTAAAATTAGAGGCTAAGTTAAAAGAGCGTGTCGTGGGAAATGCTAATGATACATTGATTCAGGATTTAAGGGCATGTGATAAGACTTTGAGACGCTCAAATATGTAGAGGGGGAGTGAGATAACCTTCGCGAATTGTTTTAAAATTTGAAACAGGACTCCCTAACATTTGACGAGTCTAAACTTTTTCTTGAGTCTAAGATTTTGGAGTTAGAAGGAAAACAAAGATAATCAATTGATGTCAAATTTGATTTGGAATATGGGCCGAAGAAGTTAGATAATATTTTAGCCACAGTCCACATAAAAAATGACAAGATGCATCTATAGCTTCCTCTCCCAAAGCCAATACCAAGATTTTGAGAGAGTCAACCATTGCAAAATAAGTTATAAAAGGTCAACCCAAAGGTAACATTCTACATCATTTCTACACTTGCACATAGTGTTGTAGGAAAGATCACCTTAGAAAAATTCGGTTCATCCCTATATGAAGTCTAAATATCATGTCACCATTGTTCCTAAAACTCGATGCATTAATTATTCATCTATTTGGGTTAGGAGATCCAATTTTAAGGCACTTAGTGTCAGACTTGTTGATTCTCACAAGCTTTCACATAATTCTTCACATGTTATATCTTATGAGTGACTGTGTTTGCATATTTTCATACACTAGTTTTGTGTTACATATTATGTGTTATGACTAGTGTTATGATGTTTGTGTCTCTTGTATTTTCATTCTTCATGTTTTTAGTCTATATGAAAAATATAAAAAGATTTTGTTTTCTTTTGAGTCGTTTTTAGAAAAAAAAGTATAAAAACTCAAAAAGATTTTTTTTTGTTTTATATAGTAGTTTTACATATTTTTATGACATATTGTTGTGTTTGAATCCCTTTCATTCCATGTTTTCCATGTAGCTAGAATATTAAAGTATGGTTTACAATACTTTGGATAGTTTCTTAATCATTCCTTGCATGGAGTTGTTCGAATTTTGTTTGCTTAATGAATTCATATAAGCATATGCCTTCGTACAATCTTTCCTAAGCCATTTTGGATGTTAACTTTTTATGTTACATGAACTAAATGAAGTGTTATCCTATCAATCTTGTCAAATACATATCTATATATCTAGGAGACGTGCATATAAGAACCATTGTGTGAGAATGTTCTTAGAAATAAAAAATATATGAATAATAATCATCAAAATTGATATCTTCAATATGATTGAAAAAATTAAATATTTATATTTTTGACAGTGTTATAAGTCCAAGATAAATGGGTCTACACAATGAGTCACTAACGCAAAAAAAGGCTGAAGGTCACGGTTTTAGCTCGTGACCAAGGCCTCTAGGTCATAGTTTTGGATCGTGATCATAGTGAGGGTGACCAAACCATGGGTCATGGTCAAAAACCGTGACCCAAAGGGTTGGTCACGGTCCAACTTCATCGTTCAAAACTGTGACCGCCCTGTCACTGTGGATCACAGTTTAGACCCGTGACTACTAATGTGACTAATTAAAATTTGACACCGGTGGTCATGGTCCAAAATCATGACTCCTAATGTGACATTTTTAGTTGGTCACATTAGTGATCACTGTCTCTAACCGTGACCAAAAGGGTGAGAATTTTAAATATAACGTATTTGGTCACGGTTCAAAATCGTAACTAAATATTTTATTTTTAAATGGTCACCATGTTGGTCATGGTTTTAGGTCGTGCCCACTAATGTGATTAAATTAAAAATAAAATATTTGGTCACAATTCAAAATCATGACAAAATATTTTATTTTTAGATGGTTACCCCATTGGTCATGGTTTTTGGTCGTAACCACTAATGTGATTAAATTAAAAAATATCACTGTTCTAAAAAACCCGCCTAGGCTCCGCCTAGGCACGCCTAGGCTTAAGGCTTGGGAGAAATGCCTCACCTTAAGCTTTTCACGCCTTATTCTTGGTAAAACCCTTAAGGCACACTTTTTTTCTAAAAACAACAATTCCTTAGTGAAACGATGTCGCCTTTTAAAGAATTTGTTTACAAACCGGGCCATTATCTTATCCAAAATAATCAAATATATTTTAATTTGCATATATTCAGACATATTTTTATGATATGTGCAATTTTTGTATTTTAATAGCCTTGTTATGGTTAAAAAATATTAAAATATATTAAGAAGGCCTAAACGCCTTTTCACGCCTTTTTACGCCTACGCTCGCCTAGGCTTCTAAGGCTTAAGGCTTGGCCTCCACGCCTCAATCACGCCCCGCGTTTTTTAGAACCTTGAAAAATATATATATTTGGTTATAGTTTTGGATCGCGACCAAATTAAAAAATAAAAAAAATAAAATTTATTTTTCTGCATCCTTAAAAAATTATACATTTTTCAAAGATGTTTATATTTACATAAATAAATATTTAGCCAATACCCCAACCATATATCAAAATATAATAATACAACACAGTTAACTAAAGCATGTTCGCGTGAATATGCAACAAAATACAACGCATTCTTGCATGAATATGTACAACACAAATAAAATACAGCACCAGATTGCATGAATATGTTCCAAATGGTTCAAATATTTCTTCCCCAACTAGGCCTGCAAACAAAACTTCAAAATGTTCCAAATGGTAAGTAATAAAGGACTTGAATCCCCAAAACTTTGAAATGTCTACATAGCCAAAAATGCATCAAAGTCCACTTAGTTCGTAAGATGAACAATGATGGGGTCTAACCCATAGTTCAAATCCAGGGTGCCTCTTTGGAGTTATGAAAATATATATCAAATGTATTGAAAGTGTAGAAAATTATGAGAATAATATAAATTGGGAAATGTGGTATAGGCCCCCTTTTTTGGATTTTTTTTATTTATGAAAATATATGTGAATGTAAATATGATATTAAAAAGTGTGGATTAGTGATATAATCAAGGCAACCACAAATATATTGGTCCATTTTTCCTATTGGGCATATATATGATAAATAAATTCGAACTCACCAAAGTTAGAGATAATTTTTTTGAAAATTTATAGGTCCCTTTTTCCTATCGAGCATGCAAGAGCAAATTGACCTAATTAACGTCTTTACCGTCTTTCAGAGTCTCCTTAGTCCGTTCCTCCCATTCATCCTTAAGATCAGTATAGATTTTGCTTCAAGTTTATGGACATCAACTTTTTTTATCTGTTTAGTTTATTCATTTCCATCTCATTCAGTTTTCCCTCCCTGGCCTCATTCTCCAAGAAGTCATTCCATTAGTCACTGGATATTTCAACATTTTAGGGAACTTTTCCTTTATCCCTAAAATATCATAACTCGTTTCTCCCTCTGGGAAAAAATTCTTCTAAATGTTATTCTGATAGGTTTTCAAAGCATCGTCTACTTTGAAAAGAACCTTTGGCTTCAAACCGGTTGAGAATGAAAATGTCTTATTAAGTCGCTCCCAAACATCATCATTTAAGGCGGGATTAACCTTCTTCCAGGTGTCTGTGCCTCTAACGCCCACAATCATCTTTTCAAGAGACAAACAACGTTTTTTTAAAGTTAAACATCACCTTTATCGCCGATTGAATTATCCCTGCCAAAATAGAACCCATTACGCTTCTTAAGGTTACTCTGGGATCCCATATAAGCAGCAGTTTGATGACTTGGATATGGAGTAGAACAAATTTCTGGCGGAATATAATATTGATAACCTCGAGGAGATGATAATTGAGGTTAGGGAGTAGGAAAGAGCCCAGGTTATGGTGTTCCACTAATTTGTTGATTATTGATGATTTATTTCGGCATTTCCTACAAATAAAAAAAATTAGCGACGTATATAAGAAAGTATGGTTTACGACTATATATATATATACGTGTGTGTGTGTGTGTACCTTTTCAATAGCTTTTAAAATATTCTCGATGTATCTGATTTCAATCCAATTAGTATGACTTTTTAAAAATCTCTAAAATTTTGCATGCGGTCAACTGGGTGAAAGCGTCTCTACGATTGACATATAAGGGTCTGTAACATGGAATTGGAATCCTTTCTTCTTCAACTTATTTGCTTACAAGTTCATTTTTAAAATGCATATGTCACAAAACGTCACAATCTGGGTGAATGCTCTTTTTACCAAATTCTATCCACAAATGATGAATATTTATTATCCTTTTATAATAATGTTACCAACGTCAGTACCCTGTCGGGAATATGCAGGCAAAATATATTCTCTGCTTCCTCATCGCAGCACTTTGGCAAGGAAAATGGAATACAATCGAATAGGTAATCTTGTGAGAGATCAACTCTATGATTTTTAAAGTAAGTAAATTGTTTAATTTTCCTATTACCATTCTTGTAAATGGGAGTTTGTTCTATATGGTGGGCACTAATGAAAGATGTTTTATTTCGATTAAATTGCGCCACATCATACTCTTGTTTTTCAGTAATTACTATTGTGACTCATTTTTCCTAAGAAAATATTAGAAGGGTATGAATATGAGTCGTGGAGGTAATGAATTTAATTAATCCAACTCAAATTATTGTTTTCCATCTGATTAATCAGGCATAACAAGTCCATTTTAAGTTCATTCTAATTTAATTAAACCTTAAATTACTATATGTCAGCCAATTTTGCAAGCTTTTACACCAATTTGTGTTCACCCAAACAATAACCATTTAAGGAAGAGGTGAACACATCCACAACAATATAACTAAATGACCCTATTCTAAACATTTAATGTATATATGTGCATGTGTGAGTATGTGTACATGTGTATGTGTGTAGTTGTTAAGATAGGTTAGTCATTAAGACAAATAATTAGTTAAAGGTTTATTAAGAAGAATTGATAGAGTGAGCGTTTTAAGCATCCATCATTCGTATCAAACCATAATCATTCAATATAAGCCACAACAACCATCAACCAAACAATCCAATACAAGTTTATCCCGTACTCCTTCTAAATCGTCTACTTGATTGATTTTCAAGAACATAATTATAGAACATGAGATTTCATATACAATTCTACATAAAGGGTTTCATATGCAGTTTCTAGCAATAAGCAGGGTCATATTTCAATATAGAATGCATGAGAATAATCAATTACATACACGCACACATACACACACAAACACAATCATAAACACACACACATTTGTTATGTATATTGATAATGATTTCTATATGCGAAAATTTAATGTTTAACCGTTAATATATAATATTTATAACTAACTTGTGGGTTTTTTAGAAATTATTTTTCATGCATTTCAAACTTCGACTCAAATTCATGCCTTTCTAACATTTCAAAAAGGTTTATCTTATGTGAGGGTATATCTTTAGATAGAATGGATATTATTTTGTGTGTAGGAGAAACCAAAAAGGTTTCAATTTATAATTTTCTTTTTAATTTGTAATAATCTTTTTCTTATGTTTTACATTGTTTAGTACTTCACCCATCAAAGATAAACCCTACTTTAGGTATTTAATAACATAACCTCTCGTTCGATAAACCCTAGTCACATTCCAACCATAGCCAAATCCCCTTAGTTTTTCCCAAACTAGCTAAGTTACTTATTATTGATACAAATTAATAATTACCTCTATTGATATAAACTATCTAGTTTGCTTATTACTGATTACTAGTGTATTTTATTATCCCATTAATCCTCTAAGTGAAATAACTAAACTAGGTCCATTTAACATCCCTAAACAACCCCTTAAAGGAATTTTTTCAAACCCGAATCTATTATCCAGCGTCAAATCGATTCACCCGACCGAATTGATTTGCTCTTGGTGTGTGTGAAGCTTTCTAATAACATAAAAATGTCGACCAATTCTCATATCAAACCAACCTATTAGCCTCTAGAATTCATCAGCAACTCTTCTCCTTCAAAGATAATTTATTTATCAATATTACTAAGCTAGCAATTTATAGCTCAAATGTAGTTCAACATTACTAACGTTACAATTTTTAACATTATTAACAATTTGTGTATTAATATTACTAACCTAATAATTTCAAACATTATTAACAATTTCCAACTCACACGCATACACACACAATGAAACATATACACACACTGAAACACACACACGCACGCAATGAACATGCACACACAAACCCTCACACATACACACACTGAAATACACATGCAATAAACACACATAAATGCACATGGAGAGCTATTTCAATTATCACCATGCTCTCCTTCTCTCTACTCTCTCTCTACTATCTAACCATGGCAACCAAACCAAGTCAACCACCTATTTCTAATCCCCCACCATCCAGCAACCATATGGATTCCATACCATCTGATCGTAATGGTCTGCCACCACATACTGCCTCATCCTACCTACCCACAGTTTCTCGTGGATCTGTTACTCCTCTACCCACCAGCACACTACTCCCTCCCAACCTGAGCTGACAAAGTTGAAAGCTTGCACAAACATGGAGATCAACTCAGGTAATGATGGCACACCTTGCCTTTATGAGCTTATGGAACATGATGTTATTGAAGAAAGTCAAGTTGTTGACACAACCACTGGAAAACCCATCGAATATAATGATGAGCAGAAAGTAAGGACCCTTGATGCTGAACACACCAGTTTTCTCAAATTTCTCCTCAAAAAAGGGTTCACAGGTGAAGAAGCTTTAGGTATGGACCATCACAATGGAGCTCAGGAAGGCAAAATGGAGGTGACACTTACAAACAATCAACAGAGGAAGACGGTGATACTCAATGGTACAGCCACTAAGAATAGTGTGATAGAAGGGAAACATCTATGTCCCGAAAACCAAAGATAAATAAGACACCATACTGTCCTTCCTGCTAACCACTGGCAACTTCCACATAAATGTGAATGGACATCCGAGGTTAACCTAACCACTAAAGATGTTAGAAAGTCTGACCAAGATACACCAACTACCAATACTCTCAAATCGTGGAGTAAAATGGTAGCCCCCAAACGTACTCCTAACCTAAACCTAAAATACCATAAACCTGATGTGGTAAATGGTAAACCAACGGTAAAACTGCCTCCTAAGATAGCTGCAACGGGGAACGCTATCTGGTCTAACAGTGTTGTGGGCTATTTTCTAGGTCGGAGGCTACCTTACTCCATAGTCAACAGCATTGCACACCGACTATGGGATAAGCATGGACTTGTATAAGTCCTACTACATGACAATGGTTTTTTCATGTTCAAATTCAAAAGCCAAGAAAAGAGAGAAAACATTATCTTTAATGGGCCATGGCACTTCGTAGGGAATCATATCATTCTAAATAACTGGCAACCAGATTTCAAAACCAACAAAGACCTTACCAAGACGGTTCCTATATGGGTGAGGTATCATAACATTCCTATTGAGTTTTGGTCGGAAGAGGGATTAAGCTATATCGCCAGTACTGTAGGGAAAGCCCTCTATGCTGATGTTGTCATTGAGATGGTGCATAACCTCAGCTATGCCCGAATATGTGTTGAAGTGGAAGCTAAGGAGAGATACCCATAAACCTACGGCACGAGGATGGTGACATTACAGAAATTTATGTGGAATATCAAAGCATGCCCTACTCTTGTTCGTACTGTCTTGTTTTTGGCCATAAAATTGTCAAATGTCCTCTTATTACCATAGTGTGGGTACCGAAAGCTACCAAAACCAGTGTGACCATTGTTGAAAGACAGTGCAACGAATAGACGCAGGTTAGGAAAGATAATAAGGGGGCTAGATCTAGTCCTAATGAGAAAGAGGAGAAGGAGACAAATACCGATCCAAATGAACCTGATCTATTGCTACCCTTGGATCATAAAACTGTGGGAGAACCTGATATAACCAACAGCTTTGAAGCTCTTCAAGACCTTCAAGAGGATAGTGAAGTAGAAAACACCCCGGCACCCTCTGGATTAGATCTAAAGATCATTGATATAGATGGCAAAGGAGGGAAACAGGATCCAACTTTATATAGGAACCAGAAGAAGAAACTAAGGAAGAAAATACATGAGAAAGCAGAAATGGATGGGGCGTCACCACCAATACCAATCAATCTCAATGATTAAGTTGTCTACTTGGAACATTAGGGGGCCAACAATACCCTAAAGCAACAAGAGGTATGGAATATCATTATAACCCATAATTTATCCCTCATTTATCTTGTGGAAACAAAGGTGAGGAAAAATAACCTTAATAATGCTACTATTAGCAGTTAGCCTTAATGGGATTACACTCATAATTTCTCAAGTGAAGGGGGTTGCTAGAATCATCATTGGTTGGAATCCAACCCATTTCAAAGTTTTTAATCTTTCCTCTAACACTCAAGCTATAACCTGCCTTATAACTTCCTTGAGCTTAGATAAATCCTTTTATGCCACTTTTGTCTATGCCCTAAACCTTCCTAACTAAAGAATGAACCTATGGACTTACCTTGAAGATGTTCATCATGTTACTCCGAATCAGAATTGGATCCTCATGGCGGATTTCAACTTTGTTAGAGCTTGCAATGAGAAGAGTGGAATCCTTGATATTGATGTAAATGCTGTTAATGATATCAATCAGTGCCTTTATAACATTCAGGTGGATTATATCCCCTCGCATGGCCTATGGTACACCTGGACTAGAATCAACTAAATGAGCCTATTATCCAAACAAAAATTGACAGAGTTCTCATTAATGATGGTTGGAAGACTAATTTCCCTGATTCTCAAGCTAAGATCATTAACCAAGGCCTATTTAACCACTATCCTATCATTACCACCATTTTACCTTCCCCCACCAACTTAGCCAATCCTTTTAAATACTTCAACTTCTGGAGCTCTCGTAGGGAGTTCAATGATATCGTCTCTGAGTCCTGGATGACCCCTATTCAGGGTAGTCCTATGTACAAGGTTTCCAAGAAGATTAAGATAGTGAAGCAAGCCCTAATTGGCTTCAATCGTAAGTTCTTTAGTAACATGAGCCTTAAAATTGATGAGGCTTTGCACGAGCTCAATAATATCCAATGTCAAATCAACCATGGGAATAGAAGCTCCAATATTCAGCTGGATGAGAGGAATGCTAGAATTTCTTATATGGATTGCTGCTTAGCTGAAGAAGCCTTCTTGAAACAAAATTCTAGAACTAGATGGCTAAAAGAAGGTGACATGAACTTAAAGTTTTTCCACTCTAAAATCAAAGGCAAAATAAACAGAAACAAGATCCTTACCATTCAGAATCAATATGGCCAAAAGCTGAAGGGCCATTTACAGGTTGCTGAAGAGGCAGTAAGCTATTTCACCAACCTACTTGGACAGACTTCTTCTGGCCTAAATCCTCATATTCTTAGCCATGCTATCAAAAATAAGCGTACCACTGAGCAAGCCAATTGGATCATTGCACCTATAACCAATGATGAAATAAAGGATGCCTTATTTGATCTTGGAAAAGATAAGGCCCCGGGTCCATATGGATTTAATATTGAGTTCTTCACTAATAATTAGGATATGGTGGGGGATGATACCACACACGATGTTGCCTCATTTTTCTAATCAAAATCTATGCTCAAGCAGTGGAATTGCACTAACCTTGTTCTTATTCCCTAAACCAATACCCCATCAACCATGAAAGACTTTTGGCCTATTGCCTGCTGTAATACCATCTACAAATGCATTTCTAAGATCTTTGTTAATATAATGAAACCTATCATTCCTCTCATTGTGAATGAAAGACAGTCTGCCTTTGTGAAAGGAAGATCCATTGGAGACAATATTCTTATTATGTGGGAGCTCATGAGAACTATCATAGGGACTTGGAACCTCCTAGATGTGATCTAAAAATTGACATTCTCAAGGCCTATAACACTGTCGACTAGTTGTTCCTCTTTTATGTCCTTAACCACATGGGGTTCCCTCCAATCTTCATCATTTGGATTAAAGAATGTGTGACTACTGTCAGATTCTCTATAATTCTAAATGGTGCCTCACATGTTTTTTTTGCATCTAAAAGAGGATTAAGACAAGGAGACCCCTGGCTCCTTTCTTGTTCCTTTTCATTATGGAAGTTGTGTCCATCCTCGATCCTCGCCTACGGATGGGTGCGTGAAGGGAAAGGATCCTCAGGTCTGCGCATCCCTCTCGGGATTTCTTCGGACGACGTCATTTGAGATAAGGTGTAAAAATGTAGAGAGATTCGGAGTCGCTAGTCTATTTTACTCAAAATAGACAAAAGAAAAAGGGGAAGCCATCCCGAAGGATGGCATCCAAAGATATACTGGTGCATATGAAACCAAGATGATTCGAGAAGGGTTCGGAGGCTAAGTTACGAAATGGGAAGGTGTTAGGAACCCATTCCGCCATTTCGGTCTCTCATGGATATTTGCTATTTTCCTTTATTTTTCCCCGTGATATGTGTGCATGTGTATATATATAGTGGAGATGGGAATCGTCGACTTGTATCATGGAGGAGATAAAGCGAGTCATCCGTAGGAAGGTATAAAGGTAATATTAAAAATATAAGATTTACGCGATTACCACTATGTTGATCGTTATAATGGAACGATAATGCATATGGAGTAATACGTCACTAAGACCAAGTATATAGAATATAAGAAGATTGGATTTAGAGAAGATAGAAAATGAGAGAGAAAGTGAGAAAAGGACTCGAGTCTCGAGTTTTACCCCGAGATGCCTACGTAGCCTATAAAGGCATCAAAGTCCACATAGTTCGCATACAAAAAGAGGGGTGGGGTTTATCCCATAAATCCAAATGGGGGGATCTCTTATTTGTGTGTGTGTATAGAAAAAGTGTTTTAGTTGTGAGAAAAGTGGGGAAAAGTATGAGAATCCCTATTTGGAATTTATGAGCAAACCCTCTTTTTCTTATTTTTTGGGGTTTTATTTATATGAAAATAAGAGTTGTGCCATAATACTTAAATAAAAAGTATATTAGGATGTGTGAGATGGGATAATAAAAGTGCTAAATAATAAAACAAGTTAATACGAATTTAAGAGAATTTTGAGAGAAAGTTGAGAAAGTTGGACCTTATTGAAGATCTTGAGCTTGATCTTGAATGTTGGAGAGCAGCCCTAGCACTTAGATGGTGATGGAGAGTGGCTAATTCACTAAGTTTGATGAAAAAGATGATGGAAAGTGGAAGTTAGAAAGGGATTTGGATGTTGAAATCGCGCTGCCTTCGAGAGAGGTTTTTAGGATTCGCTGAGAGCAATTTCTATCAGATCTGGGCTCTCCTTGTAAATGAGGTGAAGACCACATTTTATAGGCCCAGGTCACTGCCGATCGGCATAGACCTTGTCATGCCTATCGGCACCTGCCGATAGGCAGGGTCTGGAACCTTCCATTTGGCAGTGTGTTTCAAGCCTTTTTGGAAAATTAGCTGCCGAGGGCAAACCGTTGGTTAGAATTGTGCACGGGGCAGACCATTGGAAATGTTATTCAGAGACCTTTGAAAGTCCTTTAGACCACTACTGGGTTCGGGAGTTGACTTTGGGTCAAATATGGCTCGGAAGCGTTTGTCGAACCATTGGACAGGGAATCGTTCGGACGCAAATGGATCGTTCGTCCCCATGGTAAGTTCGAATCACACACAGGGCAGACCGTTGGAAAGGTTAGGAGATTTACTTCCACATTTCAAAGAGTTTGACCTGATTTGGGGAGTTGACTTTGGTCAACCTAGCCCTGGAAGCATTTGGTGACCTCTTGGAGTCAAACAGATCGTTCATCCGAATGGTAAGTCAGAATTGCACACGGAGCTGACCATTGGAAAGAGGTTTCAGTGCCCTTCGAAGATTCATTCAGTCTTGGTCAAGCTAAAGAGCTGACTTAAGTCAAATAGAGCCCGGGAGCGTCCGGTAGCCTCGGGATCAACTTTCGGATGCAAACGGATCGTTCGTCCGCATGGTAAGTCAAAATCGTGCACAGGACGGACCATTGGAAAACGATTTTAGTGCCCTTTGAAGATTCATTTAGCTTTGGTCGAGCTGAAGACTTTGACTTTTTGTTCAAATGGAGCCTTGGAGTGCCCGATGGCTTCTAGGTTAGTACTCGTGGTATGACTTGGGTTTGTAGTGATGAAGGGAGGTACTAGGGACCTAAGGAGAGTTAGGGGGTAACAGAATGGGGTGTCTATAGAAGCTTTTGCTGGTATCCTTGATCTTCACACTAGATCCCCCCATTTCACCTGCCATCCAAAATGTAAAGAGTTGAATATTAACCACCTATGTTTTGATGATGATTTTTTCATCTTAGTAGGTGCTGACATCAACTCTCTTGCCATCATAAACACTACCATCAATGATTTTAGTGTTTTGTATGGCCTCCAACCAAACCCTCTCAAATGCTCCTTCCTCTCTACATGGATCTCTAACAATGAGAAAGCTACTTTCTCCAACCTTCTTGGCTATCAGGCTAACCATTTCCCCATCAAGTACCTGGGTGTGCCACTTATTTCTTCTAAGCTGAAATATGATGATTGCTTACCGCTTATTGACAAGATCACCAGTGGAATTTTGAGCTGTACCAATCATTTTTTTATCTATGGAGGTAGATTAAACCTTGTGATATCGGTCTTTTTTAGCATCCAGATTTATTGGTCTAGTATATTTATCATACCCAAAAGAACAACGGAAGAAATTGACTCTAAGCTTCAAAGATTTCTGTGGTCTGGTACTGAAATGAAGAGTTCGAGATCTAAGGTTAAATGGAGTGATGTTTACATCCCAAAAAATAAAGGGGTGCTTGGTATGAAGAATACTATCGACTGAAACAAAGCTGCCATGTTAAAACACTTATGGAATCTTTGTTACAAGAAGTAAATTCTTTGGGTTAAATTGTGCCACATATATAAACTGAAAGGGAGGAGTGTATGGAACATCCACACCCCAACTGATGCGTCTTGGACCTGGAGTAAGCTGATGAGACTGAGGGACAAAATCAGACCTTTCATAAAAACCATCATTGGTAATGGACTTGACACTTTCATTTGGTATGATCATTGGCATCCTCTTGGCCCCTGGTGGAAGAAGCATGGAGATAGAACGATTTATGACTCCGCCAGCAATCATAAATCCAATGTGGCTGACTTAATTAGAAATGGTACATGGGTGTGGCCTACTTCTATTACTTGGGAACTCAATGAGATCAAACATGCTAGTCTTCCTACCATCAGTACCACCAGTGTGGACAAACTCATCTGGACTCCTAGGAATAATGGCTTCTTCACCATTAACTCCGCTTGGGACTCCATCAGACAGCACCATCAACCTCCCACTTGGGCCTCTGTTGTGTGGAACAATAGCAACGTTCCGAAGTGTGCATTCATTCTCTAAATGGTTTGTAAGAATGCTATAAACACAAAGGATAAAACTTTTAAGTGGGGAATATCGCATGATAGCAAGTGTGTTTTTTGTGACAGTGCTGAGGAGAATCGGGACCACCTATTCTTCAATTTTGGTTTCACTAAAGAGATATGGGAGGAGATAAATTATAATAATGATGCCTCTAGTGTTTCCAATAACTGGGATGACATCATTGTGGAAGCGGCAAACCATTTCGTGGGGAAATCTCTTATTAATAAAGTTAAATGCTCATCCCTTGCAACAACCATTTACTGTGTTTGGATGGAATGGAATAATAGAATATTCAAAAATATTAGATCAAACCATGCTAGTGTAACGAATGAGATCACCCTACTTGTCAAATGCAAATCTCTCAGCTGGAAAACTTCGAAAAGGAACTTCACCAACTGGCTTGTGTGCATGAATTGGGGTCTGGATGAAAGCCTGCTACTTTTTGTCTAAGGTTGTTTCTTTCAATTGTTTGATTCGGGTATGTTCACCTACGAATTTTGACCCAAGAGGGGTATGCCCCTCTTTCACCTCTTTTGTACAGTTTTCTTTTGTTCAATGCATTTCTTATTTACCCAAAAAAAAATGTTGAGAGAGGGAGACAGTAAGGGGTATGGCCAAAAATGCAGAGATCAACGGGGACAACAAAGGAGATGGACAAAAATGGAGGATTCAAAGTGGGTGTCGACGATATATATATATATATATATATATATATAGAGAGAGAGAGAGAGAGAGAGAGAGAGAGTATTGGTGAAATGAAATAAAGAGGGTTCTAATTTGATATTAACCCAAAAGGTGGCCATGGTCCAAACACATGACCCCCTCTATGGCCAATTAATGACTTAAGATTGGTCATAGTTCGTGATCATGTCCACGTTTGTGACCAATTGAAGCTCGAAAAATGGTCATAATTCTGGACCGTGACCAACATTTGACAATTTTAAACAGGGCCTAGGGGTCATTGTTCCAAACTGTGAACATTATTCACTGAAAATAGTCATGGGTAGGTCACGTTTTTTTACTCTGGCCACTATTATGACTAAAAGGGCGAGAATTTTGACACCATAATGGGTTATAACTCGATCACAGGTTTGGATCACGACCCCTTTTATCACGGCTTCTGATCGTGACCATCCCCTATTTATGGTCACCCTAAACCCTGGTCACATTATTGGTCAAGGTAATTAGCTAAGGGTCAAGATTTTGGACCTTGGCCACTCGGTCACTGCTCTAGATCGTGACCAATTTACTAAAACCATTTGCCAGTTTTGGTGTAGTGAGTCCTAATTCATTATTAATGTTTGATGCTATCGATTTAAGAATCAATCTTATTTTCTAATCTTGTGTGTATTTAGTTCATTTGTCCATTTTGATTTCCCTTTATTTATCACATGAGGCTAAATCTAGGTTTCATAAATTAATGCAAGCCCTAAAGGGGAGATGCTTTAATAAAGGGGAGGGTTTTTCATATGGAGTTTATGTATTTCATATTCTCTTTTTATTTGAAAGATGTGTTAAGTATTTATGTTTAAATGATGACGCGGTAAAGTTTCACAAGAACAACGTTACACACGTGTTACTTAAGGCGCACTAAGTGTTAGTTTGTACTTTTGAAACTTTTCTGCATCAAGTTCTAGTTTACTCAAGATTATTGCGGTGTATCAGACACATCAAGTTTCCGCAGCAAGTGTCACACACACTGCATCAAGATTATTTTCTCAACATCATTGATGAAGTTACGGGATATACGTAGTGGTCTAAACAAAAGACAAAATTTTAATTTTTTTCAAATTAAATATACAACCTAAATAAAATTAACCTGAAGCACCAATTATAAACCGAAGTTGTGTAAACTAGATTTAGCCAATTTTATTTTATCCTAAAATATGCATCTAGGTGATACCATGATAAAGTAAAATATATAATCACACAATGCCTGATGTATGAAAAAACCCAAATGGAAAAAATCTCGGACAATCCAGCAACGTAAATTCACTGTATATATGGAATTATAAGGACACGACAGTAGACTTATAACACATACTCGACGCCCTCACAAGCCTTGACACTCTTTAGTCCTTCTACCTATTCACAATGACATGCAAAAGTCCACCTGTGCAAGTACCACAATGTTTGAGTCCACACATGCCTTGGTGTCCACTGATAAACATGCATGCACCGCTTGTTCACCGTAAATACCACATACAAGGAGTCCACCATGTGTAAATAACAAATGGTATGGAGTCTACCGCACGAAATAAATATTTAATAAAGATAAAGGATATAAACCTTCTTGGTGTCCTCAAATTAGAAATCTCAAACTAGCATAAAGATTTAATCTTGGATCCCAAAGATTTTGGGAGAAAATAGAGTTTGTAGGCTTTTGGTTTAAGATAAAAAAGTGATTTTCGAAAAAATCTCAACTTAAAATTTTCCCAGCACGTCTATTTATAAAAAAGACACAATTTTCGAGGTGAGGGAAACTCGTTCGAATGAAAATAAAAGTTTGTTAAAAAAAATTCATAATCTCATTCGAACCAAATCGAACCTCTTTCGAATAAACATGCTTATCTCATTCAAACGTGATGAATTTTGAATGAAGTTTTCACTATTAACAGAACTTTCTCATTTGAACCTCGTTTGAATTTTTTCCAACGACATAGCCATTTCTTTCGAACAAACTACATGAATTCATTAGAATAACTTTAAAACTCTTTCGAATGACTCTGTTCAAAACCAAAAAAATTCTTATAAATATCCTTTAAAAACAATAGCCTCAAACATATAAAATGAACACCCAATGGTATTCGGGAATCAAACTAAAAGCCTTTATATCTTTTTTAGATTCCTCAAATGTTGAAGATGAAACATGGAACGAAACACAACATGATGGTGTAAGCGTTCTAACTTGGTCGCTACGATCTTATATCAAACACGTCATAAGCTTGAAAGGTCAACGCATTCAAGTCCTAACCTATGGCCGAAACAGTTTATCCAAACACAGAATAAGCCAAAACAAAAAAATTAACTCTATTCAGATATTTGTCCTTATAAATCTCCCCCTTTAGATATTTTTGGACAAAACTAAAAATAAAAACTCATATGGGTTGTCAAGCTCATATAAGACTCAATCTCCAACCCCAAAAGGAAAATGCAAAACTTAATCGACACATAAAGTTGAGTAGATTTGATCATTTGTAACTTTGCCACATGTTACAGACATGCATACTTAAACACACCTTCAAATGCAAAGAGAATATAACAAATATAACATCTGAATAAGAATAAAACTCTCTTATGTCTAATGGTCCCCACCTAGGTAAGACATCTCCCTCTAAGATAAAGATATCCTTCTAAAACTAAAGTGAAGATGCCATTTCTCACTCTTTATGTTCAGGAATAAACAAAGAAAGACTGCATGATAAACCGCTTATCCCTTATAAACCATTTTACCCCCAAAATGAGAGAACATGTGATACCAATTTTAAATATAGAGGAAATACTAATAACAAGAGATGGTGTAAAGTGAAACAAGCACAACGTGGAAACATAAGTGCAAATAATCCAAAGAATGATCAATAAATACCAATTTTGGTGCAAAAATGATACCAACTTGAATACAAAATAAAGCATGAGATGCTAATATAAATAAGAAACAAGATATACCAATATAATCATATAGTATGCACATAGCTATATGGATAAAATACAAATGCAAAGACTTAAAAAAATAATACCTTATAGATGGAACATATACCAATGACAAGGGTGATGATATTGCATATAATGGATAATAATGAAAAAGGAGAAACCATGTGGTGGACCATATATATATATATATATATATATATATATATATATATATATATATATATATATATATATATATATAAACACCATAAACAAGACTGAAAAAACAATAAGCTTTACAATCTAGCATAGTATCTATATGTCTAAACATGTGGGATGGAGTGAAGGGGCGTGAACTAGAAATAAATGAATTATGACTCAATCACTAAAAAATGTCTACGGATTTCTATTTGACTTGAATAACTTAATCAAATAAAGATCTACCACAAGCCACAGATAAAGTGAACTCAAAGGACAAACAAGCACAATGTACACAAGCCTAGAATTTTGATGATTCTACAAACCAATAGCCACATACATGTTATGCATAACTCGAATTCGTTGTGTGAACCCATTGATTTTCAACTATAACACCCTCAAAAGCTAAATAAATTTCATATTTTTCACTCAATTTAAAAAAATAGCACTTTTAAAATCATACAAAGAAACATGTTGGCCTATACTCTTTTCTTTTGCCTCTAATTTTTTTAGCCTCTTTCCAATGATATATTTTCCCAAAGGAGATTTTCTCCAATCGTATCCCTTTTCAATCCACCCTCATATATTCAATAAAAATCAACATATTCATGGGAAACAATTCTTACATGCTTCCCCATAGTCAAAATATATATAGATGACGAGATTAATGGGAGAACATCTCACATAGCTCAAATATAACATGTGAAGTTAAAATCTAAAAGATCTTGTGCATGTGTATGAAGAGGCATGTGTGAATTGAATTCATTAAGAAAATCGAGGTCGAATAACTCCTTGCAAGAATGAGTAAGAACAATATAGGTATCAAAAATCATAATCATTTATCCTAGCCCATGGAATCGTGGAATGAAGTGGATTCAAATACATCGATATGTCGTTCAAAATGTGTACAACTAAATTACAGATTAAAAAAAACTTTTGAGTTTTTAAATAATTTTTCAATAACTCATGAAAATTAAACTCAAAAGACAAATAATTTTTTTTTGTATTTTTAAAAATAAGATTAAAAAATTAGACAAAACACAAAAGACTTAAAACATATACGATTAGAAAACAAAAATAATATGAAGTACAAAGGCAAATGTATATAAATATGTGAACACAATCATCTATTGGATTTGGAATGAGAAGTATCATGTGCAAGCATTCAAAAATCAACAAGTCTAACATGTAAAGCCTCCAAATCTGATTTCCTAACCCACTTAGGTGTGACATAAGGACCTTGAGATTTGAGAACCTGGGTGACTCTAGACTTATACTTCCTAGTACCATCTCTAAGATCAAAGAAAAAATGCCTAAGGTGACGTTTTCTATCACAATATGTGCATGTGTAGATATGAGGAATGTTACCCTTGGGTTGACCTTTTCTAACGGTCCTATCGATGGTCGGCTCTCTTAAAAGCATGGTTTTGTCTTTAGTAGTGAAAACATTTAGAAATTCAACATCATAACTGCCATCTTTTATTTGAATAATGCCTAACATTTTATCTAACTTTTCCAACTTAGACTCCAAATCAAATTTGACGTTACTCGAGTCTCTTGATCTCTCTTCCAACTCCACAATCCTAGAGTCAGGCAAATGACGCGAGTCATCAAAAATTAGGGAATCCTTCTTCAAAATATACATCAATCCCCAAGGCTATCTCGCTCCCCTAGAAAATGTGAGCTTTTTTTAAGATTCTTATCACATGCCTTACGATCCTAAATCAACATACTCTCATCATTACCTATGACACGTTGTTTTAACCTAGCTTCCAATTTCTAGTTAGACTTTTTCAATTTTATAATTTTCGCATACTAATTACAAAAGTTAAGTTGAAGTTCACTTTCCTCCTTCTCCTTCTCCTCCTCCTCTTTATCTTTTTATTCTACTCCACTCATTCCACCATCACTCACTTGGTAATAACAAGTAATGACCCCGAAATTATCAGGCTCAAAATTATATTCATGGGAAGATTTTTTCTAAAGGATCTCATGAGTAGATATGAACGTTGTGTAGTTACTCTCAATGGGGGAATTAGGCTTCTCTATCAGGTCTTTATTACTAAAGGTGGCATTGTATGCAATCGGTTTCTTGCCCTCCTCCCTTATAATTTTTAGGAAATTTTACATCCTTGTTGTAGTTGCTTTTCTCAAACTTGTTTTCATCATTCGATTGATTTTTAAACTTGAGAAATTTTTTAAACTTCTTTGCAAACATGGCTATATCATCAGAATCGATGTCAGACTTGTCATTTGAACAACGTATTTCCTCCTTTCCGGATTTCAAAGAAATGCCCTTATCTTTCTTCATCTTTTTTGAGAAAAACATGTTGAGCTTAGAAGTTTGAAGCTCGCCTACAAGCTCTTCAAGTTTTATAGAGTTCAAACTACCTAAGGAATTCAAAATTGTCACTTTTAAAATAAATCTTTCATGTAAAGACCTTAAGATTTTCTTGACTTCATGAAATCTGGGTATTCTTTCTCCTAAGTTAAATAACGAGTTCATAATATATGGGAGTCTAGCATAGAACTCATCAAATGATTCATTCTCATCCATCCTAATGGTATCAAACTTAGTGGGGACGGTTTGGAGTTTGGAAGACTTAACAACACTATTTACCTCACGGGTGATTTGGAGTATGTCCATGTGTCACGATTAGCAAAACTCCTCCAGTGTGATGACACAAAACAAATCATTGAATAAACGTGAGTTATAATTACACAACTTATGTTCATCCTCACTCCGGGTTCCTAAGAGTTTGGGAATATTATAATCACCTACTAAGGATGTGGGCGGGCATCAACCATTAACACTCACTTACCATACCCTCTCATCTATCGACTTAAGTGCTAATTTTATACGCGCTTTCCAGTATGCGTAGTTAGACCCATCAAATAAAGGTGGCCTAGAAAATGATTGACCCTCCATATAAAAATCGCTAGAATTCATGCCTAAACACGAATCTAATATAAAACTTATTTTTAAGCTTTGACGCCAATTTGATGTTGCGGGATGTACGAAATAGTATAAATAAAAGCCAATTTTTATTTTTTTTTCAAATTAAATATTTAACTTAAACAAAATTAACACTGAGCACCAATTATAAATGAAAGTTGTGTAAATCAGTTTTAGCCAATTTTATTTTATCTTAAAACATGTATCTAGGTGATAGTAGGATATAGTAAAATAAATAATCATATAACACCCCATGTAAGAGGAAACCCCAAATAGGGAAAAACTCGGACGACCCGACCATGCAAATTCACTATGTATGGAATTACAAAGGACATGACAATAAACGTAGAACATTGACTCGATTCCCTTGCAAGCCTTGACGCTATTCGTTCATTCCACCTTTGCACAATGGCATGCAGGAGTCCACGTGCACAACTTCCATAACATGTGAGTCTACACATACCTTAGTATCCATCGATAAGGCTAATCTAGTGTCTATTGATCTAGAACACAGACACACCACTTCTTCACAACAAACGACACAAACACAGAGTCCACCGTGTGTAAACTGCAATTGATACGAAGTCCACCATATGAAATGAATAATTAATAAAGATAAAGAGAATAAAATTTCTTAGTTCCCTCATATTGGAAATCTCAAACTAGAATAAAGATTAAATCTTGGATCGCAAAGAGTTTGGGAGAAACTAGGGTTGGGAGGCTTTTGGTTTTATATTAGAAAATTGATTTTTACCAAAATTCTCAACTTAAAAAGTTTTCACCACGCCTATTTATAGAAAACATAATTTTTGAGACGATAAAAACTCATTCGAATGAAAAAAGAGATTCGTTCGAAGGAAGTGCATAATCTTATTCGAACTAAATTGAACCTCATTCGAAGGAATATGCTTATCTCGTTCAAACGTACTTCGAACAAGTTTCAAATGAAGTTTTCACTATTGACATAATTTCCTATGTTAAAGCTCATTTAAATATCGTTCCAACGATATAGACATTTCTTTCGAACCAACATAAAATCTCATTCGAACGAACTATATGAATTCGTTAGAATAACTATAAAAACTCGTTCAAACGTCTTTGTTCAAAAATAAATTTTTCATATAAAAATCCTTTATAAAAAATATCCTCAAACATATAAAATAAACGCCCAATGTTATCCAGGAATCAAAGTAAAATGCATTGATACCTTTTTGAGATTCCTCAAATGTTGAAGACGGAGCGTGGAACGAAACACGACACGATGGTGTTGACATTTTAACTTAGTCACTACACTCTTTTATCAAACTCGTCATATGATTGAAAAGTCAACACACTCAAGTCCTAACCTATGAATCAAATAGTTTTGTCCAAACATGAAATAAGCCAAAACCTACAAATTGAATATATTCAGAAAAATTTCCTTACAATTGAGAGTTTTTTTTATCACGGTGGGCTTTTTATGACTACGGTGATAGTCTACTAGCCAAAGATCGATGGACACCGAGACGTGTGAGGCGTACACGCATTATGAAGATCATGGATGGATTCCCATGGTATTGCTACGATAAGGGTTCAAGTAGTGAAGATTACATCAAGTCTTGAAGGTGTCCAGTCAAGTGAAGCAAGTATGTCTGTTACAATTGTATAAATTATATATCATAGTGAATTTGGATAGGCTACGTCGTTTGAGGTTTTCTCGTTGTGGGTTTTCCCCGTTCATTTTGTCTTATGGTTGATCTTGATTTTATTATTGTTATTCAACTACATGTGTTCTTAGGCAAGATAAAATTGGTCACAACTTTACGTAATGTATGTTTAATTGGTGCATAACTTAAAATTGGATTAATTTTTCACTCGGTTAATCGAAATTGAAAATAAAAATTTATTAATCCACAACCCTAGAACTTCTCGCATGTTTCTCAGTGGTAAATACATCCTAATAGGAAAAAATGGACAATTATTACATAGTTATTCCTAAGTCTGAATCCCACACTTGTCAACTGACTAGATTTGATGACGCGAACCTATGGCATAATACGCTGGATCAGACAAAGTTTGACAATCTAAGCAAATTAAGCAGCTAGGAACTTGTCAGTGGTTTACCCAAAAAAATAGGCTCCAAATGTTGTTTGTAGCCCTTTCCAAGTGGAAAAAATAGCTATGTAATCTCATAAGAAAATAAAAGACCTAAGCTCTAAATGGCTATACCTAATCCTCATGAACCTCATTGGTCATTCTAAAAATGTTAGCCTATGTGGACATATCTATATTATGGTAATTGTGGATGAATTTAGCCAGTGCACAAGTGTATCTTCTATGAAACACAAGTTTGACATTTTTAAGGAGTTTTTAAAAATTCTTTTAAAGATTGAAAATGAAAAAGATACTCAAGTAATCCGAATAAAGAGTGAGAGAGGTGGAGAATTTAAATAAATAAAATATTGAATATTGTGTTGGCAATGGGTACAAACAAGAATTTAGTTCTCCAAAAACATCGCAACAAAATGGTATTGTCAAACATAAGAATATAAAAATATAAGAGATGGAAATGGTAATGATACATGGAAAGAACCACCCAAAATAATTTTTTTTTTTTTTGGGGGGGGGGGGGGGGGGGGGGGGGAGGGGGGAGTCTAACAACATGTCATATAATCAATATTTTCTATCTATGTAAAAATTCTAAAAATACCCCATATGATATTTGGTACAATAAAAACCCCAATATAAAATACTAGAATTATGACCATTTTTCGAGCTTCAATTGGTCACAAATGTGGACGTGATCAGGAACTATGACAAATCTTAGGTCATTAATTAGCCACAGAGGGGGTCATGGGTTTGGACCATGGCCACCTTTTAGGTATATATCAAACTAGAACCCTCCTTATTTCATTTCACCAATACTTTATCTCTCCATCTCTCTCTCTCTCTCTCTACTCGACACCCACTTCGAATCGTCCATTTTTGGCCATCTCCTTTGTTGTCTCCATTGATCTCTCCATTTTTGGCCATTCCCCTTGCTGTATCCCTCTCTCAACATTTTTTTTTGGTAAATAAGAAATGCATTAAACAAAAGAAAATTGTACAAAAGAGGTGAAAGAGAGGCATGCCCCTCTTGGGTCAAAATTTGTAAGTGAGCATACCCGAATTAAACAACTGAAAGAAACAACCTTAGACATAAAGTAATAGGCTTTCATCCAGACCCCAGTTCATGCACACAAGCCAGTTGGTGAAGTTCCTTTTTGAAGGTTTCCAGCTGAGAGATTTGCATTTGAAAAGCAGGGTGATCACATTCATTACACTAGCATGGTTTGATCTAATATTTTTGAATATTCTGTTATTCCGTTCCATCCAAACACACTATATAGTTGCTGCAAGGGATGAGCATTTAACTTTATAAACAATAGATTTCCCCACGAAATGGTTTTGCCGCTTCCACAATGATGTCATCCCAGTTATTAGAAACACTAGAGGCATCATTATTATAATTGATCTCCTCCCATATCACTTTAGTGAAACTGCAATTGAAGAATAGGTGGCCCCGACTCTCCTCAGCACTGTCACAAAAAACACACTTGCTGTCATGCGATATTCCCCACTTAAAAGTTTTATCATTTGTATTTATATCATTCTTACAAACCATCCAGAGAACGAACGCACACTTCGGAATGTTGCTATTATTCCACACAACAGGGGCCCAAGTGGGAGGTTGATGCTGTTGTCTAATGGAGTCCCAAGCGGAGTTAATGGTGAAGATGCCATTAATCCTAGGAGTCCAGATGAGTTTATCCACACTGGTGGTACTGATGGTAGGAAGACTAGCATGTTTGATCTCATTGAGTTCCAAGTAATAGAAGTAGGCCACGCCCATGTACTGTCTCTAATGAAGTCAGCCACCTTGGCTTTATGATTGTTGGCGAAGTCATAAATCGTTCTATCTCCATACTTCTTCCACAAGGGGCCAAGAGGATGCCAATGATCATACCAAATGAAAGTGTCCAGTCCATTACTGATGATGGTTTTTATGAAAGGTCTGATTTTGTCCCTCAGTCTCATCAGCTTACACCAGGTCCAAGATGCATCAGTTGGGGGTGTGGATGTGCCATACACTCCTCCCTTTCAGCTTATATATATGGCACCATTTAAACCATAGAGTGTCCTTATTGTTTGAACATGGCAGCTTTGTTCCAATCGGTAGTATTCTTGATACCAAGCCCCCTTCATTTTTTGGGATGAAAACATCACTCCATTTAACCTTAGATCCCGAACTCTTCATTTTTGTACCAGACAAGAGAAATGTTCGAAGCTTAGAGTTAATTTCTTCTGTTGTTCTTTTGGGTAAGATAAATATACTAGACCAATAAATCTGGATGCTAAAAAGGACCGATATCACAAGGTTTAATCTACCTCTATAGCTCAGAAAATAATTGGTCTAGCTCATGATTCCGCTGGTGATCTTATCAATAAGCGGTAAGCAATCATCATGTTTCAGCTTAGTAGAAATAAGAGGCACACCCAGGTACTTGATGGGGAAATGGTCAACCTGATAGACAAGAAGGTTGGAGAAAGTATCTTTCTCATCGTTGGAGATCCCTGCAGAGAGGAAGGAGCATTTGATATGGTTTGGTTGGAGACTAGACAAAATAGTAAAATCATTGATGGCAGTGTTTATGATGGCAAGAGAGTTGATGTCAGCACCTACTCAAATGAAAAGATCGTTAGCAAAACATAGGTGGTTAATATTCAACTCTTTACATTTTGGATGGTAGGTGAAATGGGGGGATCTAGTGTGAAGATCAAGGATACTAGCAAAAACTTCCATAATAAAAAGGCACAAGAAAGGAGATAGGGGGTCTCCTTGTCTTAATCCTCTTTTGGATGCAAACAATCCATGCGAGGCACCATTTAGGATTATAGAGAATCTAGCAGTAGTCACACATTCTTTAATCCAAGTGATGAAGATTGTAGGGAAACCCATGTGGTTTAGGACATGAAAGAGGAACAACCAGTTTACAGTGTCATGAGCCTTGAGAATGTCAATTTTTAGAGCACATCTAGGAGGTCCCAAGTCCCTCTGATAGTTTCTCATGAGTGTAATACCCCGTACTTTTGGCTATATTTATTTTTGGGATTAATTAATTAAATGAGTATTAATTGGAAATTAATCCGGGTTAAAAATACTTACGAGATGCGAGTTGGTATTTTTAATGTGCATATATGATTATATATGAACTTGGTATTATAATATTTGTCGTAAGATTTATATACGGCATTTTAGAAATTTTGTTGAGACGCGTGAGACCGCCGCGTCACGGTATAATATTTTGATAATAAAAGTGAATTTAAAATCTATAATCCGTATGGTCATTTTGAGTGAGCCAACGCGTCCGGAAGGGTTGAGATAGTCAGAAAACATTAGCTGGGGGTATAGTTTGGGTCCCGGGATATTTTTAGGCCATACCGGCAACTTAAAGGGTATTTTGGTAATTTTACTTTTTAAGGAATTAAAAGTGGCGAAAATTGGTTAATTAAATCTGATGTGGATTTGACCCACTAAGCCCATAACCAACCCATATTAACCTAGAAGACTACATAGGTTATCATTTAGGTTTTCTAAGTTCCCCAAATCAAACCCTAGCCACCTTAAGCCACCATTGGAGAAGGAGCTTGGAGAGAGGAATTTCTGCAGAAAACTTCATCAAACCTACACCAAAATCAGAAATCAAACCAAGGCAAGTGATTTAAATTACATTCCTTAAGCAGTGAATGCTTCTTCCATGTTAGAAACTTTGATAATCAATCTTATATAAGAGTTAAAAGAAAACTCATGAAATTGGAAGTTATTATTTAATTTTGGGATAGGTTTGCATGTAGAAACTTTGTTTGAAGATGGAATTCAGAAATTTTATATCTATGTGATGTATAAACGGATTAAAAACTGGGAAATTATGATGAGAAGAATCTAGGGTTTATGTTCTTGAAGAAAATTAGGAAATAATGTAGAAATTTGGGATTTATTGATGTTTAGAAGGTATTAAACCCTTAAAAGATGTTAGCATATCTCCTTAGTATGTTTGAGGATGTTTAGAGAACTTAATACATTGTTGGAACGAATTTTAGAAGATATTTGAGGTGTTATAATGGATGAAAAAAGAATTGGGGAAAAATCTGGGCCGAAACTGGCCAGTCGTTAGAAGCAGTCCCCAGGTCGTTCGAACGAACTCGTTCGAACGAGCTTCTAACGAGTTGACCAGTCGTTGCTAACGAGCAGGGATTTCGTTCGATATCTCGTTCGAACGAGATATCGTTAGAAGGGACAGTTCGTTCGAACGAACTGGATCTCGTTCGAACAGCCTCGTTCGAACGAGACTTCTAACGAGCTGACAGTCCAAACTCATTCGAACAGTCTCGTTCGAACGAGACTTCTAACGAGATGGCAGTTTGGGCCATTTTGGACTGTTTTGATTATTGGAGTTCCGTAAACTCATTCGAGGATATAGATATCATTCCGTAGATGTAGTAATGATAAGATTGGGACATTTGGGTATTATGAGAAGGAATTTACATACGAGAGTTGTATTACATGGATGGTTTGGGTTGAGACGTGAGTGTCTACTACGACGTGAGAAATTATGGCGAGTATGATTTCAAGCCGGTATAGTACAAATTGTAATAATTATAGTTAGTACGAGAGTGCAATATGTACTACGACTAAAATATGGTATTACTAAGACGTGTGTTTAATTAGTATTAGTATATGAATTGTGTGTATGACATACCTACCATACTTGCTATCAGGGGAGGTTTACGTTCGCTTAGAACCTTCTAATCCTTGTGTGCCCGGATTTAGATTGGTACCTAGAGGACATAATTCAAGAGAATGACTTGATTGTGAGTTATTGAGTCAGCTGACTATGGAGCGTAGGTATGTGCGTGACCATGGATATGTTGAATTATGTTCGCCTCCACTATTTGTGATTTGTGTTATCTGAACTATTCCTGAGAGATTCAAAATACGTGATCCTTATGTACGTGATGTACCGGGATGGGTAGCAGAGTATGTGTGCACCGTAGCTCAGTTCTCGGGGTGCTTATATTCTATATTTATGATGTGAATAATATACACTAAATTAATGGGAACCTTCATGCTAATGTTGTGAATATAATTATGGTATTGATTCGAGAAGTAAAAACGAGTTAACTGATAGTGCTATACATTGCATATTGAGAATCTGAGTTTATGTTAAATCCATATTTATTACGAGCGTTATTATGTTAATAGAACCGAGTAAAATGGGTAGGACCTATGATAGTCTAGCTAGAGATGATGGTACTTAGCTAGTGATTTGTGTCGTTATAGATGGGTACTTACGTTAGGAGTGCACAGTTAGACGAGAGGTGAGAATATCATGTGAGTGCACGTCCTAACATGTACTTTGCATTTAATGTTTTAAATGTTCTTAAAGCACTTGCAGGTTTTTAAAAATATAACTCAACATTCGGGCTCTGACCCGTTTGCTTTTCAAATCTTTTTCTTGTAAAACCATTTTAGGTGCCCAGCCACAGGGACACCAAGCATAGGATAATCATTCAGGTGACGAGCTGTAGCTGTTTGTGGAAGCTACAGGGATTTGCATGTAGACGCTTCTATCTTTTGGATTCCAGAGTCACTATCTATCAGTTGTAGGGCATGTTGCCCATTTCTATTTAGAGTCATCTTTTACATTTCAGTTCTCAGACTTTAGTATGTATTGTTTCAGTATTCGGTTATTCATTTCAGTTATGGGATTGTAGTGAGGAGTTTTCCTCCAGACTTTATTTACTCTATTGTGATGGTTATTCGTTTTACTTCATTATGGTGAATGGTGTTGTTATTCTTTATTACACTTGTTGCATGTTAATCAGACTTATATTAAAATTTGGCAACTTACTTTTTAAATACTAGGTGGTTAGTAATAATAAAATGTTTTCGACAGTGATGCTATTAACTTAGCCAACTTGGCATTTTGAATTAATTTAATAAAGGAGTAGCTACCCGGTATTTAATTAGTCGGGGTGTCACAGGTGGTATCAGAGCATTAGGTTCTAGTGTCCTATAGGATCCGTACGGCTATTATGTTTCCGCTACGTTTCTTTGATATAGAGCCCTATATTTTAGGACTGTTGTATTCTTTTTGTGTATGCTTCGTTCTTCAGCTATTTTAAGTTTATAAACAGCGAACTTATAAACTTTTTTCTTATTTCAGATGCCTCCACGACGTGCACGACGAGTTCCCAGGGATGCAACCCCCGAACCCCAGCCCGCTCCAGTTCAGGGCATGATGAACGCCTCTGAGGTTGTAGCTATAGTAGCCCAAGCGGTAAATGCTGCAATTGTCGTTATTCAGTAGGCACCACCTCAGGCGCCGGTTGTCGCGCCAGTACAGGCTAATGCATTCCCGTCTGCTTGGGAGCGTGTACGTGACGCTTTTCAGAAAGCGCATCCGCCAGAGTTTGCAGGAAGCTCAGATGTGGTAGTCTCGAGCCAATGGAGGAAGGATATACAGAGGCATTTGAGGATGCATGAGTGCACTGATGTTCAGAAACAGGTGCTAGCTACTTTCAAGCTAGTGGAATCTGCACTACAGTGGTGGGAGTCTATTACCACCGCAGAGGAGAGGGATACTCTCACGATTCAGGAGTTCTGGGTGCGGTTTGACCGCAAGTACTTTCCGTCGGCTGTTCACACGGAAATGAGGAGGAAGCTGATGAGTCTGAGGCAGGAAGGCAAGACAGTGGCCGAGTATGAGGCCGAGTTCACGAATCTGTTGAACATCGTTCCAGACAAGATACCAACAGAGAAGAAGAAAATTGAGAAGTTCACGGACGGGTTGACTTGGAGGATCCGTCAGCATCTGCTAGGGAACCTATCGTTGGCCACTTATTCTGATGTGGTTAAAGCTGCATTGTTGCACTGCCATGACCACCGTTTTCATATGGCCGAGGGCAAGAGGTCGGGGGAGTCTAGCCATCAGGGCAGGACCGGAGGACATGGTGCCAGCGGGGCACAATCTAGTCAGGGGTAGAGACAGAATGAGCAGGGCTCCCAGCAGGGGGATAATAAGAGGTTCCGGTCAGGGAACTACAGACAGGGACAGGGAGGTTTCCGTCAGGGCCATCAGGGTCCAAACGGCCATCAGGGCCAACAGGGGCAAAATGGGCAGCAGTTTCATCAGGGCCAGCAGGGCCAAGGGAGGAACGGTAACGGCCACCAGGGCCGGGGACAGCAGGGGAAGAGAGGGGGGAACTTCCCAGGGAAGTGCTTTGTTTGTGGCAAGACTGGCCATAAGCGACAGGATTGTCCTGACAGGGGCAGGGCCCCACAGCAGCAGCATCAGGGTGCTCGCCAGGAGCCACAGAGGCCTATGTTTCCCGCCGCTCTTCCCGTACCGCCACAGATGGCAGCATTGCCACCCATTCCAGCAGTCCCAGCTCAGCATGGGCAGATACAGTATGGACGTGTCTACAACGTCCACCAGGCTGCAGTTCCACAGGTACCGCCCGCGATCGAGGGTACGTTTCCTATCCATGGCACTATGGGTCGGGTATTATTTGATACGGGTGCTACACACTGTTTTATAGCTACACACTTCGCAAAAGCTTTAGGATTGTTAGCTACGGGCCTTGAGAATGTTAATTTTTAGATCACATCTAGGAGGTTCCAAGTCCCTATGATAGTTCTCATGAGCTCCCACATAATAAGAATATTGTCTCCAATGGATCTTCCTTTCACAAAGGTAGACCGTATTTCATTCACAATGAGAGGATTGATAGGTTTTATTCTATTAACAAGGATCTTATAAATGCATTTGTAGATGGTATTACAGCAGGCAAAAGGTCTAAAGTCTTTCAGGGTTGATGGGGTATAGGTTTTGGGAATAAGAACAAGGTTAGTGGAATTCCACTGCTTAAGCATAGAATTTGATTGGAAAAATGAGGCAACAGCGTGTGTGGTATCATCCCCCACCATATCCCAACTATTAGTAAAGAACTCAGTACTAAAGCCATCCGGACCCAGGGCTTTATCTTTTCTAAGATCAAATAAGGCATCCTTTATTTCATCATTAGTTATAGGTGCAATGATCCAATTGCCTTGCTCAGTAGTAAGTTTCTTTTTTATAGCATGGCTAAGAATATGAGGAGTTGGGCCAGAAGAAGTCTGTCCAAGTAGGTTGCTGAAATAGCTTACTACCTCTTCATCGGCCTGTAAATGGCCCTCCAGCTTTTGGCCATGTTGATTCTGAATGGTAAGGATGTTGTTTTTGTTTATGTTGGCTTTGATTTTAGAGTGGAAAAACTTTAAGTTCATGTCACCTTCTTTTAGCCATCTAGTTTTAGACTTTTATTTCAAGAAGGCTTCTTCAGCTAAGCAGCAATCTGTATAAGCAGTTCTAGCATTCCTCTTATCCACCTAAATATTAGAGATTCTATTCCCAGGGTTAATTTGACTATGGATAGTATTGAGATCATGTAAAGCCTCAGCATTTCTGAGGTTCATGTTGCTATAGAACTTACGATTGAAGCCAATCAGGGCCTGCTTCACCATCTTAATCTTCTTGGAAACCTTGTACATAGGACTACCCTAAATAGGGGTCATCTAGGCCTCAGAGATGATATCATTGAACTCCCTTGGTGGGGTAAGGCAAGATGGTGGTAATGATAGGACAGTGGTCAGATAGGCCTTGGTTAATGATCTCAGCTTGAGAATCAGAGAAATGGGTCTTCCAACCATCATTAATGAGAATTCTGTCAATTTTTATTTGAATAATAGGCTCATTTAAGTTGATTCTAGTCCAGGTGTACCATAGGCCATGCGAGTGGATATCATCCACTTGAATGTTATAAAGGCACTGATTGATATCATTAATAGCATTTACATGAATATCAAGGATTCCACTATTCTCATTGTGAGCTCTAACAACGTTGAAATCCCCCATGAGGATCAAATTCTGATTCTGGTTAACATGATGAACATCTTCAAGGTAAGTCCACAGGTTCATTCTCTGGTTAGGAAGGCTTAGGTCATATACAAAAGTGGCATAGAAGGATTTATCTAAGCTAAAGGAAGTTATAAGGCAAGTTATAGCTTGAGTGTTAGAGGAAAGATTAGAAACTTTAAAATGGATTAGATTCCAACCAATGATGATTCTAGCAACCCCCCCCCCCCCCCCCCCCCGCCATCACTTGGGCAATTATGAGTGTAATCCCATTGAGGCAGACTGCTAATAGTAGCATTATTAAGGTTATTTTTCCTCACCTTCGTTTCCACAAGACAAATGAGGGATAAATTATGGGTTCTAATGATCTCCCGTACCTCTTGTTGCTTTAGGGGATTGTTGAGCCCCTTAATGTTCCAAGTAGCTAAATTAATCATTTAGATTGATTGGTATTGGTGGTGAGGCCCTATCCATTTATGCCTTCTCATGCATTTTCTTCCTTAGTTTCTTGTTCTGGTTCCTGAATAAAGTTGGATCCGATTTCCCTCCTTTGATATCTATATCAATGATCTTTAGAGCCAATCCAGAAGGTGCCGGGGTGTTGTCTGCTTCACTATCCTCTTGAAGGTCTTAAAGAGCTTCAAAGATGTTGGTTATATCAAGTTTTCCCACATTTTTCTGATCCAAGGGTCATAATGGAACATGTTCAGTTGGATGGGTATTTGTCTCCTTCTCCTCTTTCTCATTAGAATTAGAGCTATTCCCCTCATTATCTTTCTTAACAAGCATCCATTCATTGCACTGTGTTTCAGCAATGGTCACACTGGTTTTGGTAGCTTTGGTTACCCACACTCTGGTAACAAGAGGACATTTGGCCATTTTATGGCAAAAAATAAGGCAGTGCGAACAAGTGTAGGGCATGCTTTGATATTCCACATAAATTTCTGTAATGTAACCATCCTCGTGTTGTAGGTCTATGGTTTTAGGGTATCTCTCCTTAGATTCCACTTCAACACATATCCGTGCATATCTGAGGTTATGCATCATCTTAGTGGCCGCATCAGCATAGAGGGATTTCCCTACAGCACTGGCGATATAGCTTAATCCCTCTTCTGACCAAAACAGAATAGGAATCTTATGAAACCTTACCCATATAGGAACCATCCTGGTAAGGTCTTTGTTGGTTTTAAAATCTTATTGCCATTTCTTTAGAATGATAGGATTCCATGCGAAGTGCCATGGCCCATTAGAGATAATGTTTTCTCTCCCTTCTTGGCTTTTGAATTTGAACATGAAAAAACCATTGTCATGTGGTAGGACTTGTACAAGTCCATATTTATCCCATAGTCGGTGTGCAGTGCTATTGACTAGGGAGTAAGGTAGCCTCCGACCTATAAAATAGCCGACAATATTGTTAGACCAGATAGCATTCCCCGTTGCATCCATCTCAGGATGCGGTTTTACTATTGGTTTACCATTTTCCACATCAGGTTTATGGTATTTTAGGTTTAGGTTAGGAGTACCTTTGGGGGCTACCACTGTACTCCACGATTTGAGAGTATTCGTAGTTGGTGTATCTTGGTCAGACTTTCTAACATCTTTAGTGGTTAGGTTAACCTCGGATGTCCCTTCACATTTATGTGGAAGTTGTCTGTGGTTAGCAGGAAGGACAATATGGTGTCTTATTTATCTTTGGTTTTCGGGACATAGACGTTTCCCTTCTATCACACTGTTCTTAGTGGCCGTACCATTGAGTATCACCATCTTCCTCTATTGATTGTTTGCAAGTGTCACCTCCATTTTTCCTTCCTTAACTCCATTGTTATGGTCCATACCTAAAGATTCTTCACCTGTGAACCCTTTTTTAAGGAGAAATTTCAGAAAACTGGTGTGTTCAGCATCAAGGGTCCTTACTTTCTGCTCATCATTTTAGTTGATGGGTTTTTCGATGGTTGTGTCAACAACTTGACCTTCTTCAATAACATCCTATTCCACAAGCTCATGAAGGCAAGGTGCGCCCTCATTACCTGAGTCGATCTCCCTATTTGTGCAAGCTTTCAACTTTGTCTACTCAGGTTAGGAGGGATTAGCGTGCTGGTGGGTTAGAGGAGAAACAAACCCACGAGAAACTGTGGGTAGGGAGGATGAGGTAGTAGGTGGTGGCAGACCATTATGATCAGATGGCATGGAATCCATATGGTTGCTAGATGGTGGGGGATTAGAAAGAGGTGGTTGACTTGGTTTGGTTGCTAGATGGTATTAACAATGATAAGAAGTTTGTCCCTATCACACGTCTTGAGTTAGTACGTCTATTTTTAGATGTCGCATTGCATTTATAATTCAAGTTATATCAAATGGACATCAAATCAACATTTTTAAATGGGATTTTAATGGAGGAAGTATACATAGAACTACCAAAAGGTGTTGTTGACCCTCATTACCCTGACCATATCTCCATATTGAAAAAGGTTCTTTTTGTCTTAAAATAAGCCTCTATGGCCTCGTGTGATCGACTTTCAACCTGTTTAGTCAATAAAGTGTTTTAAAGAGGTGGTAGTGACCATATGTTGTTCATTAGAAAACCAAAATTAGAAGTTTTGATTGAGCAAATTTATGAACACGCCATTGTGTTTGGATCCACCTTTGAAAATCAAGTAAAAGATTTTTCTAATATTATGCATGGTGAATTAAAAATATCGCTAATGGAAGAGTTGTAATACTTTGAGGTCTACAGGTAAACATAAAAATGATGGTATTTTTATTAGTCAGTCAAAATACGTTAAAGAGTTGATTAAAAATTAGGTTTACAAAATTCTAATACAACTCGCACTCTTATGACTACCACTGTAAAAATGACAAAAGATTATTGCGTCACACCAATACAACCAACCTTATATCGTATCATGATATAAAATACTTTGTCAAAGGAACAATAAACACACCTCCCCGACCTTGTTCGAGAATTGTTCCAAATTCAAAGAAGGTGGATTCTCCGAAACTATACTTTTGAACCCATTGCAAAATAAAGGGTCAACTTAGAGAGTATTGTCATGAACTTGTGTAAAGTGTGTATGTTCCTCCACATTTGAAGAAATATTTTTATAAAATCTAAGAACACATTGAGTATGTGATTCACACATCCTAATTTCTTACGGGATAATTCGAACGGATGATCAGTTACATTCCTAGTTCTAAAGGTAAAAATAAGAGAACGAATATAAATAAGAAGAAGGTCATTAGAATAGTAGGTGAGGGTTACTAATTCAACTGTCCCACACTTCTGAGTTAGTTGTCTGAATCACCTCTAGATTTGGATTCTGTTTGTTACATTTATTTTGTGTTATCCTTCCTTGAGTGTCTCATAGTTTTTTTCTTCCTATTTTTAATTTATATTTTTCAAAAGTTAGAAATAGTTATGTGTTTAACGATTTCCAATTAGTTAGTTAATTAAATTAGACCTTTTGGCACATAGCCATTTAGATGACATTGGGCCCACGATTCCAAATAAGTCGGGTGATACTCAAGGTTTTGATCCCGAGCTAATGCATTTTTAAAAAATAATTAAATTGGCCCATTTGGGATCTATATAATGATCCTGAACCACTTATTCGTTACCAAGTCCCCGATTCTTGCTTAGACTCTCGTTATTAAAATACTGAGTATATTAAAGATTGCTTGTGGAATGTAGAGTTGGGAACAACTAAACGGTTTTCTATAATGGGCAGTTAATATTCTAGGATTTTAATAATTAAGGTAATTAGAAAAAAATTATTTAAATGGGAAAATTTGCATGTTAGTTTAATTGATAAATTAAATAGTTTATCTAATTGAGAAATTTGCATGATAAGTTTATGTGTAGACTCAATTATAGAATTTATATGTTATGTGGTAGGTTATGTGTTATATTAATTAATATATACTTATGTGGCAAATAATTTAATAATGTGCTAACTAAGTTAAGTAAAAATATAAATTTTAATAAATCATCTGCCTAGTCTAACACATAACCTACCTTAATTCCCTCAATTTTAGTTGTATTTATGGGGTTATGAAGAGCCCAATGGTGGTAAAATGGTGAGGAATTGGGACCAGTAGTTGGATAACCTATTGGGAGCAAATTTGAAAGTTTTTGAACAGAAGTCAATCAAATATCAAATTTAATCTACCCAATTTCATATTATTCATAAAAGTCCCATTTTTATCAGCAAAGACTTTTTTATTCTCAAATTCAAATGAATTCATCCAATAAATCTCGTACTAACATAATAATTCTATTAAAGTTGTTATTGCAATCCATAATTTAACTCATAAATATCAAATTAATTTACTCAAGTTGCACAACTTATACATGAACCCTAGTTCTAGCATTTATACTCCAATTGCCATTCTAATAATTCAAACATATAATTTTAACTCCAAATTTCATATTCATAAGTAGATATCTAAGTAGTTTATAAGTCATGTTTCAGAGATGTCTTCAAATCTTTAACAAATAATGGTACAATTCAGCACCGCCCACAATAAGAAGCTCTTGCCTTGATATCCACCGATCAACCTCATTAATCTTCAATTCCTTTCTTCTTCAGCAGTGGAGCCTCAACTCCATAATTCATCAATAGAGAAAAACTCTACAAGTGTTTTTGAATTTTGAATTTGTTCTTGATTTGGAAAAGTGATCCTTAAAAATCCATGGGGTTGGATTAAAAAGACTAGAGTTTGATGACAAAAGAACTCTAAAAAGACTCGGTAAAAAGTCTAATCTTGCATCTCTATTTATAACTAAAGTTGTTGCAAATAGACAGGGATTAAAAATTTGAAAAGATGTGTTTTAAAAAACAAAAACATGCTTACTCGTTTGAACGAATGCCACCTCGTTCAAATGAGGTACCTTTTCTCATTCGATATTTCTTATAACGAAACTTCGAACAACAATCCAGAGCGTATCCAAAAGGTAACGTTCCTGATATCATTTGAATGTAGAAACCTCGTTCTAACAACCATATGTAACTCGTTCGAATGACATACTAATCTCGTTCTAACGAATTAGTAAGTTTTTTTAAAAAATATTTTAAAGCATTTTGAAAATTTTAATTCAAACTCCTTTTAATATAACCCATGGATAATTAAAGTCTTTACCAAACCAACTTATACCCCTTCTGAATGATGTTGTAATGAAGGATCTTCAATCTTCCAAATGTCATCAACTTATTCTCTTCAAATTCGTAAAAGTAGTCATGAAGGTGCGGTGGGGTGTAATGAGATAAGCCAAATAAAATAAAATTAAGCAATTATAAAACTTGCTCTTATAAATCACCCCTTTTGTCTATTTTGGTTCAAAACACAAACCGAAGACATATTGACCCCTAAGACAAATACAACTAATGTTGTAAGGGCAAAAAGTTTAGATTAGGCTTGTTATTTGTTTTATTTGCACTATGGCATATTTGGTGTATCCCATTACAAACCGACACGTGCCGACATGATGAACCAAATCTCAACATCTCTAAAGTTAAGGACTTCTCTACGTTATGGAGGTGTAAATATTTTGGGAGTACGAATTTATTTTCATTTATATTTGGGAGATGCATTTTTGTAAAAAATCAAGGCTAGATTTTTTAATTTAAAAATAATTTTTTTAAACCTCGTTTGAACGAAATTGGATTTTAATTTGAAGCCTCGTTAGATCTTTCATCTAATGAAAAAATATTGAATGTGTGTTGTTTGAATTCAGTATAAGCTCGTTAGAAGCTGGTTCTAACGAGAATGGAGTCTCGCTTGAACGAACTGCATTTTCTTTCTAACGAGATGACATTCTTCTTCGAAAGACTTCTATTTTCATTTGAACAAATTCGTTGCCTCGACATGTCAGACTTATAAATACCTATTTTGAAACCTTTTTCATTGGGACTTTAGAAAAAACATTATCAGAATATCTTTACTAAAGTTTTTCCATCTATTTCTTTTCTAAACACTTTTGATTCATAAATCATCAACCCCAAATACACTTGGGAATTTTTCTGAAACCCTCGAAGATTTTTATCGTGCATAGATCTTATGGTGAGAATTGGCGATAGCTGACTTGTGAACTTAGAAGGATCACGACTAAAGGATGAAAGTTGAAGACTGATCGGTGGATACCGAGGGTTGATCACCGCCTATGGACTGCCAAGGAAAGAATGGTATTCTTTATCAATTCTACAAAGGCTGTGTGTTATACTTGTGGTTTTATCAAGTAGTATTGTAAGCTGACTATCTTATAAAGTTTTTAAAGTACTTAGATTTTATCAAGTAATATTGTAAGCTGACTATCTTGTAAAGTTTCTAAAGTGCTTATATAAAAGGTTTTTCCCTGAAAACGGATTTTTCCTCAATTGCCATGTGATTGCGTATTTTATATATCTGTCTTATCACATAGATGCATGCCTTAGGATAATAAGATAAAATTGAATTTGTGTTTGTAAGCATTTAATTAAATAATTTAATCCATTAAGATCGTACGGACTCTTAAATTAGTATCAGAGATGGTTACACAAAAATATTGTGTGACCTTTTTTCGCAATTTTTTTTTTGATATCAATTCTTAAAAAAAATTGATCTTGAAGAATGCCGAATTTTAATGCATAATTTATATAATCGAATGCCCATCTTTGATGGTACCAACTATACACATTGGAAAACTAGAATGCGATCATCTTTAAAAGCTAGTGATGCACCTATTTTGTTAGTTTGTGAAAGAGGGTGGACTCCTCCCACAGTAATTGTAGATAATGTTATTAGCCCTAAACTTGTCTCTCGGTGGATAGAGGACGACTTTAAGTGGAGTAATTTTAACTCTTGTGAATAAACTGCTATTTCCAGAGCCATCACTCCTTACGAGTTCTGCCGCATTATGACGTGCACCACATCTAATGAAGCTTAGGATACCCTCCAACTCACTAACAAGGGTGTCAGCGTTGTAAAGGTACCCAAGCTATAAAATTTTGCCACCCAATTTGAGACCATTACCATGCTAGAGTTAGAGTCCCTGAAGAATTTTATGCACGCTTGTCGGATATAGTTATTCATGTTTTAATTTGGGTGAGAAGATTCCTGAGACGAGAGTTGTGAAGAAAATTTTGAGGTGGATTCTTGCCTGCTTTTTTCCTAAAGTCACCATATTTAATTCATTTGGGATCCTAGACTCTCTTAGGTTAGAATCAAACATATGAGATTGATATGTTCCATAAAACTATTAAACCTAAGGAAGTAGAGAATTCTTTAATGGCTTAAACTAAGAAAAATAAGAAAGAAAAAGTTTATGATTATGAATCTGAGGTTGATTTTGATGTTGATAACTTGGCCATTTTTGCAAAAAATAAATCAAAAAGTTTCTCACATTTTCCAAAGAAAATATTTTTGAGAAAAGTGAAAATAAGAATGAAGGCACAAGTGGGGGAGAGAAAGAAGAAGATATAAGGTGTTACAAATGTGAGGGTAAAGGGGACAAGGCACATAAGTGTCCCACTAGGCTTAAGACAAAGGCAACGAACAAAGCTACTCTTAGAAATAATGACGTCGAGTTAGTTGATTCGGGGGGAGAATCACCACATGAACCATGCATTGCATTCATGGCTAGTCACCTTAGCACTTCTAATTTGCCCCATGCCGATGAGTACACATCTAAACGTGAAAGCGTCGATGATGTTGCAATTCATTATGGAGATAGCGGTGGTGAGGATGGAATTTGAGTGAGGGAGAAGTTGATCTCCAAAAGGAGTGTAGTGATTTTTACACCGAGACTTTGAAAATTAAAAAGCTAAATAAATATTTGTCTATTAGGGTGTTAAATTTGAGGAAAGATATGAAAGTTTTGAGAAAGTGTGAGGCGTTGAAGAGTAAACTCGGGAAGGTGAAGATTTGTTTGTGTAAGTAGTTGATTGTTTTGGGTAGGGAAAAAAATAATTGTACCAACACCATCTCTAGTCTTACGAAAGATCTTCAATTTTCATTAGAGACTCGTAAGAAACTCTAATCCCATCCTAACTCGAGAGTGATCTCGAATGTGCCCCGGAGGTCAAGGTCACTATAGAGGATATATATAAGAAATTTCAAAATATGTTCCTCCCTCCCGTATTAGGTAATGTCTAGAGGAGAGGAATAGGTTATGACGGTGCATCCACTTCCCATGCAGCACTCGATCCCATTTTTGAGTTCGTATTGGATCCTTATGGACCTCTTCCTAACCCACCTAGGCGACTTGACCAACCTTAGAGATCTCATCCTAGACATTTTGAGGAAGATGGACCCAAGACCATTTTTGTTTGTACCCATTGCAAATAAAGAGGTCACCTCAAAGAGTATTGTTTTAAGCTCGAGAGAGTGTCTTATAGGTATGTTCCTCAGTGATGAGGCGCGAACTAAGCGATCGTGTAGACACACTGTCGTTGTTTTAGGTTCGTCGTCAACACACAAAAAAACTAAACTACAACTACACTTGCGATACAAGTATAGAGGTAAGTCGGGTATCGTAAGAAATCCAGAGGGAGTGTTGATAGATCATAATCGATTTACTACTTTGAGAATAAAAATGCGAAAGGTGATATGGTGGTTTTAAAGAAAAGGGAAAAGAGAAGTTAAAACTAAATTACAGCTAATCAAAATTAGATTCAAGATCACATTCCCACCACAGGATAAAAAATGCATAGTTAGAATTTCGGTTCGAAAGCTATTTAACTAAGAATTTCAATTAAGCATAAACATCACGCAAGAAGAAATTCAATCCAAATTTGCGAGATAAAATATTTATGGTCACGCGCAGATTAAATTCGGATTATCGCTATAAACACTAATGTTGCGTGACAAAGAAAGTTAAATGCATAACAATCCCACTTTAATACACGAGGTTTCAATTAAGCGCAATTTTATGCGAAATGTAACTATCAGAGCTCAACGCTCATTAATGATGGAAACGCAAACCCAACCCGCAATTGTATGGACTATGCATGTAATAAATTAATTTAAACACTAATTAATGAAATGAAACAACAAATTAACTAATGAAAATAAGTTATCTAGGCATGTAAATGGAAGACAATAATGGATATAAGCTAAAATAAGTAAAGACATAATGAATAGTAAATAGAGGTTTACATAAATGGGCAAACACCCAAAAGGTAGGAGAAGGGCAAATCTCCTATTACAATACCCTAAAACTAAACTAAATGAAGATATATGATGGATCCTTCTTCGAAATGAGAAGAATTCAATGTACAGATAAACCCTGATGGCATAATTGCAATTAAAAGAAAAGTGAATCCGTAGGATCGAATAGATTCGGAAACAGGGGAAGTGAAAAAAGTAGAATCTGTGGCAAAAAGAATCGATTCGCACCTGAAAGTCTACAATTCACAACTTTGTGTAACTTTACGGAAAATGTCATAACTTCTTCGTTATAACGTGGCATTTGGCACGGTAGGAGGCTATGCGAAGATAACTTAGAGGTCTACAACATTCAAGAAGAAATTAGGCAAAAAATAGAAATTATGAAATGACTAAAATGCCCTTAAATGTGCCATTGAGTGTGCTTTTGAAGTCAAAACCATCCTAAAAATGCCATAACTCCTTTGATACAACTCGGATTCATGCACCGTCGGCGACCATGTGAAGAGAAATCAAAGGTATTAAACTTCCGTGAAGACTTAGGGATTAAAACCCAAATGTTAGAATTACTAAAATGCCCCCAAAGCTGTAATATTCAACAAAACTTTTTTGAAATGCGACCAAACTTCACGCTAAGCACTTTAATACCTACAAAAGCTCAATTATACCTCATATAGCATGTAAAAATATAAAATAGAGGTTGTCTGGTTAACGAGAATAAATATAGAAATTAAGGTACCCGAGGGGGCTAAAATACAAAAGTATAAGGGGTGAAAAATACAATATTCGTGTCAAATCACACCACCTAACTTACACATTGCTAGTCCCTAGCAGTGAAGTACAAAGAAAGAAGAACTAAAAGTAAACCACAAAAAAAGGGATATATACAAAAGAGATAAAAGCCACTTTCGTGGGCGAACGATTGCATTTAGCATATGCAAAAAGCCGTTAAACCCATAGGTTACCCTATTGGACGAGTGTCGTCTCGTGAGGGTTTTCAGGGATGAAACCCACAAACATCATATGGTTTCCTCAAAATATGCCCAATCAACATAATAGACATGCTCAACAATAACGAATAAGATTTCAACATCTTATTAGAAAAGTGAATAAATTCACACAAAAGTCCAGCATTATAGAACGAACTTCACAGAATTGAAAACTTAAAAGTGGGAGGGTAGCAAGCAGATGCATAGTATGATTTGGAAAAAAGTTATATAAGTCGGATAAATATAAAAGCATGCATATATGCCAATCCTCACCGAGCATTATACTCAACAAATGAAATCACTATGAAAAGGGAGGTAATACACAGGACATGCGGGCATAAAGAGTAAATGTAAATGGAAACTAGGCCGCGCACATGTCACAAAGGAAGAATGCTATATAGGAAATAAAAATATTCAATCTCAATGAATGATACCACTCATTAAACGAAGCGAAATGTATTTTCACAGATTATCAAAACTATTTAAACTTTTAAATTGAACTTACCCTAGGATCACATATGACTTTATGGGGTTGTAATGTAGGCTAAGCTCGAGTTATGAAATGAAGGAAACATGTACGGATTCAAAGTGTTCGAGGATGAAAAACTTGGAATAATGGAAAATTATGGGCAATTTTAAAATTAGAAAATGATTTCCATAACAAGCATTAAATATGAAATTGGAGAGCGACAAGGATTATTGAACATATTATACACAATATGTACAAACTTTCTCTTTCTTTTCTTTTCTTTTCTTGCTTTTTGTCATTTTTTTGTTTTCTTTTGCTTTTTCATTTTTTGTTTTCTTTACTTTTCTCACTCTCATATGCCTAATTGCAACCACGAGAAAATAACATCATTCCATCCCAAGTATCATTCCAAACATAGGTAAGGAAGGTAATAAGTATGGTATATAACTCCAATTTGGAGTTGGTTATGGGATTTTGCATTATGAAACGAAAGGCAATATTTAGGCTCAAATGGGTTGACTAGGGAAACATTAAAGGTGAGGTCAAGGCTGGTTGATATAATAAAGATTTACTAAGATCATTTCCTAAAGTTTACGCAATTCTCGAGTCAAAATAATTTTTTAAAAATCATGCTCAAGTAACACATTTCATGACTGAACTCAATTAATGAATGATCAAATGAAAGAATAGTGAGATTACCGACGAAATCAACGTTTTCAATGAGGAAAGAGTAGTGTATAGCACTCACAAATAAAGAAAAATCCCAAAGCTCACTCGGTGTAAGTATATACAATGCAACAAAATATTACCGGGTTATAAAAATCTTAAACCAAATCAATAAAACAAGAAAAGAGAGTGTGCTCATGGAATAAATTTTAATTCATGAAGTTATTCATAATATCAATGGTTTGAGGAATAAAGTCTAATAACTTCTAAAATCGAGAACATGCATCGTTGAGTTGTCAATTGGATCGGGTAATTATTGAAACTTATCATCGAAAACAAAGGCAAAATGCCCAACAAAGGAGAAAAAAGAAAGAAATGTTTTTTGAAAATTTTCAATTTTTTAACAAAAAGCATGCTTTGTAACTAACATGTGATCAAATCCATGGACTAATCATGAAATGGATAGAATATCCTAAACCCCTTGACTTAAATGTTTCATTGTCCTCAATGCGCATTAAGAACACAACACAAAGATAAGAAAAGAATGATATTAACCAAAATTGGAGCAATCCCCGATAAGCACGAGTCCAAAGAGTCTACAAAACAAGTTAGTACCGAGCATAACAAAAAGAAATAACAAAAAGTTTAACTAAAGACACTAGACTAAACTAAAAGGAAAGAAAAACTAAAAAAATAAAGAATAAAAAGCTAACTATTTACAACCTACTATTTGTACTTCACATTAACTATACACTAGAAGTCTAAATAATTGAGGATCCACCCAAAATGGGATGTGACTTTGAAAGATCAACAGTGGACCCTCCAAAGAAAACATGCCTCCCGGAAGATATGAATTTTGTTTGAAAAACAGAAGGCTTGTGTAAGGCGTAAGAAATGAACCATCATTGATTAAAAATTTGGGAGGCACACTAAGGTAGACAAGACCATATTAATCTCGAGAAAATTGAAATCACATCCCCAAGGTTTTTCAATTAGAAGGGGAGGCGGGGCTAGTGCAAGTGAATGCCCCATGAGATGAAGCATGTCAAAATAACATTCCCGTTCAAGAATCGTTTCAAAGTCCTCAAGATTTTCAACCGTTTCTTATAATAAATTTAATTGTTCAGGAATAGTAGGGAATAAAGGAAAGGAAGGACCTTTAACCTCAATAGATTCGAAAGAATTAATAAGAGGTTGAAATTTAAAATGTCTTGGATCACTCTCAATCAATTCTTCCTCAAAAAAGGGTGGAGGTGAAACATAAGTTTCAACCTTAACTCGATTTTGTAAAGAAAAGATTTCATCAAGCATGGCGTTATTTTCTAAAAACCAAGCCTTAGAACTCTTGGATAGGTCATTCAATTCCTTAATCATTAACACATGATCAAGCTAACAAGAAGACAAATCATCTTCTTGTGCGGTTTGCTCATAGCTAACGGATTCCCCGCTTCCCAAAGTATCCTTACAAGGTGATGAAGGATTACTTACACACTCTTGAATTTCACGCTCAATACGCTCATTTTCAAGAATTTGTATGCATTCTCTCATTGTATTGGGAGTATAACTTTGAAAACTATTCACATAACAATTAAGGTTATCTAAACAGTTATAGTGATACATTTCAAAATAGGCAACTCAATAAAGCGACAAGCACCAAAATTTCAATTTCTCAAAACAATCTAGCACAAGTAAAAAAGAAAGGGTAAAATAAAGAATACAAATATGAATAAAAGAATTATTATGAAATATTAAATCAAATACAATCTATAACAAAACATTCCCTGGAAACGGTGCCATTTTTTATGAGGCGTGAACTAAGCGCTCATGTAGAGGCATTGTCGTTGTTTTAGGTTTGTCGCCAACATACAAAAAAAACTAAACTACAAATACACTTGCGATACAAGTATAGCAGTAAGTCAGGTATCGTAAGAAATCATCAGGGAGTGTTGATAGATCGTAATTGATTTACTACTTTGAGAATAAAAATGCAAAAGGTGATATGGTGGTTTTAAAGAAAAGGGAAAAAAGAGAAGTTAAAACTAAATTACCACTAATTAAAATAAGTGCCGGGATTGCATTCTTGCCCTGGGATAAACAACGCATAGTTAGAATTTTAGTTCAAAAGCTATTAGCCGAGCATTTCAATTAAGCATAAACATCACGTAAGAAGGAATTTAACCCAAAGTTGCGAGATAAAATATTTAATGAAAAATGGTCACACACGGACTAAATTCGGATTATCGCTATAAAAACTAACATTGCATGATAAAGAAAGTTCAACGCATAAAAATTCCACTTAAATATGATAGGTTTCAATTAAATGCAATTTTACACGAAATCTAACTTTCAGAGCTCGAAGCCCATTAAGGGAGAAAACGCAACCCCAACCCATAATTCTACGGACTATGCAAGGAATAAACTAATTTAAACACTAATTAACTAAATGAAACAACAAACTAACTAATGAAAATAAGTTATCTAAGAATGTAAATGGAAGACAACAATGGGAATAAGCTAAAACAAGTAGAGAGACGATGAATAGTAATTAGAGGCTTACATAAATGAGCAAACACCCAAAATGGTGGAGAAGGGCAAAGCTCCCAATACAATACCCTAAAACTAAACTAAATATAGATATATGATGGGTCCTTCTTCAAAATGAGAAGAATTCAATTTATACATAAACCCTAATGGCATAATTACAATTAAAATAAAAATGAATCTGCAGGACCGAATTGATTCGTTAGAAACCAAATCGATTTGAAAACAGGGGAAATGAAAATAGTAGAATCTGTGGCAAAACAAATCGACTCGTACTTTAGCAAATCGATTCGCACCTGACAGTCTATAATTCATAGCTTTGTCCAACTTTATAGAAAACACCGAATCTTCTTTATTATAACTCGGAATTAAGCACAGTCGAAGGCTACACGAAGATAAATCATAGGGATACAACATCCAAGAAAACATTAGGCTAGAAAACTAAATTATGAAATGACTACAATGCCCTTGAGTGTGATTTTGAAGTCAAAACCATCCGAAAAATGCCATAACTCCTTTGATACAGCTCATATTCATGCACCTTTAGTGGCCACACGAAGAGAAATCAAAGGGATTCAACTTTTGTGAGAGTTTGGGATTAAAATATGAATGTTGGAATTACTAAAATACCCGCGAAGCTGTAGTATTCAACGAAACTTTTCCGAAAAGTGATCAAACTTCATGCTAAGCACTTTAATACCTACAAAAACTCAATTATACCTCATATAGCATGTAAACATATAAAACGGAGGTTGTCCGGTTAACGAGCATAAATATAGGAATTAAGGTACCCAAGGGGGCTAAAATCCATAAGTATAAGGGGTGAAAAATATAATATTCGTGTCGAATCACGTACTCCGACACATGTTACTCCACATGCTCCCTCACATCACTTGAGAGTTTTTTAGGGTAAGTAGAGTATTTAGTCAATACATCATAAAATTTAATTGAGGAATTTCTTAGGATGTCATATCCTTTTGAGAGCTCCTTTGGGCCTAATGATTGAGGTTGAGACTTGTTTCTAACATAGGGTACTTATCATGTTCATATCTAATATCCATATTGCTAGATTGTACTATATTTGTATGTCTATATTTTTCATTTTGATATTTTTAGAAAAATCCAAAAACGAGTTTTGTTTTTCTGATTTTTTTTGAAAAATACAAAAAGATTTTGTGTTTGTAAGAAAAAGTTGAAAAAGACAAAAAGATTTTATTTTGATAAATTTTTGAAAAAGACAAAAAGAGTTTTGTACTTTTTACACCTTATAGGGATGGACATTAAAGATGTCCGAGTCACCCATGCATTTCATATCAACGTGACCATTTTATAGTGTTTTGAGACATGGCATGATTTCATATATGTGCTTAATAGTGTGGGGAGTAATTAAGTTGGGATTCGATGATAACTTTCTTCATGTTTGACTCCTTGTCTCCTTTATTGCACATGAGCATATGCTTATATGAGTATTGCACTTACCTTTTACATGCGCAAGCATAGTGTTTTCATCTCAATTGTTCCTTAAGACGAACCAAATGTGAAAAATGAAATAAAAGGTTGTGCCTATAAGAACCATTGCCCAAATTTGAATCATTTTTCCAAAAAAATTATTAAATATTAAGAACTAGAAAGGTGATACGAAAGACAAAAGTCTTTGCATTAAAAGTTGTCATTTGCAATGAAACGAGCCTAAAAGGATTAGAGGCACATAAAAACAGAAGTGCCAGGCTAATTTATTTGAACATTGATTTCTTCAAAAATATTACAACATTTAATTGAGCATTAGTTTCTTAAAAAATAATTGAGAATATTCTGAGTTATATAATATTTTGAGGGACTTAAGTCAAAGATCAATGGGTTTGCACAAACTATATAAATCTAAAACAAATTACATTGTTTTGGGCTTCATTGGTGTGAAAATGACTCACAGTCTTAATCAATGGGCATCATTGGTTTGCACAAACTATGTAATGTTATGTTTTGGGCATCATTGGTGTGCACATGCATTATGTGTATCTACATTGATTAACCTATGGAATATTTTCACACCTCTATATCTCGCTTCCATGATTCGGGTATTTCTGCATTAATTCATGGTGTGTTATATTTGTACAAATTTATATATTTGGCAAATTTTGAAATTTTTCAAAAATATTTGGTGAATGTAACCTTTGTGATTATCATTGAATGTGCATTATTTATATCATTTGTAATGATATTTTCTTCATATTTGTGATGTTTTGATTTAATGATTATGTTTTTACTCCTTTGTCTATTTGGAACAAAAAAAGGGAGAACAAATTAAGGGGGAGTTTGATTTTTTAGATTTACAACATTTTATTTTCTATGTCAAATTCTATTCATCGCGGGTATTTCTCTTTGTTTCATCTGTTTACGAATCCAATCGAAGAACATATTGCACAGCATGAAGACAAAGTGACCAAGGGAAGATCAAGAGGAAAATTTTATGGCATGCATGAACTGGGACATCCCAGAATCGGTTTTATGTTAGTTGGTTTTATTTAATGCTCAGGGGTTTATGTCCTTTGGGGTATGCCCCATTGGAGTGTGTGTGTGTTTTATTTGTTGGTTGGTTGTAATTAGCTTTTCTTGGTTCTAATATACATAATTCCCCCCCCCCCCCCAAAAAAAAAAAAAAAAAAAAGAACAAGTGGAGAGTGAAGACAAAGTTTATCTATGCCATTCACAAGTAGAGATTGAAGAGAATGTTTATCTATATCATTCCATTTCTAGGGTCTAGGAAGGGTGTTAGAATTTTTGTCTTTGAAGGGAATTTTTTGTAATTTGAGTTTCGATTAGTTTTGGGCCCGAATAACCAAAGGGGGAGATTTGTAAGGGAAAATAGGTTTGCTTGGCCTATTATTTGCTTTATTTGCACTATGGTGAATTTGGCGTATCACGTTACAAACTGACACATGCCGACATGATGAACCGAACCTCAACATCTCCGAAGTTCAAGACTTCTCTACGTTATAAAGGTATAAATATTTTAGGAGTTCGAATTTATTTACATTTATATTTATATTTGGGAGATGTATTTTTATAAAAAAATTGAGGCTGGATTTTGTAATTTAAAAATATTTTCTTTAAACCTAGTTCAAAAGAGATTGCTATCTCATTCGAAAAAAAATGGGTTTTCATTTTAAAGCCTCATTAGATCTTTCATCGAACGAATAACTAATGAAGGTGTACTGGTTGAATTCCTTAGAAGCTCGGTAGAAGTTGGTTCTAGCGAGATTGGAGTCTCATTTGAACAAATAGTGTTTTCATTCTAACGAACTGACATTCACATTCGAACAACTTTATTTGCATCCGAACAAATTTTTCGCCTCGAAATTCGTGTCAAACTTATAAGTACTTATTTTGAAACCTTTTCATTGGGACTTTGGAAAAAAACATAATCTGGAATATCTTTACTAAATTTTTTCCATCATTTGGTTTTCCAAATTCACAAATCATCATCCCCAACATACTTGTGAATATTTTTGAAACCCTAGAAGAGTTGTATTGTGCATAAACCTTGTGGAGAGAATTTTCTACAGATGACTTGTGAACCCAGAGGGATCATGATTGAAGCAAAGATATCATCACAAAGATAATCATTAAAGCACATGTTATAAAATTTCAAATGGCATACCAACTATTTTTTAATTTTTCAAAAATTTCAAGTATAAAGACAAATATATGTATAAAAAGTACATATAGGTACAAAAACACATCACACCATGGAATAACACGAAAATATATTAATCGTGAAAGAGGAATGAAATTGTGTGAACATTTTCCATGGACAAATCAATAAAAATATTTATAACATATGTGCAGGTCATGAGATACTTTTGAAGAAAGAACTCAATCTTAACCTTAGGTGTAAAAATGTTAAACTTAAATGAAATTGACTTAACTTGTGAACCATGGCATTAATTAAATGCTTCTCAAATCAATAATGCCAAACTATTTAACGCTTTTCAAAATAATCTATTGTGCAACCCATTGATTTTCTACTTAATAACGCCCTCAAAATCTCTCATATATTTTCACTCTCAATTTTTGAAGATATCATAATGCTCATATGTAGCAAGGCATCAATGAAATAAAATAAAATTGGCCTTAGCACTTCTGTTTTTATCTACCGTTAATCTTTTAGGCTCTATTTGCAAATGGTGGATTTTAACACAAAGAGAATTTTGTTCTTTCGTAGCCCCTTTCCATTACTTGACATATAACATATTTTTTGGGAAAAGAAATCCGATCAATGGTTCTTACAAACACAATTTATCTCTATTTACATTTGATTCCTTATTAAGAAAGACTGATTTGAGATCACCGTATTTTACATATGACAAGTAGGTACAATGTCCAAAATTTTGTGTACGTGTGCAATAAAGGTGATAAAGCGTCTAGCATGAAGAAAGTAACCATCATGAACAACGAAATGCTATCCACACATTATTAAACACACTAAAGAAATGAAGCCATGTCTCATAACACCATGAAAAAGTCACAAGAATAGATGGAATGTGAGAATGATTTGAATACGTTAAATGCATATCCATATATGGTGAAAAATTAAAATAGAAAAATATTTTTATCTTTTTCAAAAATTTTATCAAAAATAAAATCTTTTTGGACTTTTTCAAACTTTTTTAAAAAAACACAAAAATATTTTTGGATTTTCAATATATCAAAAAGGAAAAAAAAATGTATAAACACAATAACAAAAAAGAAATACAATCTAGCAAAAGGGACAAAAGATATGAACATAATAATCACCCTACACTAGATAAAGTACCCGAACCCAATTAAGGGAGAAAATACCTAAAGACTTCCTAAGATTCTCGAATCTAAGCCCGTTAAAGGTTTCGTTAAAATATTGGCTAATTGGCGTACTTTAGTTGCTAATTCTCGACAATATGGGTCTTATGTGCTTAATTGTTCAATATGGAGGTTTAATTGTAGTTGCGGTGTCAAAAGCTATATTTCGGAGCAATTTGCAGTTAAAATGGAGCTAATTACCAACCCCATAACCTTACCCGAGCCTAAACCTAGCCCAAACCTACCCTAAACGCATGTGTGTGTTTAGTTTGTGTCTTTTTACATTTTTTAGATTTTTAGTTTAAGTCATTTTCAATTTTAGAATTTATTTTATATTTATTTAGAATTTCTAGGATTTATTTTCTATTTTTATATTTCTTTTTATTTAATATAATATAATATAATTTTATTTTTATTTTATTAGCTTTTAGTTTAGTTTTATTTTTATTAGGATTAGATTTTTTTTAATATTTTATTATTTAGTTTTATTAGATTTTACTTTTTTTTAGGGCTTTAGTTTTTAAGTTTAATTGATTTAATTTTTTTATTTTTTCATTTTCATTTCCTTTTAGTTTTATTTTTTTATTGAGTCTTTATTTTATTTTTAGAATAGAAATTTAATTTTTAGATTTTTAGTTTTTATAGTTTTATTTTATTAGTAAGTTTTAATTTTATTTTTAAGGGTTCAAATTAACACACACCCTCATACCATACACTAACCTACACTATCCTACACCTAACCAAACCCTCACCCTCACCAAACTTATTCTACACCCCACTCACACACAAAACTACCCTCATCTACACCTTCACCCCTACACCCCACTGCACCTAAATCTACCCACTTCATCTTCCTCACCACTTTTTTCTCTCTCCTCTCACATCCCTCCATTAACACAACATTACTCCACCATTACCACAAAATCCCTAACCCTACGCCACCTCCCTATCGGAGCTAATCTCCGATGACAAAAATCAACCCGAGACACCCCTCACACCCCTCCGGCCGCTGCTGCTCTGACCCCCTTGTAAACCCGAAGCCCCTGCCGGCGCGCACCTGACTCCAACCACCCCGCCCCTACTTCCGGCCAGCCTCGACCCAGCCGCTGAAACCTCTCCAGCCGTTGGCGCCGTCAATCTCCATCGCCGATCACGACCACCTACTGCAGACCCATTTTCGCCGGTTGTCGGACCAACAACAACCCATGTCTAACCTTTGAAACCAAAACCCACCACCCATGTCCATACCCATTTACACCCATTTTCCATTTCCAACCCTTAATCCATTTCACCATACAAGCCCTTGCACGATTTTCCTACCTGCCAAAGATACCAAAGCCAAATAAGTCAAAACCAAATTAATTCCCCCATGTGCCAATTTAAACCCCTTTTCCCAATATACCCTTAAAAACCCCAACTACCTATTTCACTCAATATCCAAAATTACCCCTCACCATATCAGATTTTTATTCTCATTCACATGACCTCACACCATATCCACACGCACCCAATTTACCCCTTTGCTCCATGTGCCTACTATATAAGAAGACCATGCTCTTTCAAAGGGATAATCATCATCAAATAGAGAGAGAAAATTCTAGAGAAAAGTAGAGAGTTAGGTTAGAATAAATTAGGTAGAAATATTTGTAAATAGTTTTATTTTCATTTTTTTTGGATATTTGGGAGTGATAAATGTGTGAAATTCAATTGAGTTGATTATTGAGTTTATTATTATTGGATGCTCATATTGGATGGATTGTGCTTAATTTCAAAGGAATAGAAGTTCAATTTCACTTCAAGAGATTGGGGTTTGATTGTTCTCTTCTCTTCTCATTTATTTTATGCCTTTGATTATTAATTTGTCATATTTCATACCATGTTAGGCTAAAACTCCTTTCAAGGGGTGGGGTAAAACCCTTATTTGATGTTATTTTATTTTAATTAGTTTAATTACTTGAAAAATCCCTTTGGATGTTAATTTTTATCCCTCACCCTTAAATTTACGCCTCGAGAGAGGGTAAATGATTTTCGAGAGAAAATCGAAATTCTAATTATAATACCCATTTTAGATTCAAACTAGAGATAAGGGTTTCTTAAGTGGGGTATTATAACTTGAATTTCAACTCTAAATTTATTTTTTAAGGTTGACATAAATTTTAATTGATCGATCCTAGCGGGTGATTAATTAAAAGGAGTGTAGATCTATTTTTGTAGAGTTGTGGGGTGTTAAACTTAATTTTCTAAAAGATTACTATTATAATTACACTTACAACGAGAGTTGGTTTGTAATTTTAATATTAATTTGAGAGAATTCAAATAATTAAATTAATTAATTAGAATAACTAAAATTTGTGGTGTAATCCCATTACTTGATTGTTCTCACAATTATTTACCTCACTTTATCTCTTATTTTAGTGTTAGACTTTGTTTTCATTTTAGTCACGTTCTAATTAGTTATTTTCATCTTAGTTTAGTTTAGTTTAGTTTAAAACCTCAACTCACCCAATTGTTTTAATATTGAAAAGGCTAAAAAAAATTAGAAAAATGAAAAAGCACAAAAAGAAAATAAAAAGTGAATTACAATTGAATTTGTCTCTACCTTACAACCTTGAAAGTTGATTGATACCCTTACTTACCGCTACACTTGAGATTGTTATATTTGTAGGTATTTGAGGTCTTGATTAGAAGAAGCCTATACAACAACGACAAAAACACCGAAAAGTCTTTCTATCAAATAGCGTCGTTGCCGGGGAGAGAGAGGGGTCGGGTCGTGGCTCGCGGGGGAAGGGGGTTCCGTCGCCAGTTTCGTTGGGCTCGCCGTCGGTAAGAGAGAGAGGATAGTGCGTGGAAGGGTGATCAAGCCTCCACGAATAGCTCGGGTACTCACACAACTCGGGATTAGGCGTAGCGGGGTAGTAGGCCGAGGTGGGTTCAAGAACAGTGTCATATGTATACACATGGTCCATGGTGGGTTTGTATGGATATGACATGTAAGGGAACTCATGGGACATGTGATCGGCATAATAACAGTGGGTACACAACACAGGAGGAGGCACGTCGACACTTGACACCGAGGGTGATGGAATAGGAGGTGAGTGCATAGATGGGTCAAGAGTACCATACTCCTGAGAGGGGTGAAACCACTAAGTATCTCATAAAGAGATGGCTCAGGATCACTCTCACACATGTCACGTGTCAATGAAAAATGACCAAAGTAGTCCCGTAAAGGATGTTCTTCGGCCATGAGGAGAGAAATATTTTTTTGGAGTTTTTAATTTTTTCAAAAGGAAATAAATTATTTTTTGATTTTCTAAAAATAATGGAAGAAAAATATTTTTGGATTTTTCTAAAATGAAAGAAAGAAAAATTTTTGGATTTTTTTTATAAAAATAAGAGAAGAAAATATTTTTGGTTTTTTTTTGGAAGAAAAGGTGGGGGGAAAATATGGACTCTTGAATTGGACGAACTAACTAAAATCGACCATCGAAAAATGGAATTGGATACACACAAGTCAAGAAAATTTTCTAACTAGCACATAGCCAATTTTTATCTTTAAATTTAGTGAAAGGGGTAGTCAAATTTTAATTAAGTTCGTGGGCGATAAAAAATCACGGAATAATCTGAGTGATCGCCTTTGCAAAATATTCTCCTAGTGGGCTACCTAGTTAATGGATTTTAAATTTTAATGATGGCTAGGGTAGCACACAAATGGTAAGAGAGTGAGTCGGATTTCAACTTGTAGTTAATTTATTTTTGCACTTTATTATTTTTTGTACCATTTTTTATATTTTCAGAAGGCTGGTATTAGGATTTTTTATCATTGGTTGTATTGCGGTGCATAGGACACCATTTATTTTCCATTTAAAATTTTAATAATTGAAAACAAGCGTGATAGGGAAACCGTACAAGGTAGAGAGAGGGCGTCCATAGGCGAGGATTTAGAAGCCTCTCTACTTTGGGTCGGCAGGACTCCCGGGGACGACCAAGATAGGCGTATTCTCCCCCCGGTCGACTCAAATTTTTCGACACCCCACAACCTAAAAACCCGTGGGAGGTACATTTCTTACACCCTCGTGCCTCTCTTGTTAGCGAGTCAATTCTTTTGTGTGCTCTTGTGTGATTTTAGTCTCGCATTTATTTTTTGAATGGCGTGATGAATTAAATTACTAAGACCTACACCCGGTCACTCATGAGAAGGGATTTCATCACCCGACTCACTCGCTTACCATTTGTGTGCTACCCTAGCCATCATTAAATTTAAAATCAATCAACTAGGTAGCCCACTAGGAAAATATTTTGCAAAGGCGATCACTCATATTATTCCGTGAATTTTTTATCGCCCGCGAATTTAATTAAAATTTGACTACCCTTTCATTAAATTTAAAGATAAAAATTGGTTATGTGCTAGTTAGGGAATTTCTTGACTTGTGTTTGTGTCCAATTCCAATTTTTGATAGTCGGGTTTTAGTTTGTTCGTCCAAATTCTAAGAGTCCATATTATTTTTCCCCACCCTTTTCTTCCAAAAAGAAGATCAAAAAATATTTTTCTTCCTTTATTTTTTACAAAAAAATCCAAAAATATGTTCTTTCTTTCCTTTTAGAAAAATCCAAAAATATTTTCTTCCTTTATTTTTCACAAAAATCCAAAAATATTTTCTTCCTTTATTTTTCACAAAAATTCAAAAATATTTTCTTCCATTATTTTTTTTTTTAAAAATTCAAAAATATTTTCTTTCCTTTTGAAAAAAAAAATCCAAAAATATTTTTTTTACCACTATTTTCTTCAAAAAAATCCAAAAATATTTTCTTCCTTTCATTCTCTAAAAATTCCAAAATATTTCCTTACTTTTGCAAATTATTCAAAAACCACAAAAAAAAGAGAGAACATCTTGAAAATAAAAAACAATGCCCGTGACCAACACCTATTCACCCTCACCTTTGTCAAATTATCCAGCAAGACTGACGCTTCAGTCTTGTTTGGGGGTGATTCTCATCACCCAATTTTTCTACCGCCCCGCGCTTTCATATATCCTATCTTTAGGGTGAAATTTCATCGGTCTGGCTGAAGACATTAAACTTAGCGCTACCGGGAGGCAGCCCGCGTTTCTTGTATGAGTCTTATCCTGTTTGGGGGTGGTGTTTCACACCACCCAATGTTCTATCATGCTTATAGACTTGTACATATTTTTCTATCTCACTCATTGATTCAGGTTTCATCTTGGCTTCATCTGTCTACTTCATTAGCGGTTCATTCTGGTAATCTCTTTCCTACCTTATGCTCTCAATTTTAAAAATTATTTTACCTAACATTGAGGACGATGTTCCTTTTTGTTTAGGGGTGGGGAATTTTATCAAAATCGTACCTCTTTTGAAAAATTTTGAGTTTTAAACCTGATTTTTAAAATTTCACGTAGTTTCTTTCATCTCATTCAGTGACATGAATTTTCTATCATCCATCTTTCAAAAGTCTAGGAATTAAGCTAGAGAATATTTTTTCTAAATAGCTTATGTAATACATAACAAGGTGTTCTACACTATGAATTTCTAGACTCAACAAAAAATTTGTGCACTTATCATGTTAATATGGTTTAGAGTTGAGGAGTACTACAATTCTAAAGAAAACCTTAAGGATCACTAGTAGAGACTTTTGCTTGTGAGATTCGTGCCTTTCACCCTTTCAGAGAGTTTTATGCAATCTCCGAGTCACAAGTTGATTCAACTTCGTTTGGGTACACACTTTAATTATTGTATGATCTCATTATCTTTCATAAAATTTTGGCTTGATCACCGAGAACGACATCACTTTCGAGTTGTAAGAAACACGTGTCTTGAAATTTGTCCCGATCAATAGGTTTTCACCACACCTTCACTCATACACCAATCAAATTCCACATCATCACCATATACCATACCACCCATTTCCATATCCACAGAGAGTAGTGTTGAAAGTAAAAGGAGAAGATCCGTCATAGAGAGTGTTTGCATTTTTAGCGAATATCTCTCCCAAAGTCGATTCAGATGGAGAAAAATTTGATACAAGTTTATGTTGGAGTTATTTCTATTTTTAGGAGATTTATCTCATACATTGATGCGTATTTGGAAAAGAAAAAAAATATATATTAAAAAAAAGTAAAAAAGGGAGATGATCTATCATAGAGAGTGTTTACATTTTTAGCGGATATCTCTCCCAAAGACGATTCAGATAGAGAAAAATTAAATACGGGGTTATTTGTATTTTTAGCAGATTTATCTCATACATTGATGTGTATTTGGAAAAGAAGAAAAAGAGAAAGTTGCAGTCAAGAAATAAAGACATTTGTTCGTCTATGAGTGATACGCTCTTCTCAAATATCCACCGTCCATCCATCATATCATCATCCCATCCTATCCTACCTCACCTCATCCCACATATCCCATTTCATTTCCCCCTCACCCATAATCATACATGTTCCCCTAGGCGTTCGGGCAAATGAAAGTTAACGTGGTGAATAACTCGACGTTCTCACTATAGTAATTAGTATTCTTTCATGAGATCATTTTTCTTTCTAATTGTTCGTTCTTTCTTATGTGTGTGTGAGACGTTTGAACTTGGTTATATTTACTCACAACCTCACACACAAGAGCGATACACTGACCCTAATCTCGAGAGTTTGTTTGAGAGAGATATATCCGTGAGATTTTGAAGTTGAAGTGTTGATTCTGAAGAGGCAATCTAGGAATTACTCTTGTGATACTCAACCCGTTTTGACTGATTCACACTACACACGTTGAGTTCTAGGAAGGATGTGCCTCAAGTATTTACTTAGCTAAACTTTTTACACTTCTAGCTTGTATTTCTCAAAATATTTCCTTCATGATGCATTGTGTGATTATTCTATGTCTAATAAGAGATTGACTGCCATTCAATAAATCTTTGCAAATAAGAATTTTTTGGGTATATTCCCTGTAAACCCTCATGAGACACAACTCGTCCTGTAGGGCAACCTATAGGGTTAAAGGCTTGTTGCACATGCTAAGTGCAATTTCAAGTGCCCGCGAAAGTGGTACACTTTTGGTTACTTATCTTTCTCTCTCTCTCTCTCTCTCTCTCTCTCTCTCTATCTTATTACTCGAGGACTAGCAACGCTCTGTTTGGGGGTGGTGTGATAAGCACCCAAAACTGTACAATTTATACCCCAAATAGACGTATTTAGTTGCTAATTCTCGATAATATGGGTCTTATGTGCTTCATTATTCAATATGCAGGTTTAATTGTAGTTGCGGTGTCAAAAGCTATATTTCAGAGCAATTTGCAGTTAAAATGGAGCTAATTACCAACACCGTAACCTTACCCGAGCCTAAACCTAGCCCAAACCTACCCTAAACGCATGTGTGTGTTTAGTTTGTGTCTTTTCACATTTTTTAGATTTTTAGTTTGAGTCATTTTTATTTTTAGAATTTACTTTAGATTTATTTAGAATTTCTAGGATTTATTTTCTATTTTTATATTTCTTTTTATTTAATATAATATAATATAATTTTATTTTAATTTTATTAGCTTTTAGTTTAGTTTTATTTTTATTAGGATTAGATTTTTTTTAATATTTTATAATTTAGTTTTATTAAATTTTACTTTTTTTAGGACTTTAGTTTTTAAGTTTAATTGATTTACTTTTTTTATTTTTTTATTTTCATTTCCTTTTAGTTTTATTGTTTATTGAGTCTTTATTTTATTTTTAGAATAGAAATTTAATTTTTTGATTTTTAGTTTTTATAGTTTTATTTTATTAGTAAGTTTTAATTTTATTTTTAAGGGTTCAAATTAACACACACACTCATACCATACACTAACCTACACTATCCTACCCATAACCAAACCCTCACCCTCACCAAACTTATTCTACACTCCACTCACACACAAAACTACCCTCATCTACACCATATCCCCTACACCCCACTACACCTAAATCTACCCACTTCATCTTCCTCACCACTCTTTTCTCTCACCTCTCACATCCCTCCATTAACACAACCTTACTCCACCATTATCACAAAATCCCTAACCCTATGCCACCTCCCTACCGGAGCTAATCTCCGATGACAGAAATCAACCTGAGACACCCCTCGTACCCCTCCGGTCGCTGCTGCTTCGACCCCCTTGTAAACCCGAAGCCCCTGCCGGCGCGCACCTGACTCCAACCACCCCGCCCCTACTTCCTGCCGGCCTCGACCCAGTCACTGAAACCTCTCCAGCCGACGTTGCCCTCAATCTCCATCGCTGATCACGACCACCTGCTGGAGACCCATTTCCGTCGGTGGTTGGACCAACAGCAACCCATGTCCAACCTTTGAAACCAAAACCCACCACCCATGTCCATACCCATTTACACCCATTTTTCATTTCCATCCCTTAACCCATTTCACCATACAAGCCCTTTCACGATTTTCCTACCTGCCAAAGATACCAAAGCCAAATATGCCAAAACCAAATTAATTCCCCCATGTGCCAATTTAAACCCCTTTCCCAATATACCCTTAAAAACCCCAACTACCTATTTCACTCAATATCCAAAATTATCCCTCACCATATCAGATTTTTATTCTCATTCACATGACCTCACACCATATCCACATGCACCCAATTTACCCTTTTGCTCCATGTGCCTACTATATAAGAAGACCATGCTCTTTCAAAGGGGGAATCATCATCAAATAGAGAGAGAAAATTCTAGAGAAAAGTAGAGAGTTAGTTAGAATAAATTAGGTGGAAATATTTGTAAATAGTTTTATTTTCATTTTTTTAGATATTTATGAGTGATAAATGTGTGAAATTCAATTGAGTTGATTATTGAGTTTATTATTGTTGGATGCTCATATTGGATGGATTGTGCTTAATTTCAAAGGAATAGAAGTTCAATTTCACTTCAAGAGATTCGGGTTTGATCGTTCTCTTCTCTTCTCATTTATTTTATGCATTTGATTATTAATTTGTCATATTTCATACCATGTTAGGGTAAAACTCCTTTCAAGGGGTGGGGTAAAACCCTTATTTGATGTTATTTTATTTTAATTATTTTAATTACTTGAAAAATCCCTTTGAATGTTAATTTTTATCCCTCACCCTTAAATTTACGCCTCGAGATAGGGTAAATGATTTTCGAGAGAAAATAGGAATTCTAACTATAATACCCATTTTAGATTCGAACTAGAGATAGGGGTTTCTTGAGTGGGGTATTATAACTTGAATTTCAACTCTAAATTTATTTTCTAAGATTGACATAAATTTTAATTGATCGATCCTAGCGGGTGATTAATTAAAAGGAGTGTAGATCTATTTTTCTAGAGTTGTGGGGTGTTAAACTTAATTCTCTAAAAGATTACTATTATAATTACACTTGCAACGAGAGTTGGTTTGTAATTTTAATATTAATTTGGGAGAATTCAAATAATTAAATTAATTAATTAGAATAACTAAAATTTGTGGTGTAATCCCATTCCTTGATTGTTCTCACAATTATTTACCTCACTTTATCTCTTATTTTAATGTTAGACTTTGTTTTCATTTTAGTCACTTTCTAGTTAGTTATTTTCATCTTAGTTTAGTTTAGTTTAAAACCTCACCTCACCCAATTGTTTTAATATTGAAAAAGCTAAAAAAAAATTAGAAAAATGAAAATGCACAAAAAGAAAATAAAAAGTGAATTACAATTGAATTTGTCTCTAGCTTACAACCTTGAAAGTTGATTGATACCCTTACTTACCGCTACACTTGAGATTGTTATATTTGTAGGTATATGAGGTTTTGATTAGAGGGAGCTTATACAACAACAACAAAAACACCGAAAAGTCTTTCTATCAGACATGACCTTCGCCTCAATAATATCACGAATAAAAGGCTCACGTATCCTAATATTCTTTGTGCAAAAATGTCAGGATGGATTATGAGATATATGAATTTCACTCATATTATCACAAGAAATAGTTATTGTGCTTTGAAAAATCCAATAATCTTCAAACATTTTCTTCATTCAAAGAGTTGCGTACAACAACTCCCCACAACTATATACTCGGCCTCCTCTATGGGTAAAGATATGGATTCTACTTCTTACTCAACTAAAAGACAAGATCACTCCCAAAGTAAAAACACCCACTCGAGGTGCTCCTACAACCATCAGCATCCACGGCCCAATCAGAATCCAAATCGGAGATAAATGGTCATCGGCATCAAAGGAATACTATATACCATTGGAAAGAGTACTACTCGCTTATTTGATGATACGTTTAAGTGAGAAAAAAGAGACTCTTTCGAGGACACTTGGTATCATGACCAAACTCTAATGTTAATGTTAATGTCAGGAAGACTAGCGGTCATATAGAAAAGACTACCTATCATGCTCGTATAAAGGGTTTACTCTACATTCTTGTCTAAAGTTTCTTTGCTAAGCTTAGTTAATGTACTCATAGGGGTGCGTGACTTCTTAATGGAGTCTAATCCAAACTTCTTCACTGGGTACCTAACATATCTGAATTGAGATATGAATATCCTATCCTCAAGTTGACGCACATAGAGACCTAAGAAGAAGGTAACCTCACCAACCATTCTCATCTCAAACTCACTCTTCATCTCCTCTTCAAACGTGTGATCATGTCGGGGGCACATGGATACAAATACTATGTCGTCCACATAGACTTGAGAAACCAATATAACACCACTCTCTATCCTCACAAACAATTTTTTATCCACACCCACTCTTGAAGACACGATCTAAGAGATAAGAAGTGAGTCTCTCGTACTAAGCGCAGGGTTCTTGCTTCAAACCATACATGTCCTTCTCAAGATAAATGACCTATCCCGAGTGCTTTGGATCTTCTAACCCCTTTGGTTATTCTACGTACGCTTCCTTCTGTAGAATGCCATTAAAAAGGAACTCATGATATCCATTTCATATAACTTGAAGCGTAGATAACATGCTAGGCGAGTTGTAAATGGACAAACTCAATCCTAGAAATAAGAGCGCATGTCTCATCAAACTCTACACCCTCAATTCGTGTGTAGCCTTGAGCGACAAACCTATCCTTATTACGAACTATGGTACGATTCTCATACTTCTTATTCTTATAGATCCACTTGTTACCAATCACATTAGTCTTGCTAGGTCAGTGGACTAGCTCACTGACATCATTCTTATAAACTTTAAGCAAGTCATCCTGCATAACGGATATCCAATGCTCTTCCTTGATTGCTTCTTTCACATTCTTCGGCTCAACTAAGGAGGTGTAGCAAAGGTAGATAACCACATTCTCAAGTTGAGTGAAAATCTTGACACCTAGTGTGGGATCACCAAGTACAAAGAAAGGGTCATGATTATTTTGAACCCTAGAGGGCGGATCGTCTAAATTAAGCATGGGGTCTATCAGGGTAGTACAAAGAATGGCAGATCGACACCGGGGGGGTGCATCTGTGATACCCCGTACTTTTATCAATATTTATTTATGGGATTTATTAAATTAAATGTGAATTAATGAAGAAATAATCCGGATATAATACTAACGAGATGTGAGTTGGTATTTGATTATAAGGTGTATATATATGGTAATATATGAATATTGAAAATATTGAAATTGTCTCGAGTCTGAAATACGGCAATTTGGGAAATTTTATTGAGACGCGCGTGTCAGTCGCGTCACGAATGTAAATATTTGAATTTAAAAGTGAATTTTATTTTTAGCAACCGAATAGTCATTTTGAGTGCGCCCACGTGACCGGAAGGGTCGAAATAGTTAGAAAACACTAGCCGGGGGTTTAGTTTGGGTCCCGGGGCATTTTTAGGCTTAACCGGCAACTTAAAAGGGCATTTTGGTAATTTTGAAATTTTGGAAATTATAACAAACGAATTTTGGGAGTTAATTATAGGATAATTAGTAACCCACTTAACCCATTACCAGCAAAAAGTTTATAGAGTAGTTACGGGAGTTTTGAGAGAAGTGGGAAGAGGAGTTACAAGAGCCCAAAACCACCATCTTCAACCTTGGGAGAAAATTAGTAGAGAAAGGAGAGAATCAACCCATTCACCACCATCAAATTATGAAGAACAATCTATAGAAAGTGGTTTAATTACGTTAATTTCAAGCGAATGTTTCTTCCATGCTTAGAATTTAAAATAATTGTATCATATTGGGGGTTTGATGAAAACCTATGAAATTGGAGATAAAAATTCATGATATGTTATAAGGATCTCATGTAGAATGTTATTGGGTGATTGTACCAAAAGAAATACAACTTTTTATGATGTAAAAAAGGATTTATAAAGGGAAATTGAAGACTTTTAATTTCTGGGTTCATACTCTTAGGGTTTGGGGGAAAATTGGGGAGATATGATAATTATATGTTGTGTAGGAAGATTGGACCCCATAAACATGTTAAGATACGATCTAAGAAGGTTTAGTAATGTTTAAGAATCTTAAAACACTATTGGGGCGAATTTAGGATGAGTTTAGAGGAGAGGAAAATTGATAAAAAAAGAAGTAGAAATTTCTGGGCTCGAAACTGCCATCTCGTTAGAAGCTCTGCCCAGGTCATTCGAACGACCTCGTTCGAATGAGCTTCTAACGAGGTGACAGTATGCCTTCTAATGAGTTGGTAGTTCGTTCGATGCCTTTTGTTCGAACGAACTCTCATTCGAACGACCCCGTTCAAACGAGTTGACAGAATGACCTTTTTTGCCTGATTTGATTTCTAGTGTCCCGTAACCTTGTGTAATTGATGAGATAACTTTCCCTTGTTAACTAATAGGTATAGTTGGGAGATTTGGGATATGTTAAGGAGTAAAATATAGAATAGTAGCTGGAACCGAATAATACTTGTGGATTAGAACGCGAGTGGCTAATCACGATGTGAGGATAATTGATGACTTAAATATATATAAACCGGGGACATTTGAGTTGTGTAACACTAAAAGTTGGTATACTAACTAGAAGTATACCGCTAATGAAAATATGGTAATAACTAAGATGTGTGCATGCTTAGTATACATGATTTTATGTTTATGACATACCTACCATACTTGCTATCACGGGAGGTTTGCGTTCGTTTAGGGCCATCTAATTTTTGTGTGCCTACGGGGGGGGGGGGGGGGGGATATAGACTAGTTCCTCGAGGACATAGGTCAGAGAAGGACTTATTGAGAAGTTAATAAGTCTGCTGATCATGGGAGCGTAGGTATGTGCGTGACCCATGTGATTTGAACTATGTTCTCCTCCATTGTTTGTGATTGTTACTATCTGAGAACGATTCCACAGAGATTCGGAATGCGTGATCCTTATGTATGTGATGTAACGGGATGGGATAGCAGAGTATGTGTGCACCGTAGCTTAGTCTCGGGGTGCTAGTACTGTATATGTAAGATGAGCTTAATATATGGTTAATTGGAAAGAATTTTCATGTTTAATTGTGGGTATAATTATAGTAACGCTCTGAAAAAGATAAAAAGGAGATAACCTCCAGTAAATGGTTTTGCTAATATTTGGGAATCCGAGAATTAGAGTAAAACTCTCTATTTAATTGATGATGTTGGAATTAAAGCGCGAATCGAGTAGAAATGTTAGAATTTATTTTGGTCTAGATAGATATGAGAATCACTTGAATGGGTACAGTACGTTAGGAGTTCACAAATAGTCGAGAGGTGAGTATTTCATGTGAGAGCACGTCCTAACATGTATTTTGCATTCATTATTTTAATGTCATTAAAGAACTTGCTATTTTTAAACTATTTTCCACATTCGGGCTCTGAACCGTTTTCTTTCAAATCTATTTTTGTAAAAACCTTTTTAGGTGCCCAGCCACAAGGACACCATGCGTAGGAATTCTATTCAGGTGACGAGCTGTAGCTGTTGTGGAAGTTACAGGGCCTTGACAATAGACGGCTCCTTTCCTAGTCTTGACTCCATTACCAGTTTTATCATTTGAAGGGCATGTCGCCCATTTCCTTTAGAGACATTTTATGTTTCAGTTATTCAGACTTTGGTTTGTAATTAATTTAGGATGTAGACTTGTTTTATTTATTTCAGTAGTGGGATTGTTGTGAGGAGTATTTCCTCCAGACTCATTATTATTTGTTGGTTACTCTATTGAGCCTTTTATTGTGAATGGTTATGTTAACTATCTATAATTCATTTATTGCATGTTAATCAGATTTAATTTAAAATTTGACAACTCACTTTTTAAATACTAGGTGGTTAGTAATTATTAAAATGTTTTCGACAGTGATGCTATTAACTGAACCAACTTGACATTTTGTATTTATTTAATAATGGAGTAGCTACCTGGTATTTAATTAGTCGGGGTATCACAGGTGGTATCAGAGCATCTGGTTCTAGTGTCCTTAGGATCTGTACGGCTTATTATGTTTCCACTGAGCTTTCTTTGATGTAGAGCCCTATATTTTAGGTCTATTGTATTCTTTTGTGTATGCATCGTTCTTCAGCTATTTTGAGTTAATAGCTGAGAACTTATAAAACTTTACTCTGATTTCAGATGCCTCCACGATGTGCGCAACGGTTTCCTAGGGATGCACAACCAGAGCCACAGCCTGCACCAGTACAGGGTACCATGAATGCCTCTGAGGTTGCAGCTATTGTAGCCCAAGCGGTAAATGCCGCCCTAGCCGTTGTACAGCTGGCACCGCCCCAGGCACCGGTAGCCGTGCCAGTTCATGCACATGCATTCCCGTCTGCTTGGAAACGCGTACGGGTTGCTTTTCAGAAAGCACACCCTCCGGAGTTCGCAGGAAGCTCCGATGTTGTGGAATCCAGTCAGTGGAGGAAGGATATTCAGAGGCACTTGAGGATGTACGAGTGCACAGATGTTCAGAAGTAGATTCATGCTACTTTCAAGCTAGTGGGATCTGCATTGAAGTGGTGGGAGTCCATTACCACCGCAGAGGAGAGGGACACTCTCACTATACAGGAGTTTTGGGTGCGGTCCGACCGCAAGTATTTTCTGCCAGCTGTTCACACGGAGATGAGGAGGAAATTGATGAACCTCAAGCAGGAGGGAAAGACCGTGGCCGAGTATGAGGCCAAATTCACTAATCTTTTGAACATTGTGTCGGATGAGATATCGACTGAGGAGAAAAAGATTCAAAAGTTCACAGATGGATTGACTTGGAGGATCCCTCAGCATTTATTGGGGAATCTCTCATTGGCCACTTATTCTGATGTGGTTAACGCTGCACTGCTACACTGCCAGGATCACCGCTTTCACATGTCTGAGAGAAAGAGATCAGGAGAGTCCAGCCATCAGGGCAGGACTGGGGGAAATGGTGCCAGTGGGGCACAATCTGTGCAGGGATAGAACAGGTAGGGAGATAAGAGTTCCCAACAGGGGGATTCTATGAGATTCAGATCTGGGGGTTTCAGAAGTGGACAGGGAGGTTTCAAGCAGGGCCATTAGGGTCTGAATGGCCATCAGAACCAGCAGGGTCAGAATGGTCAGCAGCAGCAGTTTCAGCAGAGCCAGCATGGCCAGGGGAGAGATGGTAACGGCCATCAGGGCAGAGGGCAGCAGGGACAGCGAGGGGGAAACTTCCCAGGGAAATGTTATGTTTGTGGCAAGACTGGCCACAAACGCCAGGATTATCCTGATAGGGGCAGGGCCCCACACCAGCAGCACCAGGGTGCTCGACATGAGCGACAGAGACTTATGTTTCCCGCAGCCCTCCCAGCACCACCTCAGATGGAAGCATTACCACCCATTCCAGCGGTCCCAGTCCAGCAGGGACAACTTCAGTATGGGAGAGTGTATCAGCTCCAGCATGTCACAGCCCCACTGGATCCACCAGCCATTGAGGGTATGTTCTCTATTCAGGGGACTATGGGGCATATTTTATTTGACACGGGGGCCACACATTGTTTTATTGCTATGAGATTTGCACGCACCATTGGGTTGTTAGACACCACCAAGAGCACGATTACTTGTGTAGATTCACCGTTGAGTAGGGGTTCCGTGATTTCTCTCATATGTAGAGGTGTGGGTATAGAGATCGGGAGGTTTACTTTACCCGCTGATATGTTAGTGTTAGAGATGACTGAGTATGACGCCATTATTGGTATGGATTGGCTAGTTGTGTACCGATCCATGATTGAATGTTTTAGTAGGAGTATTATCTTTGCCATTCCCGGGCAGGAGATGTTTTTAGTGGCGATGCCTCGCCCTGAGGGAGGATCATCCACTCACTTGTACTATATAGAGGAGGAGACCTCTAAGTAAGTGGTGATACCACTTGATGCGATTTCGGTTGTTCGAGAGTTTGCCGATGTATTTTAGGATATACCTGGACTACCTCCGAGTAGATAGATAGATTTTGTGATCGATTTGATGCCGGTCACTCGGCCTATTGCCCGCGCACCTTACCGTATGTCTCCACCTGAGATGAGAGAGTTACGGGATCAGATTGAGCAGTTGTTGGGTCAGGGGTTTATTCGGAGGAGTACTTTACCGTGGGGTGCTCCTGTGTTGTTCATAAAGAAGAGGGATGGATCGTTGAGGTTGTGTATAGATTACCGAGAGTTGAATAAGGTCACGATACGGAATAAGTATCCATTACCCATAATCGATGACTTATTCGACCAGTTGAGAGGAGCTTCTTTCTTCTCAAAGATCGATTTGCACTCCGGATACCATCAGTTGTGTATCAGGGAACAGGATGTCTCGAAGACTGCCTTCTTAACGAGATATGGTTTCGACGAGTTTTGGGTTATGCGTTTTGGTTTGACTAACGCTCCAGCCGTGTTTATGGACTTGATGAATAGGGTGTTCAGAGAGTTCCTAGACTAGTTCGTCATTGTCTTCATTGATGACATTCAGGCCTACCCCCAGACAGAAGAGGTGCATGCCGAGAATTTGAGGCAGGTTTTACAAACACTATATCAGAACGAGTTGTATGCAAAGTATGAGAAGTGCGGGGTTTGGCTAAAGGAGGTTCAATTTTTGGGGCATATTATTTCAGATCGGGGGATATCTATTTATCCGAGGAAGGTATCCGCGGTGAGGGAGTGGGGACAGCCCACGACACCGACTGAGATTCGTAGTTTCTTGGGCCTAGCAGGATACTACAGGAGGTTTATTCGGGGTTTCTCAAAGATAGCGGGTCCTTTAACACATCTGAATCGTAAGGGTGTGCCATTTATTTGGAGCGATGTCTGTCAGTTGGCATTCGATGAGTTGAAGGAAAAGTTGACCTCAGCACCTGTGTTAGCATTGTCGAGATCGGGAGTTGAGTATCTAGTCTACACCGATGCATCCTTACAAGAACTTGGAGGTGTATTGCAGCAGGAGAGTCAGGCCATAGCTTATGCTTCCCATTAGCTTAAGCCTCACGAGAAGAATTACCCCACCCAAGACTTGGAGTTAGCAGCAGTTGTATTTGCACTTTGGATTTGGAGACATTATCTCCTGGGGGAGAAATTCGGATTGTTCACGGACCATAAATCTCTACAGTACCTATTCACGCAGAAGGAGTTGAATATGCAGCAACAGAGGTGGCTTGAGTTTGTGAAGGATTATCAGTTTGATATCCAATATCACCCGGGAAAGGCTAACGTGGTAGCAGACGCGTTGATCCGTAGGCCAGTAGATGAGGTGGCCAAGGTGTGGAAGGCTAAGTGGAAGGAGTTGGGACACCAGAATGCAGTGGCCCGATCATTCATGTCTGTGATGACTGTTACACCGCAGATTGTCACGAGAGTGGTAAAGGCCCAGGCAAATGACTCATTCGGTTAGGAGCAGATAGTTTGATTCTATCGGAGGGAGCCGAGTCCTATACCGTTAGCTCAGACGGGGGATTACGCTTCAATGGGATACTAGTCATTCCGGAAGGGCAAGACTTGCGACACGAGGTGATGACAGAGTCGCATGACTCACGGTTCGCGGTACACCCTGGTGGGGATAAAATGTACCAAGACATGAGACGTCAGTATTGGTGGAGCGGGATGAAGAGAGATATTGCCGTGTTTGTTTCTAAATGCGCCACTTGTCAACTGGTAAAAGTGGATCATCAGAGACCGGCAGGACTTCTACCGCCATTAGAGGTCCCGATGTGGATATGGGAGAGCATCTCCATGGACTTTATCACGGGGTTACCTGTGTCACAGAGGGGTCACGACTCCATTTGGGTAATTGTGGACCGGTTGATCAAAGTCCCTCATTTTTTACCCGTAAGGACAGACTACACTACGGGACAGTATGCCCAGATTTTTATTGCAAAAATAGTGAGACTTCACTGTGTGCCCCTAAATATCGTGTCTGATCGAGACAAGATATTTGTTTCACGATTTGGGGAGAGTTTTCAGGAGGCCATGGTCACGGAATTGCGGTTGAGTACGGCTTATCACCCGCAGATCGATGGGCAAACCGAGCGTACAAATCAGATGTTGGAGGACATGTTGCGTATGTGTGTCATAGACTTTGGGGGTGGATGGGAGCAGTACCTTCCACTGGTGGAGTTTGCTTATAATAACTCCTACCAGTTCACCATTGGCATGGCTCCATTTGAGGCGTTGTATGGTAGACCTTGTCGTTCGCCAGCATGTTGGTTAGAGGTGGGGGACAACAAACTACTTAAGCCAGAAGTGATTCAGGATACTTCGGCAAGGATAGAATTGATACGGAGTCGCATTCGGGTAGCTCAGGATCGGCAGAAGAGCTATGCTGATGCGAAGAGGTTCTTCAGAGAATTCAAAGTGGGGGACCAGGTTTTACTCAGAGTATCTCCTATGAAGGGGATTATGCATTTTGGGAATAAGGGGAAACTGGCACCGAGATATGTGGGGCCATTTCCTATCATCGAGCGGATTGGGTCAGTTGCGTATAGACTTGGGTTACCAGAGCATTTGCACAGGATTCATGATGTGTTTCATATTTCCTCGCTAAGGAAATATCTTAGGGACGATTTGGTTCATACTCACATTGCTTTGGAGGACATCGATATCCAGCCTGATAACTCCTACGAGGAGGGGCCGATTGCCATTTTGGACCGAAGCGAGCGGAAATTGCGGTCAAAGATAGTACCGTTAGTACGTGTTCAGTGGCGGCATCATAATGCTCAGGAGTCCACATGGGAGCACGAGGATGAGATGCACAAACGTTATCCAGAGTTGTTTTTACCAGGTACCTTCTAGTTCCGAATTTCGGGACGAAATTCTGTTATTAGGGGGGAAGTATGTGATACCCTGTACTTTTATCAATATTTATTTATGGAATTTATTAAATTAAATTTGAATTAATGGAGAAATAATCCGGATATAATACTAACGAGATGTGAGTTGGTATTTGATTATAAGGTGTATATATATGGCAATATATGAATATTGAAAATATTAAAATTGTCGCAAGTCTGAAATACGACAATTTGAGAAATTTTGTTGAGACGCGCGTGTCAATCGTGTCAGGAATGTAAATATTTGAATTTAAAAGTGAATTTTATTTTTATCAACCGAATGGTCATTTTGAGTGCGCCAACGTGTCCGGAAGGGTAGAAATAGTTAGAAAATACTAGCCGGGGGTTTAGTTTGGGTCCCGGGGAATTTTTAGGCTAAACCGGCAACTTAAAAGGGTATTTTGGTAATTTTGAAATTTTGGAAATTATAACCAACGAATTTTGGGAGTTAATTATAGGATAATTAGTAACCCACTTAACCCATTACCAGCAAAAAGTTTAGAGAGTAGTTACGGGAGTTTTGAGAGAAGTGGGAAGAGGAGTTACAAGAGCTAAAAACCACCATCTTCAACCTTGGGAGAAAATTAGTAGAGAAAGGAGAGAATCAACCCATTCACCAACATCAAATTCTGAAGAACAATCTAAGCCAAGTGGTTTATTTACGTTAATTTCAAGTGAATGTTTCTTCCATGCCTAGAATTTAAAATAATTGTATCATATTGGGGGTTTGATGAAAACCCATGAAATTGGAGATAGAAATTCATGATATGTTATAGGGATCTCATGTAGAATGTTATTGGGTGATTGTACTAAAAGAAATACAACTTTTTATGATGTAAAAACGGATTTATAAAGGGAAATTGAAGACTTTAAATTTCCGGGTTCATACTCTTAGGGTTTGGGGGAAAATTGGGGAGATATGATAATTATATGTTGTTTAGGAAGATTGGACCCCATAAAGATGTTAAGATACAACCTAAGAAGGTTTAGTAATGTTTAAGAATCTTAAAACACTGTTGGGATGAATTTAGAGGAGAGGAAAATTGAGAAAAAACGAAGTAGAAATTTCTGGGCTCGAAACTGCCATCTCGTTAGAAGCTCTGCCGAGGTCATTCGAACGTCCTCGTTCGAACGAGGTGACAGTATGCCTTCTAACGAGTAGGTAGTTCGTTCGATGCCTTTCGTTCGAACGAACTCTCATTCGAACGACCCTGTTTGAACGAGATTCTAACGAGTTGACAGAATGCCCTTTTTGGCCTGATTTGATTTCTAGTGTCCCGTAACCTTGTGTAATTGATGAGATAAGTTTCCCTTGTTAACTAATAGGTATAGTTGGGAGATTTGGGATATGTTAAGGAGTAAAATATAGAATAGTGGCTCGAACCGAATAATATTTATGGATTAGGACGCGAGTGACTAATCACGATGTGAGGATAATTGATGACTTAAATATATATAAACCGGGGACATGTGAGTTGTGTAACACTAAAAGTTGGTATAAGAACTAGAAGTATACCACTAATGAAAATATGGTAATAACTAAGATGTGTGCATGCTTAGTATACATGATTTTATGTGTATGACATACCTACCATACTTGCTATCACGGGAGGTTTGCGTTCGTTTAGGGCCATCTAATATTTGTGTGCCTACGGGGGGGGGGGGGATATAGATTGGTACCTCGAGGACATAGGTCAGAGAAGGACTTATTGAGAAGTTAATAAGTCTGCTGATCATGGGAGCGTAGGTATGTGCGTGACCCATGTGATGTGAACTATGTTCGTCTCCATTGTTTGTGATTGTTACTATCTGAGAACGATTCCTGAGAGATTTGGAATGCGTCATCCTTATGTACGTGATGTACCAGGATGGGATAGTGGAGTATGTGTGCACTATAGCTTAGTCTCGGGGTGCTAGTACTGTATATTTATGATGAGCTTAATATATGGTTAATTGAAAAGAATTGTCATGTTTAATTGTGAGTATAATTATTGTAACGCTCTGAAAAAGATAAAAAGGAGATAACCTCCAGTAAATGGTTTTGCTAATATTTGGGAATCCGAGAATTAGAGTAAAACTCTCTATTTAATTGATGATGTTGGAATTAAAGCACGAATCTAATAGAAATGTTAGAATTTATTTTGGTCTAGATAGATATGAGAATCACTTGAATGGGTATGGTACGTTAGGAGTGCACAAATAGTCGAGAGGTGAGTATTTCATGTGAGAGCACGTCCTAACATGTATTTTCCATTCATTATTTTAGTGTCATTAAAGCACTTGCTATTTTTAAACTATTTTTCACATTCGGACTCTGACCCGTTTGCTTTTAAATCTATTTTTGTAAAAACCTTTTTAGGTGCCCAGCCACAAGGACACCATGCATAGGAATTCTATTCAGGTGACGAGCTGTAGCTGTTGTGAAAGTTATAGGACCTTGACAGTAGACGCCTCCTTTCCTAGTCTTGACTCCATTACCAGTTTTATCATTTGTAGGGCATGTCGCCCATTTCCTTTAGAGACATTTTATGTTTCAGTTATTCAGACTTTGGTTTGTAATGAATTTAGGATGTAGACTTGTTTTATTTATTTCAGTATTGGGATTGTTGTGAGGAGTATTTCCTCCAGACTCATTATTATTTGTTGGTTACTCTATTGAGCCTTTTATTGTGAATGGTTATGTTAACTATCTATAATTCATTTATTGCATGTTAATCAGTTTTAATTTAAAATTTGACAATTCAATTTTTAAATAATAGGTGGTTAGTAATTATTAAAATGTTTTCGACAGTGATGCTATTAACTGAACCAACTTGATATTTTGTATTTATTTAATAAAGGAGTAGCTACCCGGTATTTAATTAGTCGGGGTGTCACAGCATCGTCCTCACACTCGGGGTCAGGGCTGCTCATCGTATCTAATTATGACGTTTATTGTCTCTATAACCTTAGAGCTTGTAAGGTTAAAAACTCTATAAGCCCTACTTGATGATGAATAACCTAACAATATCCCCTCATTGCTTTGAGAGTCAAACTTTCCTAAGTGCTTTCTATCTCTCAAAATGTAGCAAGTACTCCCAAAGACACGGAAATATGATAGGTTGGGTTTTTTCCTGTCCACAACTCATATGGTGTGTGTAACGAGTGTGGGCGAAGATATATCCGATTCACCGTATGACATGCAGTATTAATTTCTTTGCCCAAAAATTTCTATGCACATTTCTCCCAAGAAGCTTGGATCTAGCTTTTTTGGCTAAAAATCATATTTAAAGTAATTGTTTAGCCTCCCGGATTGTCCTATACAAGGTGCGCAAGAATTGGGACCTTCGTGCAAAACATAATTTTTTTCGATTTTTGTTCACATGGTAATATTACTTATAATTTTACGAGTCTAAATATATGGTCGGAATATTTTTTTGACTTACCGATTGTCCAAAACAATTCGCGCAAGTTCGCATCCTGCGCGGCGTGTGCTGACGAAAATATGCCTAAAATGGGTCTATATAATTTTTTTCGAAGATGTCAAAGAAGAAAAAGTTGCTCAAAATTAAATTTTAATTCGATCTAGATATTTTCATAATTTTTTGAGCACTTTTTTGTTTTTTCAAGAAAAATAATTTTTAGTTTTTTTTATTTAATTTTTGACTTTTGACAACATGGTATTTTTATATGTATTTTTTTGACCCTATAAAAGTGGTCATTTTGATATTTTGAACCGCAATGCCTCCTACAAAAATCGCGCAAAGTCCCTGCGCATCGTGTACCACCTAAATTACCGCATTATTAACCATGACCGTGTCACAATCATTCCTTAGTATTTTTTAGTCAAACTTAACCAACGTACTTAATAGGATTATTAGAACTTAAATACGTATCCAAGTGATGCGACGTGGGAATTTTTCTCCTTAATTACTTTTCGTAATGCACCACTTTTCGTGCCATTTGTCATAATCCCCTTATATATTTATTCCTCAAATTTTTTTTGAATATAATATTTCGATTGTCATTAAATACTTATATTCTAGGACGGGGTATTACATTCTTCCCTCCTTAGGAAATTTCGTCCTCGAAATTCATGGCCATTAACCTTAGAATTTAGTTACCTACAATGAGTTTCCAATTCTAGGCCAACCTCAACACTATGGTCTAAAACCCAATGACTTCATTTTCATCAATTACATTGCTAATCCAATCATGAAGGACACTAAGGTCTTACTACTAATCCCAAGCATGCCTAACTCGTGCATCAAAATAATCCCTCAAAATAACTGGTATTCCAAAAATATCACGCTACCACTAATGAACTCATCATCATGAATCCTTATATGTTAGGATTTACAAGCCTACGTTTCCTCAATAATTTTGGATCACGCCTATCCTAGGTTGATATTAACTCAGTATCACTAGCCATCAAATCATCAATTATGAGACGATCAGCTAATCCCATTGGTCAACCTGATCAATATTTCTTACGAGATCTTTACAGTAACCTAAAGTCATACTAGGTATCACAACACAAATATACATGAGCGATTACATCCTCAATCCGTACAATTCCAATCAAAGTGCAACACTAACATTGAAACGGCCCTTTAGTGTGTACTTTAGGAAAAAACAACTTTGTTCCAATTTTTAGTTAAAAAATTTTTTAACTTCTTAAACCCTAAACATGCTTCTAAGTGATTAAATCCATTTGATGAATAAAGCATGCGGTAAAAGAAACAATTTCAGGAAAAAATCTCCGAAGGGCAAAACCTTTTTATTTCACTATAATTTGTAAGAAAACGGCTTTCACGGATTACAATGAAATAAGTGCGATTTACGAAATACCCGCAGGTGTCGGTTTCGATGTCTCGGCTAGAACTTTCCATTTCCAGGAGGTCAGCAGTGAAGAAGAGAAACTGCTTCTCCACAAAATACTTCGTAAGGTCTCCTTCTACAATAGCACGCAGCTCTTCAATAGTAGATTTCTCCTCACAAAGTGCAACACAGTGTAGTGAATGGATTATCTTCCGGTAAACACGTTCAAGATCATTTAACTTTGGAATTGAGTAATACGTTCTTGAATAAACACCGAAAGATGAAAAACTGTATGGGAATAAGTTTTCGAAATTGTTCTACCTGTTTGAAACGTTTGCAGATACGTTTTTATTTATAACTGAGCTTCACAGAGTCCAAGAAAATGAAAATACGAAAATCGAGGCGGTAGGTCATTTGAGCGAGATGAGATCTCGTTCGCACGACATGTCAATGTCATTTGAACGATTCACTATTTCGTTCAAGCAAGCTACAGTAAAGAATAATATTTTTTCTTTAAAATTTTAATCCTCGAATTTTCTTTAAACTGTTTGCAACTCAGAAATATATTTAAAACATAAAATGATTTAATTCCCAAACATTTAAATCACCCAGCATTTAATCAATATACGAATTACCCAACTACTCACAAATATTCATACCTGAGTGATCTTAAACATATGCAACACATCTTGACTTGTAATCTTCTTGAAATCTTTGATTGCACATTCTTGGACTTGAACTTTGTCGTAGACTTTAAATAAAGTCCATAATTAACTAGCCTAAGCATAATTTATTTTGTTCGGAATTATGACAATTAAAACAAATGAATATGCTAAGAATTATGTTCTTGCAAATCTCCCCCTTTGGCTATTCCGGGACAAAACTAAACAAAAATGCTATATGCCGTAAAATAAATACATGTCCTATCCCAAAACTCAGAAATATAGAAGTACAGGACATAGTGAGACTGAATGAACGACAAACATCTGAATCTGATTATGTATCTGAATGACAATAATCTGAATCTCATTCTGTCTCTGAATGTGATGTATTAATAGATATCTGAATCTGAATTTTTCAAAAATATACCTACACACACGAGACACAAACAGATACCCAAGTGAAGTATGGAGGAATAAAACAAATATAAATGCATAATAAATACTCCCCCTACATCACATATCTCTCCTCCTTTTTTCCTAAAATAGACAAAAGATGGGACAAACACACCCCATCTAGCAATAAAATATGAGAATGAATCAACATGGCTAGATAAAATCAGTATGACAGTGGGAAAAAAGAATAGCAGTAACACAATAATAATGCGTGAATCACCAAAACTGCAAAATAGACTGTACATCCATGTCATAAAACCAAGATAGATACAACTGATCGAAAGAGTACATCATATCAGAGAGAATAAAAAATACATCAGAAATATGGATGTCTCAGATATAATAAAATAAATACAGTTAAGCATTGGCAGAATCATCATCATCATCATCAACAGCATCCGTAGTGTATGTGGAGGAAATATGTTTGAGTCCAGATGAACCTACGCCTCGCTGCTGCTCTCTCTGCTGCATCTCATAAAAAAATTCTATCATCCTGGAGTCAGCATGAACACGTGCTTCGGCCTCAGCATCAAATCCAACCATGATAGAATCATACATCTTGAACTGGGTAGCTACTTGTTCCTGTAAAGAAGAAACCTCCTCCTCAATCGGAAATGTAGGTGCACGAGTGGAGGGTGGTGATGGATAAATAGTAGACGTTCTCGATCCAGTGTGATCAGAGGACTAACAAGGATTAGCATCAGGGAAGACTCCCTCTGGGGGTGGAGCTCTCGCTCTCACTGCCTGTGGCAAATGACTCTCAGAACGAGTGAAAGTATTATGATCAATAATACCAGGCGTAGGGAGACACAAATCACCCTCTTAACAGGGACACCAGTAGTAGTGCAAAGGGTGGAAATGAGAATCCCATATAGAAGAGTAGGGCGAACAAGGATGGAACCATGGATAGTGATAGAATATATGACTCGAAGCATGACGGTCGTAAGATCGATATCCCACCCCTGAGAAACATGGTACATAAAATAAATGACGCCAGACCCAATATGTGTATGATTTATATGAGGATAAATGGATGCTGACACAAACCTAGTTAGTACACGGAAGGCAGGGTAAAGCTGGCGATGATACATCGTAGAACCTGCCTGAGGAATCTCCCAGAATTAATGCCACAAAATATCATCATAAGTAGGTCCATCGTTGGTATAACGAGGATACACAGCATCTGGGACACGAGGATGGTGCAGAAAACCTACTATGAGATCTGCAGTGATGAGAACAGGAACGACACGTATAGTAGAAAAGATCCCCTCAGTGTGGGGAAGGGCGCGAAAGAAAAACTCTCGAACAATGTCCAGATAAACAACTCTATGAACCTCAAATATATAATCCCAACCTCTAGCAGATAACAAATGAGGAATACCTAACTCAGGAAACTCAGCATAACGAAACACCCTCTTCGAAACAACTGACCGAATGTGGAGACCTAATGAGCAATAGTGATCATACTAAAGGTGGTGCCTCATTGAGTCGCCCGAAAGGGGCACCACGGCGTCTAGGTGGCATGACTAGAAGGTGTAGTGTGTGATGTGAAAAAAAAATACCGTCGCGAAAGAACACAAGCACACCTAAGAACCTATCTCCGTACAATCGTCCAACTGAACCATCGCGAACATCAGCCACAATCACAGTCAAAATCAGAAACAGTAACCAGAATTTTCTCAAAAAAAAAAAGAATGAACATTGTTACCTCGAAATCGCCAAAAATGGAAACAGCTCGCCGGAGAACCAAAGTTGGAGTTTTGTTTAATTTATAAGAACCAATGAGAGGAACACACACTGGAGAGCTAAAGAGGGTTTACTGAGTACTGGGTCAGTTGCTGGAGGAGAAGACAATGGCTTAACAACTGTGAACAGAAATCACCGGGAATAACGGAATAAAGGGTTTTACACGCCAGAGAACCTGTAGCAACAAGGGCATAATTACAGTGGCTTGAGTCCACACAAAATCCAAGCCGGAGAAAACGAAGCTTTTTTAAAAAATGGCAGTTTTTTGAAATAAACAGGAGTTGCTGCATCGCTTGAGAGAAAGGGGAATGCGAGAACGACAAGAGAGAAGAGAGAAAAACTGCTTAAAAGAAACCATGATCTCGCGAGAAGTCATTCAAATGACTTAAAGATGTCGCTCAAATGATTTGGGAAGTCGCTTGAACGACGTGTTTGCGTGACATGTGATGTCATTCGAACGAGATTTTAAAAATTTCCAGAAACACCCCAAAAACATTCAGAATTTGCCCAGTAAAAAAACTATCCAAAAACAGTAGGGGATCACAGAAATAGATTGTAAAATAGAAAATAGTGTAAAAAGCGACAAATGGGGATTACATGTTAACATGGTACTAATGTGCTCAATTATGAAAGTGGACTGATTGGGATTGAACTATGACAGATGAGTCATCATTTCAATACGTCGAATCGATCAAAGAGTTATCACTGATAGCAAAGAATCATCAAAAATCATCAAAGCCATGTGTGACAAAATAAGTGTGAGTTTGATGAACTAAACTTAATCCACATGCATACAAGTTCGGATTGTTGACGATTCCATAAACAATAGCGTCATGATACGATGTTTCAACATATGATTTGTGGTGCAAACCCGTTTAAATTAATTTCCAACCAAACTCCCTCAATATATGAATTTTTCAAGATCTTTAGAAATATCTATCAATCTTTACTTAGAGAAAGTCCTATTGGCCCCAATTATGGCATTTACTTTTTTTTATTGCCTTGATTTTCTTTTGAGCTCTTTTAAACGGTGGCTTTCACGACGAGTCAATTATACACACTCCCAGCCCTTTCCCGTGAACACTCATCAAATTTTTAATAACAATTCTCACGGAAAACGATTCTTACAAGCACACCTCCTCCTTAAGTTTACTTACGCATAGATGAAAAAATTGAGATAAGAACGTCTCACCAAACTCAAATATGCAAGAGAAGTCAAACATTCATATAAACTCGTGCATGTGTGCAAGGATGGCATATAAGCAAAGTCGAGTCAAAATATATATCAACATTGAAACAGCCCGATAGTGCAAAGGTTAAGATCATTCTAGGCATCAATAATAATGACCAAAAGTCCTAGCCACATGAAAAATGAAAGAAGGGGGGAATCAAGCACACTAATATCCCATATCAATCATGTAACCTCACGACTCAAAAAAAAATGAAAATCTTTTTGTATTTTCAAAAGTTTCTTATAAAAAGCAAAATCTTTTTGTATTTTTCGAAAAAACTCAAATAAATAACAAAAATAAGAAACATGCCATAACACTAGCCAAATATAATGCAAGATGTAAATACTAGTGTATGACAAACCAACGAACAACCTGAATCGAAAGATGAGGAGAACCACGATCAATGATGCGAGAATCACAGAGCTTTATACCTAACGTGTCTAAATCCGACTGTCTAACCCAAGTAGGTGTGAACCGACGAGTAGGGGCATTGGGAACCATAATGGCTTTAGACTTTCTAGGAGAATTCTTAAGGTCTTTGTAAAACCATTTGAGATGACGTCTCCTACCGCAATGAGTGCAAGTGTAGATACGGTGAGGAGCTTGTCTTATAGGTCGATTATACCTCACGTTCCTAGGTGGCTCACTCCTAAAGTTCCTAGGAGGCTCTCTAGTTTGCAAGGTTTTGGCTTGGGAGCAGGTGTGACATGATTATTAAAGCCAATACCTCTCCGATTATCTTTGACTTCTATCGTGCCTAAGATTTTATCTAACTTTTCAGACCTAGCCTCCAAATCAAACTTAACTTTCCTCGAGTCCCTCAGTTTTTCTTCAAGCTCACCTATCCTTGACTCAAGTAAATGCGTAGAATTTTCAAACTTCAGAATTTCCTTTTTCATAGTCTCCATCAATCCCCGAAGACTATCTCTCTCACCCTCGATATATTTTAGCTTCTCTCAAATTTTCTTTTCTTGTGCCCTAATATCCTCAATTAAAGAATTGGAATTATTTATTTCTATGGCACGTTCTTTCAACATAGATACTAGTTTCACGTTTGGTTTCTTTGATTTTAAGGTTTCTCCATAAAGTTCTTTGAAAGATGTTTGCAAATCTCTCTCGTCTTCGCTCACCTCCTCCTCACTCTCAGGAGTATCAACATCCGTGGCTGCGGAAGAATCATGCAAAGTTAAGTCTTTATCACTTACATGACTAGCCACAAAGGTGGGAAGTTCACGTTTACTAGCATAAAAGTTTTCTTCATCTGGGTCTCTATATCACTCAGGGTAGAAACAAGATTTATCGATTTATTAAAATTCTCCCTATGTTTCGTGGGACACTCATCTATCATGTGACCAAAAATGTTACACCCCGACTAACTAAATACCGGGTAGCTACTCCTTTATTTAATTAATACAAAATGTCAATTTGGTTCAGTTCATAACATCACTGTCGAAAACCTTTTAATATTTACTAACCACCTAGTATTTAAAAGTGAGTTGTCCATTTTAATTAAAATCCGATTAACATGCAATAAACGAATTATGAAAAGTTAACATAGCCAACACAATATAGTCACAATAGAATAGCCATCCAATAGTAATGAGTCTGGAGGAAAACTCCTCACAACAAACCAAAGTCCGAATTAAATAAATATAAAGTCTGCATCACTAAAATTAATTACAACCCAAGGTCTGAAATAACTGAATAATTAAGATGTCTCTAAAAGGAATGGGCGACATTCCCAACAAATGATAGAAACTGATAATGGAGTCAAGATCAAAAAATGAGGCGTCTACTATCAAGGTCCTGTAACTTCCACAACAGCTACAACACGTCACCTGAATAGAACTCCTATGCATGGTGTCCTTGTGGCTGGGCACCTAAAAAGGTTTTAACAAAATAGATTTGAAATAAAATGGGTCAGATCCCGAATGTGAAAATAATTTTAAAAACATGCAAGTGTTTAATATCATTAAACAGTGAATATAAAGTACATGATAGAGTGTGCACTCACATGAGTTCCTCACCTCTCAACTAATCGTGCACTCCTATCGTACTCGTACCCATTTCTAGTTGCTCCCATATCCATCTAGTCCAATGCTAAATCTAACATTTCTATATGATATTCAATTCAAGTCCCAACATATTCTATTTAATAGAGTATTGTACTTTATTACACAGTTTCCCACTTTAACACTACATTTATTTGAAATCTTACATTTTCACTTTACAAACCGTTGCTATTATTTATACTCATAATTATTCACGACAATTCATTTCAATTTACAGTATATTATTCTCATCATAAATATACAATACTAGCACCCCAAGACTAAGCTGTGGTGCTCACATACTCTGCTATCAAATCCTGGTACATCACGTACATAAGGATCACGCATTCCGAATCTCTTAGGAATCGTTTCATTAACAACAATCACAAACAATGGAGGCGAACATAGTTCACATCACATGGGTCACGCACATACCTACGCTCCCATGATCAGCAGACTTATTAACTTCTCAATAAGACCTTCTCTGACCTATGTCCTCGAGGTACCAATCTAAATCCCCCCCGTAGGTACACAAAGATTAGATGGCCCTAAACGAACGCCAACCTCCCATGATAGCAAGTACGGTAGGTATGTCATACACAGATTAATACATATACTAAACATTCACACATCTTAGGTATCACGATATTTCATTAGTGATATGCTTCTCATTCTCATACCAACATTTAGTGTTACACAACTCACAAGTCCCTACTTTATATGTCTTTAAGTTATCAACTCTTATCACCTCGTGATTAATTGCTCGATTCCCAAATCCACAAATGTCCTCCGATTTAAGACACTACTCTAAGTTCTACTCCTCAATGTAGCCCAAATCTCCCAACTATATCCACTAGTTAATAAGGAAAGGTTATCTCACCATTTAGATAAGTCTACGGGACACTAGAAATCAAATCAGGCTAAAATGGCCATTCTATCAACTCGTTAGAAGTCTCGTTCGAACGAGGTCGTTCGAACGAAGGTCTTCAAATGAAATGCCAACTCGTTAGAAGTCATACTGTCAGCTCGTTAGAAGTTCGTTCGAACGAAGTCGTTCAAACGACCTAGGCAGGTCTTGTAACGAGATGGCAGTTTCAACCCAAAAAATCCCAATTCCTTTTTTCTCAATTCTTCTCTCCTCTAAATCCCCCCTAAGACCATCCAAATTGTATTTTAACTTATATAAACAGTTTCTAATCACCCTAGATCATTCCTCAACACATTTAAGGAGTCAATTCTTACAATTTATCATGGAATCAATATAAATCTTTAAATTTCCCCAAACCCTATGAGCATGAACTCCCAAATTTTCTTATGCCTATTTACCCATAAAAATCCATTTTTAATTCATCATATACAACTATTCAAATATTAACTCAGTCCATTAACATACTACATGCAAATCCTAACCCAAATTCAAAGTTTCTTCCACAAATTTCATGGGTTTTCTTCACAAAGGTCAATATGAGATAATTCCTACACTAAGCATGGAAGACGTATTCAATGCATTAAAAATACTAAATCACTTGCCTTAGATTGTTCTTTAGAATTTGATGTTGAAAGTTGAAGGTTGTTCTCTCCCCTCTCTACAGATTTGTCCCAAGGTTGAAGATGGTGGTTATGGGTTTTCTCTTGGGAACCTCTTCCAACTCTTCCTATAACTCCCGTAGCCCTCTAGCTTGTCAAATGCTGGTAATGGGCTTAGTGGGTTACTAATAATGTATAATTAACTCTTAAAATTCGTAGGCTTTAATTTTTCAAAATTTCGAAATTACCAAAATACCGTTTTAAGTTGCCGGTATGGCCCAAAAATGCCTCGGGACCCAAACTAAACCCCCGACTAGTGTTTTCTGACTATTTCGACCCTTACTAACCTGTTAGCGCACTCGAAATGACCATACAGTTGATAAAAATAAAATTCACTTCTTAATTCAAATAATTACATTCCTGACGCGACTGACATGCGCGTCTCAACTAAATTTCCCAAATTGTCGTATTTCAGTCTCGCGATAATTTTAATATTTTCAATATTCATATATTGCCATATATACACATCATAATCAAACACCAACTCACATCTCGTTAGTATTTATATTCGGATTAATTTTCAATTAATTCACATTTAATTTAATTAATCCCTTAAATAAATATTTATAAAAATACGGGGTATTACAAAAACCTTCGCAGCAAAGACACTTTTCACAATCACCCTTATTAACCAGTTTTTTAAGAGCAGTTTTCATGTGAGATTTCCAATTAGATGATTTAAACAACTGAATTATAAAATCATCAACACCACCGAAAGGCATACCTAAAGACACGGGATCACAAACACAATAAAATAGTGCAACAAGCTCTGACACCAATTTGAAACGTCCCTTTAGTGTGTGCTTTAGGTAAAAATAACTTTGTTCCAATTTTTATTTAAAACCAATTTTAACGTCTTAAACCCTAAACATGCATCTAAGTGATTAAATCCATTTGATGAATAAATCATGTGGTAAAAAAAACAATTTCAGGAAAAAATCCTCGAAGGGTTTTACATGCCGGAGAACCAGTAGCAACAAGAGCAGAATCACAGTGGCTTGAGTCCACACGAAATCCAAGCCGGAGAAAATGAAGCATCTTTAAAAAATGGAAGTTTTTTGATATAAACAGGAGTTGCTGCGTCGCTTGAGAGAAAGGGGAATGAGAGAACGACAAGAGAGAAGAGAGAACAACTGCTTAAAAAAAACCTGATCTCGCAAGAAGTCATTCGAACAACTTAAAGATGTCGCTCAAATGATTTGGAAAGTCGCTTGAACGACGTGTTCGCGTGACTTGTGATGTCGTTCGAACGAGATTTTAAAAATTTCCAGAAACACCCCAAAAACATTCAGAATTTGCCCAGTAAAAAAATTATCCAAAAACAGTAGGGGATCACAGAAATAGATTGTAAAATAGAAAATAGTGTAAAAAGCGACAAATGGGGATTACATGTTAACATGGTACTAATGTGCTCAATTATGAAAGTGGACTGATTGGGATTGAACTATAACAGATGAGTCATCATTTCAATACGTCGAATCGATCAAAGAGTTATCACTGATAGCAAAGAATCATCAAACTTCATCAAAGCCATGTGTGACAAAATAAGTGTGAGTTTGATGAACTAAACTTAATCCACATGCATACAAGTTCGGATTGTTGACGATTCCATAAACAATAGCGTCATGATACGATGTTTCAACATATGATTTGTGGTGCAAACCCGTTTAAATTAATTTCCAACCAAACTCCCTCAATATATGAATTTTTCAAGATCTTTAGAAATATCTATCAATCTTTACTTAGAGAAAGTCTTATTGGCCCCAATTATGGCATTTACTTTTTTTTATTGCCTTGATTTTCTTTTGAGCTCTTTTAAACGGTGGCTTTCACGACGAGTCAATTATACACTCTCCCAGCCCTTTCCCGTGAACACTCATCAAATTTTTAATAACAATTCTCACGGAAAACGATTCTTACAAGCACACCTCCTCCTTAAGCTTACTTACGCATAGATGAAAAAATTGAGATAAGAACGTCTCACCAAACTCAAATATGCAAGAGAAGTCAAACATTCATATAAACTCGTGCATGTGTGCAAGGATGGCATATAAGCAAAGTCGAGTCAAAATACATATCAACATTGAAACAACCCCATAGTGCAAAGGTTAAGATCATTCTAGGTATCAATAATAATGACCAAAAGTCCTAGCCACATGAAAAATGAAAGAAGGGGGGAATCAAGCACACTAATATCCCATATTAACCATGCAACCTTACGACTCAAAAAAAAATAAAAATCTTTTTGTATTTTCAAAAGATTTTTATAAAAAGAAAAATCTTTTTGTATTTTTCGAAAAGACTCAAATAAATAACAAAAACAAGAAACATGCCATAACACAAGCCAAATATAACGCAAAATGTAAATACTAGTGTATGAGAAACCAATGATCAACCTGAATCGAAAGAAGAAAGATGAGGAGAACCACGATCAGTGATGTGAGAATCACAGAGCTTTATACCTAACGCTTCTAAATCCGACTTTCAAACCCAAGTAGGTGTGAACCGATGAGTAGGGGCATTGGGGACCAGAATGGCTTTAGACTTTCTAGGAGAATTCTTAAGGTCGTAGCAAAACCATCTGAGATGACCTCTCTTACCGGAATGAGTGCAAGTGTAGATACGGTGAGGAGCGTGTCCTATAGGCCGATTATACCTCACGTTCGTAGGTGACTCTCTCCTAAAGTTCCTAGGCGGCTCTCTTGTTTGCACGATTTTTTCTTTGGGAGCAGGTGTGACATGATTATTAAAGTCAATACCTCTCCGATTATCGTTGAATTCTACGGTGCCTAAGATTTTGTCTAACTATTCATCCCTAGCCTCCAAATCAAACTTAACTTTACTCGAGTCTCTCGGTTTTTCTTCAATTTCACCTATCCTTGACTCAAGTAAACGCGTAGAATTTTCAAACTTCAGAATTTCCTTTTTCATAGTCTCCATCAATCCCCGAAGACTATCTCTCTCACCCTCGACATATTCTAGCTTCTCTCGAATTTTCTTTTCTTGTGCCCTAATATACTCAATTAAATAATTGGAATTATTTATTTCTATGGCACGTTCTTTCAACATAAATCCTAGTTTCACGTTTGGTTTCTTTGATTTTAAGGTTTCTCCATAAAGTTCTTTAAAAGCAGTTTGCAAATCTCTCTCGTCTTCGCTCACCTCCTCCTCACTCTCAGGAGTATCCACATCTGTGGCTGCAGAAGAATCATACAAAGTTAAGTCTTTATAACTTACATGACTAGCCACAAAGGTGGGAAGTTCACGTTTACTAGCATAAAAGTTTTCTTCATCTGGGTCACTATCACTCACGGTAGAAACAAGATTTATCGATTTATTAAAATTATCCCTAAGTTTCGTGGGACACTCATCTATCCTGTGACCAAAACCTTCGCAGCAAAGACACTTTTCACAATCACCCTTATTAACCAGTTTTTTAAGAGCAGTTTTCATGTGAGATTTCCAATTATATGATTCAAACAACTGAATTCTAAAATCATCAAAACCACCGAAAGGCATACCTAAAGACACGGGATCACAAACACAATAAAATAGTGCAACAAGCTCTGATACCAATTTGAAACGGCCCTTTAGTGTGTACTTTAGGTAAAAATAACTTTGTTCCAATTTTTAGTTAAAACCAATTTTAACTTCTTAAACCCTAAACATGCATCTAAGTGATTAAATCCATTTGATGAATAAAGCATGCGGTAAAAGAAACAATTTCAGGAAAAAATCTCCGAAGGGAAAATGAAATTGCATTCTTCCAAAGATTACCATTATCCATTGAACTATCATACCTAAATCGAAAAAAAATATTTTTTTGCGCAAAGGTCACAATTCCTGCGCGCCTTGTATAGGACAATTTGGGAGGCCAAACAATTACTTTAAATTTGATTTTTTAGCCAAAAAATATAGATCCATGCTTCATGGGAGAAATGTACATAGAAATTTTTGGGCAAAGGAAATTAATACTGCATGTCATATGGTGAATCAAATATATCTTCGTCCACACTCGTTACACACACCATATGAGTTGTGGACAGGAAAAAAACCCAACCTATCATATTTTCGTGTCTTTGGGAGTACTTGCTACATCTTGAGAGATAGATAGCACTTAAGAAAGTTTGACTCTCGAAGAAATGAGGGGATATTTTTAGGTTATTCATCATCAAATAGGGCTTATAGAGTGTTTAACCTTACAAGCTCTAAGGTTATAGAGCCAAATGAAATTACATTTCTCCAAAGATTACCGTTAGCCATTGAACTATCATACCTAGATCTCCATAATTCCCACATGAGATAGCTAACTTTAGTTCCAAAGATTACTCCTATCAAGTGAAACACGATGCTCACATAATTTTGAACATTAGACTCATGGACCACTGCTACGACCCTTAACAACATCCTAAGTGATCCCAAACCATAACTATACTAAGGGCATGTTAAATATTCAAGCATTACCCATGCCTAAGACCTAATGAATTTAAACCATACTGGTAACATACGCATGTGCTATAATAAAGCCTAACACTCCATTTGAGTGTTATTTCTAAAATCAGAATGAACGTCATTGTGTTCTAAATTTTCCAAGTGTGAAACCTAGCACGTATCAACCTATTTTTGATATTATCCTCAAAGTTCATATTACCACACCGATTTATAAACAAAGGCCATGGAACAAACTCCAAATAATACCATAGATTAGTACGACCTAACCATACTACAATCATAAATGATTTACTATCATTACGTAAACCTCAATGCAACATCATACTATGTGCTTAATCTACAAGTTAACATAACTATATACCTTGGTAGGATACGGGACGTTGGGCTTTGCCTATAAACACCAAGGTCCACACCACGGACGCCACAAGGGATCCTATTCCTCAACACCACATTATCATTTCTAAAACTATAATTTAATACCACCAAAGTTTTGGTAGGACTCAGGGCACTGGGTATTGCCTAAGAGGAGGTTCACCCTAATCATGCCGCAAGACGTCTTATCTTGGAACCTCACAATGGTAGTTCCTAATAACAAATCACCAAGATTTTTTTTTTGGTTCACTCCTGGGTTACCTCAAATCATCATAATTATCTAAACCTACATTATAATCAATATGCACTAACACCAAGTCCTCAACCAAGGGACCATATGTTCTTACCGCATAATTGATATTTAGAAACATCGCTCAGTCAACCCATATCCATATATGAAATATACAACCTTTACATCTAGGTCGCAATGAACACAATTCGACGTTGTTGTTACCATTAAGGCTACTCTCATCATTAAAGTTGTCATACAATACGTCTCACACAAAAGATCACGGTGCTGCCACTATTTGTCTACACTGACACCATTGAGGGACCAACACATCTACATCAGAAATGCTGCAGAACTTGAAAGGCTATAAACTTATCCATTCACTATGTCATAAGAGTTTCACATCATGCTAAGGTTCTTGATGTCACTATCCAAGATATATATCGAATCCGTCACTAATCCAACATGACCGCCCCAATCCAATATCGGCGTTAAAATATCCACTACCGACCTCACCACATCACACTCGAAAGGAATATTGAACCTAAAGCTCTGATACCAAGTTGTAATGGCCCGACCCGGGTTTAAAGGTTATTAAAAGACTAATCAGATACGGTTCATGTATTAATTATGAAGTGCAATGAAACACCCTAAAATAATGTTTCTAATCCAGTTTTATTATCATTTAACGTTACACTTATTAGCATTCGGGTTCAATTTATAATCACTACATGATATGAACCAAGGGAAGTGCCCTAAGGCCAAGTAAACAGAGACACTAACGTAAATGCAAGTAAATACTTACCTAAATAATGGGCTCAAAATACGAAATTGCATGGAACCTGTCGTAACAAAAGGAGGGAGTGAGCTGAATACTCAGTGGGAACTATACAAATGCAGTATAGAAATGAACGGCAGAAAGAATACTCACATGCTATACTACATGCATATGAAAGTACGTATATATATATATATATACATACATATATACCTTTGAAAATACATATCCCAATGTCTTAAACCGTTTTATTCCAAGAACGTCAATTAACCCGATTATTCTCCTTATCTTTACAAAAAATTATTTCATATCATGATGCCTAAAACTAGCATTCCTTCCAATTAACACACACTATTACACAATTAATAATTTTTTGGGAAAAATCTTTCATTCGCTTTCAAACGTTTATTAACTCACACCAAAGTTACTTTACCATATTATAGGACTTTCATTCAACGCACGCACACACCGTGTTTAGAAAAATACTCATTTTTGTTTTAAATACCCATATAACACACGCTTATGTTTCTTATGATTCAAACCTCATTAGGTAGCTTAAGCATCATTAAGTCATCTTATTTAACCATCCCATTTTACCACATGAGCATTAAACTTTTAGTGTGTTATTCTTGCATTAATAAATCAATGAATCAATGTCATTCATTTATGCCTCTTACATGAATATTAAATTCATAACTTAAGATTTTATGTAGGGATTCCTCCGACACACACCCATCACAACACACGAACACCCATAGTTTCACGAAATTTCACCCCCCGGCACCGAGTGCCAAGTAAACTGCAGTTAGTTTGGGGTCTTTCACCACTAGGGACATCATAGCCCTGGTTAATTATTTGACCCGGCTTCATTCAATATCATTATATTGCCAATGTGTTCGATATTTTTCATATTGTACACATTATTTTGCCTTTTGGGGGCCAAAGCCAAAGCCTTAGACTTAACCGTCCATTTTTCCATTATTCATTTAGGGAAAAAAATCATTATATTCCATTAAAGTCTTTTTCTTTTCCACATGTTGGTCTTACACTGACAATCATTTCCGTTTAAGGACCCATCTCTTTCTTTATACATACGTGTCAAAACACTCTTTGACATTTTTGTATCCTGAAAATGTTGCACTTTAAGTAAATTGCTAAGTTACCCAATTTACATCAAAATGTATAACTTCACTTTTGTTTAAAGTGTTATTTACAAAACACCATTTTTAATCTTCAAACTTAACGCGTAGGCATTGTACTCTCTATGACACTTTTCAACTTATCACTTTGTCGAAAATCACATTTTTGCACATTACTCCCTTTAATATATAAAATCATTCTTTTTACATATTAAAGTCTACACATTTATTTATAATTTTTAACATTAAAAACTCATTTTAGTCAACATTTGACACTTTAAATTTTAAACTTAGTGTTACACACTTCAATTATGACTTTTTGTATAAAGACCCATACTTAGTCATTTTATTCACACTTAGTCTTCTGCACTTTCATTGTTTATATTTTCATCCAAAGTTTGTAAGAAAACTACATTTTCACATATTTACACTTTTAATCCCAAAACTTAGTTTAACAAACTAAATAGTACACTTTATAAATGAAACTACATTTTCTCGTTTCATAATGATTCATCAACATTGAAACCACTATATTAATCTCATAAAAAGGGCATATACATACAAAGTGTTTTTCACATCAAGCAAACTATTTATTCACCTTAAAAACATGAGTTTAAAATATTTTATTTCATAAAATGTTTGTGAATAGTGGACTGATTTTAAAACCCATTCAATCCTTCATTTTAAGTGTCCCTTTTTATTCAAAACCTTAAGAGTGTCAGTAATAACCCATTAGTGAACCATAATAATTTTTCTACATTTTTTTTCACCCAGTAATTGTGAAATAATATTCCGAAATTTATCACTAACTTTAATCTCATAAAAAACCCAACTCTAATCATGATTTTTTATATTAAAAGATTGAGTACTCATCAACAAAGCATGAATGAATATTTCTACACATTTAAGACCTTAAATATGTAATAAATCATGCTAAAAATATTGCCAACTTTAAACTACTTTAAAGTTATGAGTTTCCCACCTCAAGGTCTTCAATGGAGGAAAGTGGATTTTATGGAAGATGGGTGACTCCGCCACCTTAAAAGGTGGACTCAAGGGGGGTCACTTTAGCTTATCTTCCATGCTCCAAACTTGACTCCATGGGTAGATCAAGCAAGACCCCTTCCAAGATCACAAATTCTAGCTCCTCCAATCCCCTTAAAATGCTCCCACAAGCTGTCCACCCTTTAAATGGAGCTTTAATGGAGTTTGTAAGCTCCTTTAATGGTGTTTTGGTGGCGATATATATATATAGGTGAGAATGAAGAGCTATGAATTTTAGACCCTTGTTTCCTCTTGAGAACTCAAATGGGAGATATAAAATGAAGAGAAATCTGATAACCCTTAAGTTACAAACTTAGAACCCACCTCCCTCTCTTATAACTCACTTATGGGTCTACTTAAAGCCTTGACCAAAATGGCAGCCCTTGGATTGCTTAGAAGAGGAATAATGTGTTAAACCAAGGTCTGAAACAATCCATGTGCAACATACGAAGTCAATGGTTTACAGCAAGGGGATTATTTATTTGATGTCGTTAATATTCAGGATTCTCTTTTTTTGTGTTATGGTCATGCGGCTTTTGTAGTTTCATTGTTAGCTTTTATGATCGTGCAGGCTTTTGTAAATTTGTTATTATATTTTATGGTCGTGTGGGCTTTTACATTACGCAGGTTTTATAGTAGCATGTTTTAGAAAGTCTAGAAAATAGAGGAAACTCTACCCAATTTTTTTTTGTCTATGAACTATTAAGACTTGTAATATTTTGAAGTTTGTATGTACATTAGTGTATCAATAAATTTTGAGCTTCTCAAATGTTGAATTTTCTTGTTTTCAAATAATTAATTTTTTTCTTTGATTCAAAAATTTTGGCACAGTTCAAAACCGTGCCAAAAGTGTATCAAATCTTCGCACGGTTTTGAACTCTGTCAAAAGTTTACCAAAATGTACTTAATCTGGCACCGTTAAAAAATGTGCTAGAAGTGTTCTCGTGCGGTAAAATCTAGCACACTTTTAAACCGTGCCAGAAAAAATAGCCATTTTGGAACACCTGATTTTGGCACAGTTCAAAATCATGCCAGATTTGATCTGGCACAGTTTTAAACCGTGCCAGATTGATCTTTTTGGTATAGTGAATACTTCTTGTTCATAACTTGTTAATACGAAGTCATACATTAAGTAATAACTTGATCAGGTGAGACACGACCGTGCATTAAGTTGTTAGTGCATCTCGAATTTGATAAGTTCAACCTGATTAAGTATGTGTTGTTGATCCATAAGGGATGAAGACCAAGAGACATTATTTGTTTATTTTTTCTGGGGGATGTATATCATCGTACTCTGAAAAAATCAAAAAAATTGAGGGAACAAAAATCAAGATTTTAATTGAACTTGAAGGATAGTTGTGTTGAACATAAAGTAAAAATAAATACAATATGCCACAACCTTTATTCACTGATAATATTTACGGAGGTGCTCGGTGTTCCAAGGGTTCTTGAAATCTTCCCCATCAAGTGTCTCTAGTCGAAAAGTCCCTAGTCGGATGACTGCTGAAATACGATATGGGCCATGCCAATTGGCTTCAAGCTTGTTTCAATTCCGTATAACTTTCTTGAGGATATAGTCGCCTTCTTTTAAGTTGTTTGGCTTAACCCTTTTATTGTAAAAGCGAGCAATCCATTGTTGATATGCATCATTTCTGAGGGCGACATCTTCTCGAATTTCTTCCAACATGTCTAAGTGCAATCTTCTTATCAAATCACTCTTAGGAAAATCAAGGTTCATCACTCTGTGAGTTAGTAGGTCTATCTCGGCTAGTACCACGACTTTTGTACCAAATGCAAGCATATAAGGTGTTTCTCAAGTTGTTGTCCTTGGTGTTGTTCTATAAGCTCAAAAAGAATGGAGTGCAATTCATTAATCCAGTTACCCTTAGCAGCGCCAAGTCTCTTCTTCAGACCATTAAGAAAGGTTATCTTCGTTACTTCCGTCTGACCATTGCTTTATGGATGGACTGGTGCAGAGTGGAGTTTTTGGATCTTAAACTAAACACAGTAAGGTTCGAATTCATCATTATCAAACTGGTTTCCATAGTCTTTAATGAATGCATAAGGCATGCCATTGTTACATATGATGTTCTTCCAGAAGAATTGGTATACCTTCTCATAAGGCATCTCCATCAATGGATCTGCTTCCACCCATTTTGTAAAATAATCAATAGCTACAACAAGGTATTTGAACCTTCCTTTGGTGGTAAAAAATGTGCCGACCAAGTTAATTCCTATAATAACCCACGATTTTTGGGACTCAGAAATAAATTTTTGGGGAGAAATGCAATTTATTTAAATTGGAGAATTTTGGAATTTGAAAATTGAGGTCCAAAAATTGAGGACGTTATAAAGTATTCTGAATGACGATTCTGAGTTCGCTATTGATTTCGAATGAGTCGAGATAGTCAAAAAGACTATCCTTGGGATTTATTTCGGTTCCAAAATATTTTTAAGTTAGTTTGACTCGAATTGGAGTAAACGAGTCATTTAAAGTGTGTATTATCATTTAAAATTGGGATTTATGTTTTAAAGGCTTAAGAGGCTTACGGATCAGAAAGAGAAAGAGAAAGAGAGAGAGAAGGAAGAAGAGAGATGACAAAGCTTGGAGATTTCTCAATATGCGTTCTCGAAGACGATTCAACCCCTACAATTTCGAGCCAGGTGTTTAATCTTGCCAAATAATTCATATGTGTATTTGATTCAATGAATTTTGGGTATAATATCAAAACCTAGATTTTGTGGAATAAATCTTGAATTTGAGTTTTATAAATGGATTTGAGGTTGTATTAAGTGTAGGGGTGATTTGTATAATGACTTTTATGTTAGAAAATATGTTGGGATTGAAGATTGAGGCTTGGAAGATGATTAAATTGATTTTTGGGAAATTTAGGTTTTGGAGAGAAATCACCATTTCGTAGCCTGCTGAATAGGCCGAATCGATTTGGCCCCCTTTCAAATCGATTCGAAATGTTACAGCCATACAGGTCTTTATGACTGAATCGATTCGGACCCAAGGAGAATTGATTTGTATTAAGACAGATTACAGGTCCTTTGGACCGAATCGATTCGCATAAGGGGCGAATCGATTCGCCCTTGAGATCGAATCGATTCGGACCAGACCGAATCGATTCGTAAGCAGGGTTGTTTTGAAGAATTTTTCTAGAAGGAGTTTTACTACATTTTGGTTGGGTTTCTCGATTTGGCACTTATATATATGATGCGAGAGTTATGTTTTGGAGTTTTATTGAGGGTCTCTCGCATGTTATGATCGCGGGGACGTATCGAAGTAGTTTGGGAATAAATATGTATTGGAGTTTGTTGTATCGATATAGTGGGAAATTTCATTAGGGATGGGAGTACTATTTAAAGTTTAGAAAGTGATTTAACATAGGATGTAATGTTAAAGACTTTTCGAGGAAGTTGCGAAAATATGGCGAGAGATTTTTATACCGACTTTGGTTTCGAATCATTCAAGCGATAGTATTTTACTTAGATATTACAGGAAGGCCAATGAGAAACAGGTTGAATATTCTTAGTAACAATGAATTTGGGGATCAAATCAGAAGAGCGGTATTGTTAAGGGTTCAATTGAGTAAATTAACCGAGATATTAGTTTGAAAGGATTAAACAGATTATCGATTTCTAGTGAGATGTATATTTATAGCCGGATAATTATTGTCTATCAGTGGGCATATGGATATACAAGGTGTGTATAGGAATGAATACATACATTCGATATTGCGATATTATCCTTAGTAATGGATATAATGGGAGAATATTCTTATCATAGGTGAATGCGATGTATATGTTTCAAGTGAGGGACGGTATGAGGGAAATGCTTTGAGTAAGTATGCGATATAACAAGGGTGAGTATTACCAGAGTTGTATATATATCACCAATTGCTTTTACTTTATGATTAAGGATTGGGCATAAGGTATGCATATATATATATATATATATATATATATATATATATATATATATATATATATATATGTGAATGGGTACATATGTGGCGTGAATGTATATCTCTTGTGTGATGATTTATACATAAGATGTGATTGCATGTATATATATTTATGGTGTGAATGATATATATACTTATTGTGTGAGCATACCCGGCACATGCTATCATGGTAAGTTGCGCGATGTGGGTGAGGCCCCTGACTTAAGGAGCAGGGTGAGTATAGTCCCCAGGTCATAGTCGTCCATTATTGTTTATGTGATTTTATTTTTGGGGCTGAGAAGCCTTTGGTATGATTTGTTCTCACTTTTCCGTTAGGAACTATGACCGCTTCCCATACGTTAGGATTGATTTTTTTACCTTGGCGGTATGATAATAGTCTGATATGTGGTAACCCGGGAAAAAGTGAGTAATTCCTGAAGATGATAGCATGGTGCAGTATTTTGTATCCTATAACCGTTTATGTTGAGTATTGCAAAGTGTGCATTATGTGTGTTATGTATACGTGGTTATAGGATTGAATGATTGTATATATATATATATATATATATATACTATAGGTGAAATGAATTTTTCTAAGATGTACATCTTGTGGGATTTTGGTGTACTAGTTTATCAGGGTCGAACGATCGTACTTAGAGACAATTGCGGTTATATCGACCCCAAGGATTTAAATAGAGATTCTAATTGTGTACTTAGAGATAGTATTCAATAATTAAGTAGTTGCAACTATAGGATATGTGTGGAGGACATAATGGATCCCTACGATCAACATTGTCAAGGAGTAGTGTATCGGGGTGTTCCTTCTTTGGATTTCGCTTTGTAAGACGTCCCACGAACGAAACGCCACGCAATGTTGGGAGTGGGGAGAATTTTTGTCCTTAGTACTTGTGTTTATGTTGATTAGTGATAAAATTTTTATAAAAGTAGGCAGTAATGTGTGCTTATTTTTTCGTTAAGGACTTGCATAAGTTATATATTAAATTGGATGAACTCTAGTAAGGTACATATGAGTGTGCTTGTGTGATTTATATATATTCATATAGTTTGGGTGTAAACTTAAGGTATGATAGGATGGGAGGATTTTTGGATTATCCTTAGAAGATATCGGGTAGATACACTTAAGTTTATGTACATACGTATAGGTACGCGCTTTAGTTGATGGGTGAGTTTGGGAGTTTCAAGGGAGTGCGACTCCACTTTATTTGTGAAATTGTGCATTTATAATTATTATGCACTGTTATGCACCTGCTATAAACATTTTTACACACCGGGCTCTGACCCGTTTATTCTCTCTCTTGCTATATATGTATATATTGTACTACAAGTGTCCCTCCGCAAGGATACCGATGATGCTATTCTATCCAGTATATTGGGAGCCGTAGCAGACGCGGACTGTTACTGGATTTTGTTATAGTCACTTCATACCGTTTGTAAAATCTAGATAGATTTCACTTTCGTATATCGAGTTTATACTCTAAAGTTACTTTTAGCATTTTCATACTTCTCTCTTCTAGATTATTGTATTATATGTTACCCGACAGCATATTCGGGTATAATTCTTTTATTTGTACTTGTTACATTTTAAAGGAGTACATCCTTTGATAGTTGTGCATGAGTGCATTTGTTTTTGTCTTAATTGTTAGCTACTTTATTGTTGGAATGTTGTTTTTCATATGTTTTTAAATATTTTTGGCATCTGCTTATTATGGTTTTGGGTAGCTAACACATATTATTTTTGTACCGACAGTTGATGCTAAGCATGGTCCATTTGAGATTCTTGTTTTAATTTAGTATAGGGATGGACACCCGTTATTATTTTAAGTGGGTTATCACAGATGGTATCAGAGCATCAGGTTCTAGTGTCCTTAGGATCTGTGCGGGTTTTATGCGTTCTTCCATTAGCGTTCTTGATGTAGAGCCCTATCATTAGGATTGTTGTATTCACTACGCCTATATTTTCTTCTGTGATGTGTAATCATTTGAATGACATTCTGATATAGTTTCTTTCATCTCAGACGTCGCCAAGAAGAAGTCGTCCAGGCAGGGAAAAAATATGGGCTGAGAATATGTAACCCCAATTCCTCTATGGACTGTGACTGTAGCCGAAATTTCCATTTTGGTGGCACAAGCCGTTGACGTTGCCATGGCTGCAATGGCACTCCCTCTGGCAGTTTCAATAGCTCAATACCCCCAGGGCCACCTACGTGGGAAAGGGTACGAAAAGCCTTTTTAGAAAGGACATACTCGAAAGAATACAAGGGAGGGGAGCTGATGTAATTGTTGTATGTCAATGGAAGAAGGACATTTAAGGCACCTTGGGATGGTGAAATGCAGTGAGGTACTGAAATGAATTCTCTCCGTCTTTAAACTCTTGGGTGTAGCTCCCCAATAGTGGGAGTCAGTCACCACGTCAGAGCAGATAGAGGTACAATGCTCATATCTGATTTTTGGGTACACTATGACTAGAGTTGATTTAAGTTGATTAAATTGTGGATGAGTACGAAGAGGAATTTACTCGACTATCGAATTTTGTGCTCGATAAGGTATATGTATATAGAGGAGGAGTGAATAGTGAAGTACTTGGGAGGATGAGATTGGTAAATTCGGTATCATTTGTGAGGGAACCCGACATTTTTTACTTTTACTGATGTGATGAATAAGGTAGTGTTAAACTGTCAGGAGTATTGTCTTCATTTAAGGGAGCAAGAAACTTTGAGGTTTGGGTCCATTAAGTAGGACTGGAGGAGATGATGCCAGCGGAGCATGATCACCGCTGTGACAAGATTTTTAACAGGTTTGTCTAGGGCCTTAACATCGTTTTATCCCTCAGTAAGGGTCTGGAAGGAATTTTTGTGGAAATGAGAACTATACCCTAGGAACAAGGATTGTCTTAGAAGAAGTAAATGGAAACTTTTGACGAGGTCTTGAATGTGAAATTCCTATAACAGTTCCTAGCCCGGTTTGAACAAGAAAACATTAAATGGGACCCATTGATGAAGTGAGGTGATTGGTGTATGGGGATATAAGGTAAATTATTCTCCTTTGTGCTTAGGTTGTGTTTTGGGCCAAATTCGGAGCGTCGCATATAAGATAGGGTGAGTGGTTAGCTGCTATAAACATATTGGAGGTAGGAGTGAACCAGAGTGGCATTTGGATGGTATATTTCGAGCGAATAAATGTTTCGCAATAGGCTAGTAGAGAGTTGTGCTTTTGGGTTTTGGGAGTGTAAATGGTTAAAACGTGTTTGGTGGTAGTTGGTAAGGTGATTATTTTTATAGTTAAGTTAATTGCACGTGAGGGTATTGTTCCAGTTGTGTATGGGCCTATCTTATGACGATGCTTGGATGTATTATAACAAAAAATTTCTGCCTGAGAAGATTCCGATTTTGAGGGATCAGAATTTGACTCATGGTTCTACTAGCTAGGAGAACTAGGTGTTGGTGAGAGCGTTGTATTTTTAGATACCCTGTGTTTTGAACATGAAGTGTTTGATTTGGTGTGTCAAAAGACACAAAACTATTTTATATTATATTGTTATATAGGCCTTATGGCAATATCTATCGTTCAAATTTTTTATATAAAACCTTAGTCCTGATTTAACTAATCTCAATTCCCGACGGAGCTACATAGTAGTGTATTGGGAGGGTTCCTTGTTTGGATTTCGCTTGCGAGACCTCCCCTGCATGAAAGTAGCGAATGTCAGGAATTGAGAAGAGTTCAATCATTGGAAATTTCAAAAAATTTACAAAAACTTAATACGCTATTATATATTAAATTTGTTAAGAGGTATATTACAGGATAAGGCAAGTGAAGCCAGGTATGTTCGTATAATTAGGCTCGGCTTTAGGGTGTATGGGCGCCCTGATTAACTAATTTGAACTCTAAATGAAGTTATTCGCCGAGAGAAGTGGGAGAAATACGTATAGGAAGTTGAGGATAGATAAAATGAGAGCTAGTGAAATTTGGAGTCCTAGGTCTAACTCAATTTCATGGACGAAATTCTTATAAGGGAGGAAGTATGTAATAACCCGTGATTTTTGGGACTGAGAAATTAAAATTTTAGGAGAAATGAAATTTATTTAAATTGGGGAATTTTGGAATTTTGAAACTGAGGCCCAAAAATTGAGGACATTATAAAGTATTCTGGATGACGATTCTGAATGCGCTATTGATTTCGGATGGGTCGAGATAGTCAAAATGACTGTCCTTGGGATTTATTTCGGTTCCGGAATATTTTTAAGTTAGTATGACTCGAATTGGAGTAAACGAATCATTTAAAAGTGTGTATTGCCATTTAAAACTGGGATTTATGTTTTAAAGGCTTAAGAGGCTTACGGATCAACCTACCTCATTTGTGAGAAATAGAGAAAGGGAAAGAGAAAGAAGAAAAAGGAAGAAGAAAGAGGAGAAAGCTTTGATATTTTCAATCAATACACGGTCTCGAGGATGATTCAACCCCTAAAATTTCTAGGCAAGTGTTTCATCTTACTAAATAATTCATATGTGTATTTGATTTCATGAATTGTGGGAAAAAATGTGGATTTGGGGTATAAATATTAAAACCTATATTTTGTGGAATAAATCTTGCATTTGAGTTTTATAATTGGATTTGAGGTTCTATTAAGTGTAGGGATGATTTGTATAATGACTTTTATGTTAGAAAATATGTTGGGGTTGAACATTGAGGCTTGGAAGATGATTAAATTGATTTTTGGGAAATTTAGGTTTTGGAGAGAAATGACCATTTTGTAGCTTGCTGAACAGGCCGAATCGATTCGGCCCCCTTCCGAATCGATTCAGAATGTTGTATCCAAACAGGTCTTTATGACCAAATCGATTCATACCCAAGGCGAATCAATTCGGCTTAAGACAGACTTACAGGTCCTTTGGACCGAATCGATTCGCATAAGGGGCAAATCGATTCGCCCTTGAGATCGAATCGATTCAGACCAGACCGAATTGATTCGGAAACAGGGTTGTTTAGATGAATTTTTCTAGAGGGAGTTTTACTCCATTTCAGTTGGGTTTTTTCGATTTGGGGGAACTTATATATATGATGCGAGAGTTATGTTTTGGAGTATTATTGAGGGTCTCTCACATGTTATGATCACGGGGAAGTATCAAAGTAGTTTGGGAATAAATATGTATTAGAGTTTGTTGTATTGATATAGTGGGAAATTTCATAAGGTATGGGAGTCCTATTTAGTGTTTAGAAAGTGATTTAACATAGGATGTAATGTTAAACACCTTTCGAGGAAGTTGCGAAAATATGGTGAGAGATTTTTTTGCCGACTTTGGTGTCGAATCCTTCAAGCGATAGAATTTTACTTAGATATTATGGGAAGGCCAATGAGAGACAGGTAGAATATCATTAGTAACGACGAATTTGGGGATTAAATAGGAAGAGCGGTATTGTTAAGGGTTCAATTGCATAAATGAACCACGATCTTAGTTTGAAAGAATTAAACAGATTACCGATTTCTAGTGAGATGTACATTTATAGCCGGAGAAATTATTATCTATCAGTGGGCATATGGATATACAAGGTGTGTATAGGGATGAATACATACATTCGATATTCAGATAGTATCCTTAATGATGGACATAATGGGAGAATATTCTTAACATAGGTGAATGCGATGTATATGTTTCAAGTGAGGGACGGTATGAGGGAAATGCATTGAGTAAGAATGCGATATAACAAGGGTGAGTATTACGAGAGTTGTATATATATCACCAGCTTCTTTTACTTTATGATTAATGATTGGAGGTAGGGTACGCATATATATATATATATATATATATATATATATATATATATATATATATCTTGAGTGATGATTTAAACATATGATGTGATTGAATGCATATATACTTGTGGTGTGAATGATATATATACTTATTGTGTAAGCTTACCCGGAACAAGCTATCATGGGAAGTTGCGCGATGTGGGTGAGGCCCCTGGCTTAAGGAGTAGGGTGCGTATTGTCCCCAGGTCATAGTCGTCCATTATTATTTGTGTGATTTTATTTTTGGGGGGTGAGAAGTCTTGGGTATGATTCGTTCTCACTTTCCGGTTAGGAACTACGGCCGCTTACCATACTTAGGATTGATTTTGTTACCTTGGAGGTGTGATAATAGTCCGATATGTGGTAACTCGGGAAAAAGTGAGTAATTCCTGGAAGATGATAGCATGGTGCAGTATTTTGTATCCTATAACCGTTTATGTTGAGTATTGCAAAGTGTGCATCATGTGTGTTGTGTATACGTGGTTATAGGATTGAATGGTTGTATATATATATATATATATACACACTTTAGGTGAAGGTGATATGAATTTTTCTAAGATGTACATCTTGTGGGATTTTGGTGTACGAGTTTATCAAGGTCGAACGATCGTACTTAGAGACAATTGCGGTTATATCGACCCCAAAGATTCAAATAGAGATTCTAATTGTGTACTTAGAGATAGTATTCAATAATTAAGTAGTTTCGGTTATAGGATATGTGTGGAGGACATAATGGATCCCTACAATCAACATTGTTAAGGAGTAGTGTATTGGGGGGTTCCTTGTTTGGATTTCCCTTTGCGAGACATCCCACGCATGAAACGCCGCGCAATGTTGGGAGTGGGGAGAAGTTTTCTCCTTAGTACTTGTGTGTATGTTGATTAGTGATAGAAGTTTTATAAAAGTAGGATGTAATGTGTGCTTATTTTTTCGTTAAGGACTTGCATAAGTTATATATTAAATTGGATGAACTCTAGTAAGGTACATATGAGTGTGCTTATGTGATTTATATATATTCATATAGTTTGGGTGTAAACTTAAGGTATGATAGGATGGGAGGATTTTTGGATTATCCTTAGAAGATATCGGGTAGATACACTTAAGTTTATGTACATACGTATAGGTACGCGCTTTAGTTGATGGGTGAGTTTGGGAGTTTCAAGGGAGTGCGACTCCACTTTATTTGTGAAATTGTGCATTTATAATTATTATGCATTGTTATGCACCTGCTATAAACATTTTTACACACCGGGCTCTGACCCGTTTATTCTCTCTCTTGCTATATATGTATATATTGTACTACAAGTGTCCCTCCGCAAGGATACCGATGATGCTATTCTATCCAGTATATTGGGAGCCATAGCAGACGCGGACTGTTACTGGATTTTGTTATAGTCGCTTCATACCATTTGTAAAATCTAGATAGGTTTCACTTTGGTATATCGAGTTTATACTCTAAAGTTACTTTTAACATTTTTATACTTCTCTCCTCTGGATTATTGTATTATTTGTTACCGGACAACATATTCGATTATAATTCTTTTATTTGTACTTGTTACATTTTAAATGAGTACATAATTTGATAGTTGTGCATGGGTGCATTTCTTTTTGTCTTACTTGTTAGTTACTTTATTGTTGGCATGTTGTTTTTCATATGTTTTTAATTTTTTTTGGCATCCGCTTATTATCATTTTGGGTAGCTAGCAAATATTACTTTAGTATCGACAGTTCATGCTAAGAATGATCTATTTGAGATTCTTATTTTAATTTAGTATAGGGATGGACACCCGTTATTATTTTAAGCGAGTTGTCATAATTCCCCAAATGACGAACAACCAAGGAGAAGTAATCGGTGCTAAAGCAGTGTTGGGTGCTTTGTGAATGGCTGCAAACCTCTGGACTTGTCACATTTTCTTATAAGGGCCGTATAATTTACCCTCATAGTAAGCTAGTAATATCCCTATGTGTTGATTCTTTGGAGTAATGACCGACCAGCTGAATGAGCTCCTCAAGAACCTTCATGCACCTCTTTGATTAAATCATCGAATTCCAATGGATGGATACAACGTAATAAGGAAATAGTAAATACCTTTTTTTTATAAGACTCCCTTCACCAACACATACATGGCTACTTCGTACCGGAGTTTTTTTACCTCTTTTGGGTTAGTTGGTAGGGTTCCCTCTTTGATGTACGCTCTGATCGGATCCATTTAGGAAGGTCCCAAATCTATAGAAATGAAACTGATCATTGAATCCTCATTTATGCTCCTGTTTGCCAAGATCTCAATTGGAATGCTTCTCGTGAGTTCTATTCTTGTTGTTGAGGCTAGCCGAGGAAGTGCGTCAGCTCGGGCGTTAGCTATCCTTGATATCCTGTTCATTTGTACGTCTAGAAATTTAGAAATGACTTATATTGCCTTGGTCAAGTATCTAATCATCAAGTCTCCCTTGACTCCATATACATGAAGCACTTAGTTGACGACCAACTGGGAATCACTGTGGGACACCACTTGCTCGGTGCCTAATAATAGGGCTAATTCCAGTCCAGCGATCAAAGCCTCGTACTCAACCTCATTATTTGATTCTTTGAATTAAAAACTAAGGGAATATTCAACATAAATATTATCAGGACTATCAAGTATGATACATGCTTCACTACTATTTGCGCATGAAGATCCTTCCACATATAAATATCATAATGGAATATCAATGCTAAAGTTTTCTGCAGATAGAAATCCATGGCGGAATATCTTTTTACTTTCTTCTGCATACTTATGAGCCATCTCTTGAGTGCTGGATGATTCCAGTTGGTCGGCTATGACTTTGACTTGCTTTTGAGCTGAGCTCTCTTCCAAAGAAGTCTGCTCGGCAAGCAAGTTTTATTGGTTGGTAACCTTCAGATAGGTGAATTCTGCAATGAAATATGCTAAAGCTTATCCTTTTAATGACGATCTTGGCTCATAAATAATATCGTATTCTCCCATCTCTACTGCCCAATAAATCAACCTGCCTGACTTTTCAGGTTTGTGAAGTGCTTGCTGAAGAGGTATATCAGTGTATACTACATGGTGTGTGCTTGAAAATAAAGCTCCATTTGCCTTTATGCGTCAATGAGGACTAAGGCCAATTTTTCCAAGCGTATATACCTGATTTTGACTCCTCTAAATGCTTTGTTGGTCTAGTAGACTCATTTTTAGATCCCCTTATACAGCCGAACAAAGGCCAAGCTAACCGTAGACTTAGAAACAGCCAAATACAAGTACAATTTTTCTCCCAGGATAAGTGGGGACAATGATGGTGGAGATACCAGATATTTATTCAATTCTTAAAATCCTTGTTCACACTATACATTCCACTCAAAGGTCTTTCTAAGAACCTAAAATAATGGTAAACACCTATATGTTGCCCGAGAAACAAATCGATTTAAAGCAGTTACTCTACCAGTTAGTTTTGAACATCTTTTCTGCAGATCGGTGATTGCATCAATCAGAGCTTTGATTTTGGCAAGATTAGCATCAATTACTCTTTAGTTTACTATAAATCCAAGGAACATTCCCTCTTTCACACCGAACATGCACATGGTCGGATTTAACTACATTTGATGCTTTTCTAACTCGTCGAAAGTCTGACTGAGGTCCTTGATATGATCTGAAGCTTTCTTCCTTTTAGTCAGCAGACCATCGACATACACCTCCATAGTTTTTCCAGTCTGGTCTTCAAAGACCATATGACCATCTCTGGTACGTTGCTCCAACATTTTTAAGCCCGTAGGGACTTACATTGTAGCAATAAGCACCTCGGTTGGTAATAAAGTAAGTGTTTTCCCTATCCTGTGGTTTCATTTTTATCTGGTTATACCCAAAATAAGAATCCATGAATTTCAACAACTCTTATCCCGATGTGGCATCCACCAACTGATCAATTCTGGGTAAAGGAAAATGGTCCTTTGGGCAATCCTTATTAAGGTCAGTAAAATCTATGCCAATTCGTCACTTATCATTTTTCCTTTTAACCATCAAAACATTTTCCAACCATGTTGGGTATTTGACATCCTCATGGAATTGGGTTTTTTGTATTTTTTCCACCTCTTCCTGTATGGATTGGTTTTTCTCAGGACATAACACCCTGCGCCCCCGTTTCATCGACTTGGCGTCTTTGTTAATATTGAGATCATAACATAGGAAGTTGGGATCAATCACATGCATATTCTTGTGACTCCAAGAGAATACGTTCTTTCGCTCCCTTAAAAATGCAATCGGTTCTTGTCGAAGGTGTGGGGTGGATGTGGAGCCAATTTTGATGGTCCTTTCCTATCTTTCATCATCCAAAATTATGCTTTCAGTAGCTTCTACTATCTTCCCTTTAACTTGCTCTGTCTCATCTCTAGGATCCAATGTATCAATTTCTGATTCGCATTAGGCTTGAGACTGTCAACTTGGTAAGTAGTGGTCTTTTTCTTCACATCGACCCAATTATCCTTCTCGGTTGAGAAGTAATAGCATTCTATGGCCACCTTTTGATCACCTTTCACGGCACCAACCCCAAAGTGAGTAGGGAACTTCAGATATTGATGGACTGTGGATAGTACATCTTCAAATTTCTTTAGTCCTACCTTGACGAAGATCACATTGTAAGCAAACTGAACATTTTTATCCATAACAAATAAGCGTATCTTTTCGGTGCGGCTTGCTGGCCAAGGTCGAATAACACTTCCAACTTGAGTGTTCCTAGGGGATAAAAAAATTCCCCCGAAAAACCTATCAAGGGTTTGTGGTATGGTTCCAGTTGACTAAGATTCAGTCCTAAGCTATGAGAACAGGGGTAAAACATAATATCAGCTGAACTTCCATTGTCTATCAAGACCCTGGCGATGATGGCATCCTAGATTCTAAACTTAACAACCAGTGGGTCATCATGAGGATATATTACTCCAGAGAAATTATTTTTGGAAAAGCTGATGACCAGTTTGTCTTTGTTTACTTTCCTGGGATGATCATCATCATTCAGATTGATTCATTATTTATAGGACCAAACTTGTGCTTCATTCAGGTAGGCCTTCCTTTCTGTAATTTTATCTCCTCTTCCTGCATCTCCACCTGTAATGACATAATAATCAAAAGAATCGAAACTTATCATAGTTACCTCAAGTTCTGGTTGCTTCATCTTTTTTGGTAAGTTAGGATCATCTTCATAACCATCTTCATGGCTTTGCTTCCTGTCATCTCTAGGTTTACAAGGATAAATTGACCTTCCTCTTATTTCTCGGCTTTGATTCCGATCAACAAATTTGTCCAGCTTTCTTGGGCGAATGAGGGATTCAATTTCATTCTTTAAATCAATACAATTATCGATCATGTGTCCATGATCCTTATGGAACTCATAATATTTAGATTTATCCCTCATGTTGGGTGGTTCCCTCATCTTCTCGGGCCATCTTAAATCTTTATTGTTGTTAATTTCCTCCAAGATTTGGGGAATACTGACCGTTAATGGAGTATATGCTATGTACTTTTGGATCTTATTATCTTTCTTCTATTTCTGCTCCATCTTCTCGAGCTTAGTGGCGGGACTTTGGTTTACAGCCATTGCTTCCTCAGCATTCATGATTTTTCCTACCTTGTCCATGATCTCAGTTATGGTTTTGGGAGGATCTTTTGCTCAAGCGTTGTATAGCTTCTCTGGAAGTCATGCACTCATTAAAGCAGTGATGGTGGTTTTCTCTTTGTAATCAACCACTTCTAGTTTCTCATTATTCAAACGAGTGATGTATTCTCGGGTGTTTCTCCTGCTAGCTTCCTGACACTTAGGGGGTGGGCTACTCTCTTGACTGTCTTGGCCCCAAAACAGAAGTTGCTGATAAACGGCTTGAAAAGTTTTCTGAAGTTAGTAATATGTCCTTGGGGCAAGTTATTTTACCATATTTGGGCAGAACCAGCAATTGTGCTTGAAAATGCTCTGCATCTTATTTCATCGGGAACATAATATATGTCAGCTACAGCCTAATATTTCACAATGTGTAAAACTGGGTCAGTTTTACCATCATATTTGGGAGTAACCACCGGGGTTTTAAATTTGGATGGATTTAGGAAATCAACAATTATTTGGTGAAGGGAGACCCCTTAACAAAATTCCAATGCAATGGGTTCTTTGCCTTAGCTATTTCTCCCAGCAAACTTTTTAATCGTTGGATTGATCCTTTCCATGAAGGATTGCCTACATTGGATCTGTTCAAAGCAGCTCGACCGTCCTGACCATGTGTTTGTGCTGAGCTCTCTTCCTAAGAAATTTTCTCAGCATGCACAGTTCATCGAACGCTTGATCTGGATTGACTAAGGCTTCACGACGTTCTGCTGGATGTTTATTGGTTCTGGATAACTCTCTGGGATGATTTATGTTTGCTCGGGGTCCCAACTGATCAAAAGGTGAAGCTTTTCTCAATATTTCCAAGACACTTGGCCTTTCAAGAGAAAGAGAATGGATGTCCTAGAATTTTGTGGATATAAGTGATGAGCTTACTCCAGGACGGTAATACTCATCGCATGATGACCCGAAACGGAGGCGGAGGTGGCATTTCTCTCCTCAAAGATAGAGCCGTATTATGCTTGGAAAGAGCTGGAGACCTAACTTGTAATGATTGAGCCAATTGCCTTATGGTTTCCAGCACGGCATCTTGGGTAATACTGGTAAGAATTTCATTTAAGTCAGCTGCTATAGGTGGAGCAAATGGGATGGTACTGTTTCCTTCATTTATGGTACTACTCTCAAGTTCATTTATTTCCCTTGAACAAAGACATATAAGAAAGAGAACGGTAATAGACACACGTCCCAGAGATGACGCCAATCCGTTGATGTTAAAAAGTGGACTAGATCCAATTTTCTAATCACATATAAAATTTAATATGCGATGAAATAAACACACAAGAGACAAAGAGTTTTTAGAGTGATTCGGTTATGAAGAAAAGTCTACATCCACTGTTATTGTATTGACTTGAGTGATTAAAAAAAGCTAGGTACTCTTACTATAAGAAGAATAATCTAGAATTCATTCTATCTTGCCTTTTGTGAAAGAAATAAAATGTATTTATAGTGACCTGGAGATCAAGGGTTATAATGCCTTTATATATTCAAGCATTTACACCCGTACATAATGAATGTGATTGTTGATAGTCTTGACCACGTGTGGAAGGATCCTTGGTCGTTTTCCAAGTGGTGACTATTTATCTACTTTACTGATCTGCATTCTTCATATTGGTCAGCCTACCTACCGAGCAACTATCTTCGGGGCCGATTAAGTGGCTACTAACTATGACTGTTTCCATGTAAGGAGACAAGTGTCCATTTTTAATTGGTCCATGTAGATGAATAATTTTTGGTATCAACGCCACTGATCAATGCTTCCATCTAAAAAATATTGTCCAAAATCTTATAGACATGGGTGTCATTGCCCCACCCGCCAATCCTAAGCCCAATACCACCCATAATCCTATCCCAGTACACAAAACTAGGGAGAGTGCCATCCTTTCAGAAAGAGATCCAAAATTTAACCTCTCAACTAGAACCAATCCCACTGAAACACCTAGTCCACCCTCCATCTCACCGAAACCCTTCAAAATTTGTCGTTCCCTTTCTTGCATCATACAAAGCCCGTCGATAAAAAAATATCACTACTTTCTCGAGCCAGTATTACCGTTCGTACTCGCTCGGGGAGGCATGGAACTTCCTCCTGTTCTATAACAACTTTGAAAGTTCGGGCCGAAATTTCCCTTAGACATGGCCATTGACTGTGAGAACATTAGTGACCTATTTAAAAAAGCCTAGAGTTAGGCCTGAGAATTTGATAACTGGGTTGTGCTCATGAAAGATATCAACCTAGATGACATTGTGTAGGTCATATCTGATACGTTTCTTTATAAGCGTAAGATATGCAACTGTCTCCGAGTTTCTCACGATCCTAAAACTCTATGAGTGCTTGGTCCCTTCCTTCCATCACTTACCTGATGAATGGGAATGTATGATGAAGTCGTAGAGGTTGTTGAGTGTATCAATTTACATGGAAAGATGACATCATTGCCACCAAATTTGGGGGGGGGGACAATTTTGATAATTCAGATGATGAATTAAATTGTAGGGAAACCAACTTAATCGCTTTTTTGTGTGGGATGATCTCCTTTAAATATTTACAAGGGGTCAATAAGGTATCCATAGCACTCGAAGTAGATGAAGATACAAGGTTCTTGTTCTTCCCTGCCTCTGTTAACCACATGACCTGATTCGGGTAACATTATAGAGATCTAATTCCTTCGTCAGTCGAAACAGATAAGGGAAAATGAGTCGCTGAGGAACTCCCGATGCCAGAGATGATAGTTGAAGAAAGCAGGGTCCTTGACCAACTCAAATAGACTCAAGCTAACATCACCCTATGAGGGCTCTTTATGTCCTTCCAGTTTTGTTAAAGCTTCTCATGAAATCCACAGTTCGCCCCACTACTACTCCTAAGGAAGCAATGCATATGGTCAGATCCCTAACTGCTACCAGATTCCTCACCTTCTACGAAGAGGAAATTCTAAAGATTGATCATGATCACAACTATGCCCTCAAAATTTACATTGAAGTTATGGGAAAGATGATTCCATTGGCACCTGTAGATAACTGGTCGGCTCTTAATGTCTGTTCACTCAGAACCCTTAATTACCTGGAGATAAAAGTCAGTGATCTCACTCCACATCCCCCGCTATGCGTTCTTATGACAATACTTGCCAAAAAGTTACGGGTTCCATAAAGCTTACACTAGGGGCTGGCCCTATCTGCCCTTAGAGAGAATTTTAAGTCATCGATATACCCGCTTACTTCAACCTTCTCCTTGGCCACCCATGATTCCACAGTATAAGAGAGTACATTCTTCTCTCCACCAGAAATTGAAGTTCTTTGACAATGGTTAAGTCATTACAATTCTTGAGGATGACAATAATTTACATGGTACTAGCACCATTAACCCAATACTAAAGATTCAGTATGGGGCCAAATGATATGTTTCTCTCCAGTTTCAAGATCGACTCACTTCCTATCCCAACTGGGGAAAATTTTAAGGACTGGGTATGTACAGCGCACAGTCCTCATGGGAATGTCAATATAATTCAGATGTTTCAAAACATGCACTTCATGCACAAAATGGGGCTGGGTCGATGTCAATAGGGAATTCTCGAGATAATAGTCCTGAATGAACCTTTATCCTATGCGACTTGGGGTACCAACCATAATCGACAAACTCAAGGATCTCCGTCGACCATATTAGAAAAGAATCTTAATAAGTAAGAAGATAATTTCAGAAGTCTCTCTAAACGGGATGTTTTTTAAAGAAGGTGAGGATTTCACCTTTTGCGAATTCCCCGAACTGTGGTATGACCCCGTCGAGAAAAAGATAAAATTATGGTTGGAGATCTTCTTAAGAGATGAAGACACTTGGGATGAAGGGGAGAATCATGAGGTAGAGCCTCTAACATTAAAAGTCGTGGAAAGCACCAAAAACTCTGGGGGCAGTGACACAGATGAGTCATTCAACCTATATATACTGGGCATGGATCTATGCATGATCCACTTGAAGATGAACTGTCACACCCTTTCGAGAACATCACCGCTACCAATTCACCCTTACTCAGTTGGCATGCCATTCTTGTCTAGCCTGCACCAGTCAACCTGAACCCTATTGTTAATACTCTCTAAGAAATACCAGAGTCTACTATTTTTTCTTCTATTTTTTATGTAATTATGAACAAGGACTTCTTTTGAGCATCTTAATGAAATAAATGATGATTTTGAGCATCTTATTGTGCCTTTTATTAATTATCTTTATTCTAGTCAAAATTTTAATGAAGATGATTTAATAAATGAAAAACTCATAACTGATCTCAATAAGGAAAAAAAATAAACTACATAACCGCATTCAAACTAATGATGATGAGACTATCATTATTAATCTTGATTCTAGTAGCCATCTGCACAAGATTAGGAATGGGTCCACCCTCGATGAGCATGAGCAGTCACAGTATGGCTTATGAAAGAGTTCGTAGAAGTCTTTGCATGGTCTAATGATGACATGCCAGGCATTGACCCAAAATATCACATCATAAAATCCCTACCTTCCCCAAAAGCAATCCCGTCAAGCAAAAATTAAGAAAACTTCGGACATATTGGTTCCTCAAAGTCAAAGACAAAGTGGTGAAACAGCTAAACATAGACTTCATTCACGTGGCCGAATATTCTACTTGGCTTGCAAAAATCATACCCATGCCGAAATCGGGAGGAAAAGTCTGCATGTGCGTTGACTACTGAGATTTGAACAAGGCATCCTTGAAGGATGATTATGCTTTGCCTAACATCGACATGATCATAGATAACACTTCCAGTCACGTCCTTAAATCATTTGTCGACGATTTCTTTGGGTATAACCAAACTAAGATGCATCATGAGCAACAGGAAAAGATCGCCTTTATCACCTATGGGGAACCTTTTGCTACACAGTCATGTCATTTGGTCTTAAGAATGTCGGGGATACCTACCAAAGGGCTGCCACAACTATCATACATGATCTTATCCACAAGGAAGTTGAAATCTATGTCGACGATATGATCATCATGTCCAAGACTTGGGAATCTCACATTCCTACCCTGAGGAAATTCTTCTAGCAGTTATGACAGTACCAGATGCGACTCAACTCACAGAAATACATCATCGGTGTCACCAAGGTAAAACTCCTTGAATTCATGGTCAGTAAAAAAGGGATTAAGGTGGACACCACCAAACTAAAAGCATTACTCGAGATACTACCATGTCGGAAGGAGAAAAAAATGCATGGCTTCCTGGGTGAACTCCAATACATCAGTCGGTTCATCAGCCAACTGACCTCTATCTGCGAGCCTATCTTTAAGCTTCTTTGAAAGGATTCAACTAAAGTTTGGAATGAGGTGTGTTAGGAGGTCTTCAATTATACCTCACCTGACCTCCGGTGCTCATGCCTCCGCAGCAAGGTCTCCCTCTCCTCATACACTTGACTATCACTGACATTGCAGTAGGGGCTATGTTGGCCCAATACATTAAGGAATCTCGTTAGGAGAGAGAAATATACTATGCTAGTCAAAAGCTATCTAGGAATCTCCTCAGGAGAGAGAAATATACTGAGCTTTGAATTTCCAAATTCCCAAATGAAGTCACCCTCTACATCTCTCACGAGAACCTTAGATGGCAGATGTTCTTCGAAAGAGCTGTAAATAAGAAACGGTATGGTATTGGGATACTCCTCATCGCCCTCGATGATTCTCACACCCCCATTACCATCGAAATGGATTTCCTTTACACTAATAGCAAGACAGGGTATAAGGCATGTACCGTAGGGCTCGAGTAATAGCCTAGCTGATGCACTGGCGACCTTAGACTATATGCTCGACATGCTTGAGGGGATAACAATGGCCCCTTTTCTAGTCCAAAAATCACTCACTGCTACCACATTAAGCTAGTTACAAAAGAAGATCCAGATATGGTAGGATTGTGATATTATGACATTTGGAACCTCCTCAAACATGGTAGGTATCCTCGAGACGCTAACAAGAAATATTGTGTGATCGCTCGTAAGCTAACTACTCAGTACATCGTCTATGATAAGGCACTCTTTAATAAGAATTTTGATGGAACCCACTTGTATTGTATAACAGAGACTGGGATCGAAGGCATTATGTAGAAGATCCCTAGTGGGTAATATGGACCCTACATAAATGGTTACATACTTGCCAAGAAGATCATCCATCGGGGATATTAATGGACCACCATGGTTTAAGACTGCACTACTTACGTCCGAAGATGACTCAAATGCTAATAGTTTTCCAACCTTCAGTACTTGCCTCTTGGGGAGCTATACAACATAACTTCTACCTGACCCTTCTCTACTTGAGGAATATACATTATTGGGGCAAAAGTCACTCCCAAAGCTTTAAACGGGCATGAATTCATTTTTATCCTCATTGAATATTTCATGAAATGGGTCGAAGACAAGTTATATGTAGTACTAAAGGCAAAGAAAGTAGCCAAGTTCATTAGAAAGAACATCATTAGCCATTACGGGGTCCCCTACAAGTTTGTATCAGACAATGGACTCCATTTCGAAGCCGAGGTCACAGAACTAGTTGACGAGTGCATAATAAAGAGGCATAAGTCCTCTCCTTATCGCCCTCAAACTAATGGCACTGTCGAAGCCGCCAACAAAAGCCTAAAGACCATCATTAGCAAGATGACTAAAAGTTACAGAAACTAAACCGATAAAATCCCATATGCCCTCTGGGCTACAGCACTGCCATCTGAAAATCCACTATAGCTACTCCCTACTCTCTGGTATAGGATATGGAGGAGGTCATTCCCATCAAACTAGAAATACCTTATCCACAGGCTATGCTCGAAAGTCAAATCAGTGAGGAAGAATGACATCAAAATCATTACCATGAACTTGTGCTCTTAGCTGAAAGGATGTTGAAAACCCTATAATTATATACAAGGGTACCATCATCGTATTGCACGATCATTCAACAAAAAGGTCAAGGACCGCAGTGTCCAAGAAGGAGATATTTCCCTCAAGGAAATCATAAAACTTGTTTGGGATCCGAGAGGAAAATTCAATCCCAATTAGAGTGGACCCTACATTGTAAAGAAAACCCTATCTGGTGGCGTCGCTATGCTTGCAGACCTCGATGCAGAAGAAATGGTGTGCCTAGTGAATTTGGACCATCTCAAGAAATTTTACCCCTAGTCTGAACTCTTATTGCACTATGACTCTTCTCACCCCGTTTATTCTTAAAATAAATATCTTCCACACTCTCTAATTAAAACTACGTAGGACCCAATCCTCTTAGATATCACCCCCTTTCAAAAAAGAGAAGATCGCAATTTTCAAACCCCACAGAGGTATGTAAATAACCCATAAAACACACACAGGTGCGGTATTTTCTCTCTCACAAAATGCTATTCATTTCCTCCCCTGAGAACGATGGTCTCCCTCATCATTTAAATGAACAAAAGGATTATGTATGCCTTAGCGATCAGTATTGATAGTTCAAGAATAAGAATTCATCAAAGACACAATAAAATACGTTGAAATCATTCATCTTAATAAAAAAAAAACAAGGGTTACAACTATTACATGAGATATTAGTGACGGGAATAAAAATAACCCACTCCCTAACAAGTTTCACAAAAACATCAAAATCCAAACAACCCACATCATTACACGCTTCATAAAATTTGAAACATCTCAAACCCTAAACAATCTTCTCACAAATATCTCAAAACCTATACATCCTTCTCACAAGCTTCACATTACCACACCACCCCCTTCATACCCAAGAATTGTCTTCAACTACCGAACGGACCCGCTTCATTACTGCTTATCCTCAAAAGGCCCTAAAAATCCCAATCTTAGTTGTAGCTCCACATCCTCTCATTGAGGCGATAACCCTTAATCAGGTTGGATAAAATAATGACACATTCATCCAAAGTGTAGAACATCACAAGCCATCTTTGACTAGTATCTTCAGTAAGAATTTTCTCAACCATTCTCTTCCACAACTAGTTCAGATAATCCTTGGATACAAACCCTACCTCCCCAACAAATTGAGACGGGTAGGTAGATGGTCAATGGTGCTACCACAAAGGCCCTAATATCTTTCTCAGCTACTCAGTTAAGTCCTTTACGGGAAAGAAGTTGGTTATACATGGAGGAACAATTTACTCCCATCCCACTTGGCATAGAAGCCTTCGTAGAAGATAAAAGGAGGACTGATGTAGGCCCAATAACTGTACATAAAGGTAATCACCCAATTACAAGATAAACTGTTAATTGACCCACCATGGTACAGATAAACGACGATTCCTAGCCCCATGCTATACAAACCAATTCACCCAATTCTCTACTGTCGGGCCAAATTTGAAGAAAAACCAAGAAAAGAAGTTGGGAGACTCCGATATAGGGTACTCAAGAGGGGACGCTAAGCGCAGTCTTACAGACAATAACATGAACCGCATAACGGGACTCCCTCGCAAGAAATTAGCCTGACCCTCCTTTCAAACATCCAATCCATTATAGGTATTTACCAGTATAATAGCAGCTAGGCTACAGTGGTAAGACATCCATGATACTATCATGGCTACCTGAGGGTCAACCATCATGTCACCTGTCACCAAAAGTAGCCTGGTAGTCAACCCAGGGCTATAACACTAGTAATACCATTATTAGTGAAATTTGTCGGGACAGGTGACATGATACTATTATTGAGTTTAATACCGACGGGAGGATGATACTTCCTCCATTCACAATTGTCGAGAAGCTGAGGAAGAGACATGGAGAACCTAGGCTAGTGATACCCAAGGAGAATGAGACAAATCCAACATAGTTGCCGCAATAGTTGGGTTGATACCCAACATCTCATAAAATTCTTCATAAGTAGGGCACACTTCATTCAAGCCAGATCGAAAGATATGCTCTTCAGGATACCAGAATTAGATCGTCGCTTCCAAAATATTCTAATCTATAAGGTGGTTACACTGCAAGGAGACATGTCGCAAGCTTAAAGATTCATAATTAACGTTGTAGAGGCACAGGGCTTGTAAGTCGTGAAAGTTTCAGACATCGAAAAGAAATAAGACTAATTAACTATGCGACTAAAAATCAAAATAAACCTAAGTAGTAAAATGAAAAGAAATAATACAAGTGATGTAATTAATATGAGAAGGACATCAAGGAATGAATTCCACCCCCACTTCATACAATTAACACTAATTTGACTATTTTAAATTGATTGATTTCCAGAATATTCATTTAATTTAAAAGGCAATTCTCATTACACTAATGAATTAAATAAATATTCCTTTAGAAAAGTAATTTTAATACCCACAACACTACTCAAAATGAATTAAAATTAATCAAATGAATCACCCGCTAGGATTGATTCACCCAACTAATTTTAATTAGACAAAATAAAAAATAAGAGTAGAAGAAAATTATACATGATTTTAATCAATTTTATAAGCCTATCTCTAGTTTTAAATGATAAAATGATAACACAATTTTCAGCCATTTCTTAATGATGATTTTCCATTTATCAATGTAAAAATAAGAGTAGGAATTAAATTTACTAATTAAAGGAAATCAACAAAATTAAAATTAATAAACTAAATCAATTGGATTAATGGGGGCTTCAATTTATCCCTTAAATGGGAGATTTGCCCTCCATAATCATCATCCAAGAATAAATGTAAACAATAAAGAGAATGCATGGATTAAAACAAGAGTAATTAAAGACGAAGAGATCAAACCAAACATTCTAGAATTGAACTAATTCTCCTTCAATTACATTAACACTCCTCTCAATTTTTAATTACAGTCACTCACTAAATATTTTTTTGAATATAAACTAAAAAAATAACTATCTCTAGATATTAATTTTATTATAGAACTAAGCTAAAACTCTCTCTCTCTCTCTATCTCTCTCTCTCTCTCTCTCTCTCTCACTCACTCTAAGGTCTTATCTACAGCCCTTTCAAATGATCCTCGAGTCTTCTTTATATGGCACATGGAGATAAATGGCATAATTGAAAAGGTTTAATGGTGCATGTGGGAATAGGTGTGAGAGTTAGTTGAAGGCATAATGGGAAATGGGGAAGAGTCTTTCTTTTAACTCATGCGAGGGCGAGTTAGGGGTATTATGGGTAAAAGGGACTCTTTTGGTTTTGTGCACATAGAATTAGGTAAGGCACTTGGTGGGTTTTGAATGAGATGGATCTATCTGGGTTTGGCAGTGGGTTGTGGCTAATGGATTATGGAGATGGTGGTTTCGGGTTAGAGGGTATGGGTAAAAATGGGTTAGGTCCAAAGTAGGTGGGATTCGGGTAGGTAGATGTAACAACCCAGGTTTTCGAGCGACTACTTTATACTATTTTTGCCTAATGGGCAAATTTTATAAAATAGGGAATGTTGGAGTGAATATTATTTCCCGTGATATTTAGGGATAATATTTACTATGTTTTATCTATCTACCGTATGGGAAGGTAAATAGCATTATACTGTGTATTATTGCGCCGTTATATGTAAAACGACGGTTATGACCTATATTTAAATCGGGTATCATTAATGAATTTAAAATGAGATTGGAACGTAAAAATGGTTCACACTTTCCCCGAATGCCAAATAGGGGGGTACGGTTGTTTTAGAATAGTCGAGATAAGTGCCACGTTATATTTTTGGGTTTCGGGCATTTTTAAGGGGGTTATGACTCAATTAAGTGGTTACGAGTCATTTTAGTGGTGTATTAACAATTAAAAGTGGGGATTCATGTTTTGAGACCCGTATACGTCCCCCACCCCTTTTTCTTTCTTCATTTGTGTTAGAAGCCAAAGGAGAGAGAGAGAGAGAAGAGAGAGTTGGGAGAAATGGGGAGAAAGAGAGAGAAATGAAGATTTGGACCGGATTTCCGTTGCTACCGGAAGAGGATCAGAGACTACGAACCCCGAGGCAAGTTTCTTACTTGCTAGATATTGATTTAATGTGATAAATTGCATGTATAGTTAGGTTTTGGAGATTTAACCCATAAATGGGTATTTGTTGATTTTGATGTTTAAACCTTTAAATCTTAGTTTTAATTGGATTTGAGGAGTATATATTAGTTATAAATGGTGTAGGATTGATTTAGGTTGAATTGTTGTTGTTGAAGTTGGGAGAAATCAAGTTTTGGGGGTTTTGGGATTTTAGGGTTCTTACACCCCGTAGCCCAAATTGGGCAAAATCTCAGGACCGAATCGATTTGGCCCTAGGGGCGAATCGATTCGGATAAGGAGAGGGTTACAGGTCTTGCAGACCGAATCGATTCAGATTTAAAGCGAATCGATTCGGCAATTGCAGAAGGTCAGTTTTTGCTCACCGAATCGATTCGGCTGTCTAGCGAATCGATTCGCAAGGGAGAATCGATTCGGCCCAAGGGGCGAATCGATTCGGTTCCCCTGTTTTTGTGAGACTTTCTTATTTTGATTTTTAGCCCTTTTTCTTTTAGGTCCAAGGCTTAGGAACCTTCCTTTGGGAAGTAATTAAGAGTCCTAGAGGGTGGTTTTGGATAGACTAATGCCCTAGGATTTCATGGGATATTTAGGCTTACCCGAGGGATAAGTTGCGTAGGTTGATATCCGAATGATTTAGGAAATTAACCTAGAGATGAAATGGGAAGTTAAAATATTATGTTGAGCTTTTGGGAGACACTCCATTATGGAGACTCACTTTGAGGGTTTATGAATTATATAAACTATTCGAGGCTATTTTGAGGTTAGTGGCACTTTGGGTCTTAGGTCATTAATAATATATGACTTAATAAGAATGAAATGCACCTTCTAAGACTTGGTGCTAAATGGCTAAATGGATGATTTCTGGAAATGTAAAATATGAGTTTTCAAAAATGGAAAAAGTAATGTTTTTCATAAATGTTAATTTATGGATACACACCTCTCTAAATCGCTATCATAAGGGAAGTTGCACGCGTTGTGGTGAAGCCCCCTGGCTAATGATGCAGGGTGGATATAGTCCCTTGGCCATGTGAGCGTTTGTTTATATATATATTTTCTGCGCTGGTTAGGAGATTCCGGGTGTGGTCTTGACTATCCCGCAGGCACATGGTCGCTTCCCGACGTTTCGATAGGATCCCAGGTTGTCTTGGAGGCCCTGGAAGATGATATCCATTTAGGGGCGCGCACAGTGGGGAAACCCGGACAGGCGGTCTTAGAATCGTTATGTATATATATTAATATAACTATTCTAAATCAAGTTGGACTTGATGCATGATGGAACTGCCATAAAGAGCACGATGTAAGGCCATAAAGAGCCTATGATGATGATTATATTCCTGATAAGGAAGATATTCTTACAAAGTGAACAATTGTGATAAATGCCACTAGAGCATGAAAAGTATGATTATATTTCCTAATAAGGAACAAATTCATGAAATGAATTAGTTTATGATGAAAGTAATTTGGTAAACATTTGATAAGGTGTTGTACCATTTATATATATACTCCTAAAAGAAAGAATTAGGAATTGTGCCATTAGTTGATGGATGGGTTTTATTTTATATTTTTGTGTAGCTGTAGATGTGACCTCCCACACTTATGCACACACATACATTTGTTGATTATTTCGTGCTTAGGGTCTAATGTATCTCGACGATCAACCTTGCCTAAATAGTAGTGTATCGGGGGGGGGTCCTTGTTTGGATTTCGCTTTGCGAGACACCCCACGCACGAATAGGGCATAGTGTTGAGACTGGGGAGAAGTTAACCTTTAGTACTTAAATTAATTAGGACAGGGTCTAATGTATCTCGACCATCAACCTTGCCTAAGTAGTAGTGTATCGGGGGGGTTCCTTGTTTGGATTTCGCTTTGCGAGACACCCCATGCACGAATAGGGCATAGTGTTGAGACTGGGGAGAAGTTAGCCTTCTGTTCTTTCTATAACCTGAGCATCATTTATATTGTGCTAGGTTGCTGCTAGATTGAGAGGTGAGGAATATTATTGTTATCTGCGAGAGATTTACGCACTTACCTGCCATGCATTTTAGTCACCTGGTAATCATATCAAACCCGACCCTGACCGGTTTCTATATTTCCTTGTTTTTGCATATTCCTTGCCGTTACAGGTGCTCTTCCGCATGGACACCCGTGTTTACATTTCCATTTCCAGTTGTCGTGGAGCTACGGCATATTGCGGATGTTGTAGGATACTTGTAGTAGACGCTCCTCTCCATTGTACTCTAGTTATGTTCAGTACTTTTTCGGGCGTGTTTGCCCAAGGCATTGCACTCATTCATTATATTATAAATACTGAATTGTAATACTTAATGTATTATTTGTATTGGTCTGTGCACCGACAGCTTATTCGGTGATTATTTATTGTATTGTCATACTTTATTCATCGATTTTTTATACCCACCATTTTTACAAATGGGATTGTCTAAGTTCTTTCGTTTACTTTCAAAAAAAATTTTGTATATGACAATCCGTTTTCTAAAATCATGGGTGGTTATCTCATACTATTATGTTAATCGACAGTGATGCTAAGAATGGACCATCTATGATTCCTGTGATTATTGGAGTATTGGGCTGGCCACCTATTATTTTTGTAGGCGGGTTGTCACAGTATATGGGTCGTCAAAAATATTGGAAGTGACAACAGTTTTTTTTAGGGCAGTCTCGCTGGTTTTTATAGCTAGTGAAGGTTAGATTAGGTGGTGATTGTAATACCCCGTATTTTTGTGATATTTATTTATGGGATTAATTGAAATAAATGTGTATTAATTGGGAATTAATCCAGATAAAATACTAGCGAGATGTGAGTTGGTATTTAATTTTAATGCGTATATATGGCAATATATGAATATTGAAATTATTGAATTTGCCGTGAGATTTAAATACGGCAATTTGGGAAATTTTGTTGGGATGCGCGTGATAGTCGCGTCAGGAAAAATAGTTAAATTAATTAAAAAGTGAATTTTATTTTTATTAACCGTATGGTAATTTTGAGTGCGCCAACACGTCCGGAAGGGGAGAAATAGTCAGAAAACACTAGCCGGGGGTTTAGTTTGGGTCCCGGGGCATTTTTAGGCCATACCGGCAACTTAAAAGGGTATTTTGGTAATTCTGAAATTTTGGGATTTATGATTAACGAATTTTAGGAGTTTAAAATAGAAAATTAAATGACCCACTAACCCATTACCAGCAATTAACTGATTAGAGGGCTACGGGGGTTTCCTGAGAAGTTAGGAGAAGTTCCCAAAGAGAGAACCCTAACCCCATCTTCAACCTTCAACCTTGGGAGAAAAGTAGAGAGCAACCTACATCCAAGATTCTACACTAAATTCAGAGAAAGATCAGAGGCAAGTGGTTTAATTACGTTATTTATAATGAATGTTTCCTCCATGCTTAGACATTTATGAAAATTGCATTGTTTTGGGAGATTGATAAAAACCCATTGAATTGGAATTTGAAATTCACATTTTGATAAGGAGATTGCATGTAGAATTGTGTTTGGGTAATTATTATGATAGGAATACATCTTTTATATCACAAAAATGGATTTAATTATGTCTATTGATGACTTTAAATTTCTAGGGTTCATGTTCATGAGATTTGGGGAAAATTGGGGAGATTTGATGATTAGATGTGGTGTAGGATGATTTGACCCCCTATAAATGTTGTAATACGATTTAAGTATGTTTAGGAATGTTTAGAAACCTTGAAATATTGTTGTAATGACGTTTAGATGGGATTAGAGGTGAAGAAAATTGGGAAAAACGTAATAGGAGAATTCTGGGCTCGAACTGTCACCTCGTTAGAAGGCCTGGCCAGTTCGTTCGAACGAGCTTCTAACGAGCTGACAGTTTGACTTCTAACGAGTGGGATGTTCGTTCGATGCCTTTCATTCAAACCAGATCTAGTTAGAAGCCCACTTCGTTTGAACGATCTCGTTCGAACGAGACTTCTAAAGAGTTGGCAGATTGGCCTTTTTAGCCTGATTTGATTTCTAATGTCTCGTAACCTGGTTTAATTGTAGAGATAACATTCCCTTGATGACTAATTTATATAGTTGGGATATTTGGGATATATTGAGGAGTAAAACATAGAAGTGTGATTTGAACCTAATGAAATTATGGAGTTGGACGTGAGTGACTATTACGATGTGAGAACAATTGACGGCTTAAATATTAACTGGGGATATGTGAATTGTGTAATATCATAAGTTAGCATGAGAATGAGAAGTATACCACTAATAAATTATGGTAATTACTAAGATGTGTGCATGCTTAGTATATGTATATGATTTTATGTGTATGACATACCTACCATACTTGCTATCACGGGAGGTTTGCGTTCGCTTAGGGCCATCTAATCTTTGTGTGCCTATGGGGGGGATTTAGATTAGTACCTCGAGGACATAGGTCAGAGAAGGACTTATTGGGAAGTTAATAAGTCTGCTGATTGTGGGAGCGTAGGTATGTGCGTGACCCATGTGATGTGACTGTGTTCGCCTCCATTGTTTGTGATTGTTGTTATCTGAGAACGATTCCTGAGAGATTCGGAATGCGTGATCCTTATGTACGTGATGTACCGGGATGGATAGCAGAGTATGTGTGCACCGCAGCTTCGTCTCGGGGTGCTTGCATTGTATATTTATGACGTGAATAATATACGCTTAAATAATGAGAACTTTCATGTGGGTATTGTAAGTATATATATGGTAACGCTTTGAGAAAAAAATAAAAAAGGATAACATGTAGTGAATTGTATTGCTAGTAATTGAGAATCTGAGTTTAAGTAAAGCCCTCTATTTAATTGATAACGTTAGAATGTATAATGGGAATTGAGTAGAAAGGGGTAGAACGTATAACGGTTTAGTTAGATATGAAGGTCACTTAGATGGGTACGGTACATTTGGAGTGCACAATTAGTCGAAAGGTGAGTATTTCATGTGAGTGCACGTCCTAACATGTATTTTGCATTCATTGTTTTAATGTTATTAAAACACTTGCTATTTTAAAATACTCTCCACTTTCGGGCTCTGACCCGTTTGCTTTTAAATCTATTTTTGTAAAAACCTTTTTAGGTGCCCAGCCACAAGGACACCATGCATAGTATTTCCATTCAGGTGACGAGCTGTAGTTGTTGTAGAAGTTACAGGGCCTTGCTAGTAAACGCTTCTTTTGTTTTTGACTCCATATTCAGTTCCATCATTTGTAGGGCATATTGCCCATTTCTATTAGAGACACTTCATATTTCAGTTATTCAGACTTTTGGCATGTAATTAATTCAGGATGCACTGTTTTATTTATTTCAGTCGTGGGATTGTTGTGAGGAGTTTTTCCTCTGGACTTACTATTAATTGTTGGTTACTTTATTGATACTTTATGGTGTATGGTTATGTTATTCTTTTATTGCATGTTAATCAGACTTAATTTAAAATTTGACATCTTACTTTTTAAATACTAGGTGGTTAGTAATTATTAAAATGTTTTCGACAGTGATGTTGTTAACTGAACCAACTTGGCATTTTGTATTAATGTAATAAAGGAGTAGCTACCCGGAATTTCATTAATCGGGGTGACACAGTGATCAGGTCAGGTGATAAGGTCGGAGCAAGGGCTGCCTTGGTAGCCGAATTTTTCTCGGTTTGGAATTGGGTAAGGGTAGGTCCGATCGGGTTATGGTCGGGTCAAAACAAGTCGCGGGTTAAGCTGGTTACGAAGGAGGTATAAGGTTGATGGTTTGTAAGGTGTTAGTTATGGATGAAGGGAGAGAAGAAGTTTGAAATATGTATAATATGATGAATAGTGAGGAGAGAGGAAAGAGAGTTTGAGAAAATCTGATTGGCTTAACTTGTTCAATCATGTGAGTTTTGGGAGTTTATTAGGTGTAGGTGAGGTGTATGGGGTGTAGGTGTAGGTGTAGGTTAGGGAGATGCTTTGGTGTGTTGGAGGTGTATGATAAAAGGGTGTGTCTGTGTGTGTGTGTGTGTGTGTCATTTGTACCAAAAAATTAAAAGTATTTAATTATTTACAACCAAACTTAAAAAAACTAAGAAAAATAAAATCATTTAAAAATTAAAATCCCTACATATTAATGAAAGACTCAAAATAAAATAAAAACTAAACTAATAAAAATACTAAAAATAACTAAATAAAATCTAATTAAACGCAGGCTTACATATATACAGACACGAACATAAAGACACATACATAGTGTATAATATTTACATAAGATAATAAATTACTAAAAATAAAAACCCTAAAATAAAACAAAAGGAATTAAAATGACACAACCATACGCACGTATATTATATTTACATAATAAAACACCAACTAAAATGAAATAAAATAATGAAAATGACTTGAAAAATATATGAATATAGAAAATAATAAAAAAAATAACACCACACATACAGGGCAATGTTAGGATAGGCTGGGGGGTCTAGGCTCGGTTAGGGGACATGATAGTTGGCACGAGAATTAAGGTTTTGGTTCTTTTAACTTGCATTTTCCACATCTGACTCAAAATGTGGCTTTTTAAATCTGCAAGCGGCATTTTTTTTAACTATATTATAAACCACTGTACAAGTCCCAAGGGACAACAAGCATCTAGTTACAGGCAACTAGAGATAAGGAAATAAGCAACAACAAGAATAGGTAACACACTCTTAGACCAAAAAAATGGCTCAATCCTACAAAATGGACTCATGCACCACCCATAAATTGCAGGCCATCCAGTTAGCCTTCTTCCATCTTCTTAATTTGACTTGCACCATCTCCTTAATGATTCTAATCACATTAACAGCCTTCTTAGCACCTTTGTTGTGAAGCTTGTTGTTTCTTTCTTGCCATAAGCAGTAAGTTGTGGCAAAGAAGGAGGTAGTTCTAACAAGGGACACAAGAGTCTTCCCTTTAGCTTCAGCAATCGCACTATTGACTTCCACATCCGAACATCCTAAAACTCGATAGGAATGGTTTCTGTGTAAAACCTTTTCCCAAACCTGGGTGGAGAAAGTGCAATCATTCATGATATGAGTAATAGACTCATCACCATTATTGTAATACCTTTGGAATTATCAACCAATCCCCAATCAAGTAATTTGTCTTTTGTCAAAAGAGCATTATGGCAAGCAAGACAAAGAATAAATGAGCATTTTGGGATAAAGGTCTTATTCCAAACAAGGTTGTACCATGGAGCAGCAATATCATGAGTGATAATGGTGTCATAGGCAGAAGATATAGAGAACTCCCACTTGGTGTAAGAAGTTCAAACCAAGTTGTCTTCCAGAAGAGGATTAATAATAGGTATAGGTGAATGATGAATGTCATTGAGTTCCCATGTTACAGTTGCAGGCCATCTCCAGTTAGTTCTCCAAATAAAATCATATATTATTTTGTCCCTGAATAAAGGAAGAAGAGGTCCAATATGGTTCCAGTTGTCATGCCACATGAAAGTGTTTTTCCCATTACCAATAGAAACCTTCATCTTCAATCTGTAATCCTCTCTATCTTTATGAATTTTCCTCTAGTTATAAGAGGAGTCTTAGGGGGTTTTGATGGCCCATAATCTCCTCCCCTTATTCTTGTAAATGTGGCACCACTTGACCCATTGTCTATCCTTCTTAGTGAACAAGTTCCAGATGTTTTTCATGATGGCAACCTTATTCCATAGTTCTATATTTTTAATGACAAGCCCACCTTCCCTTTTAGGCTTACAAACCTCTTCCCATGTAACTTTGGCCCCACCGTGCTTAAGCTCAGTCCCAGTCCAAATGAAGTATCTAATGCATTGCTCAATATCCTTCACCACACTTTTAGGCAAGTTAAAGATGGATGCCTTATAGATTTGGGTACTAAATAAGATAGAAGTACCAAGATGTAGCCTGCCAGCATAGCTTAGGAACCTGGTAGTCCAGTTCTTAACTCTATTAGTTATTATATCAATGAGGTCCTTGTTATTTGTGGCCTTGATTCTAGTAGAGATGAGAAGGACACCGAGGTACTTGAAAGGAGGATTATTGTGCTCAAAACCAAGCAAGGAGGCCATTGTGGTGATCACAAAAGACTCCACCCCAGAATAGTAGAAGTTTATCTTGGAAAGGTTGAGACAAAGGGTCATTAAGAGCATCCTTCAAACAACCAAAAAAATGGATGTCACCACTACCGAATATGACCAGGTCATCAACAAAGTAGAAATGAGTAATATTCTTTTGGTTGCACTTGACGTGGAAGTTGAAGGTTTTCCTACTAGTATGTATGTCCAGAATGCGAGAAAGGGCTTCTATAACTAACAAAAATAGGAATGGGGAGAGGGGATCTCCTTACCTCGGACCTCTCTTCCCAACAAAGAACCCATTGATAACTCCATTAAGGCTAATGGAATACCAGACACTAGGTACACCATCTTTAATCCAAAAGATAAAAATGGTAGAGAGGTTAATTTGCTCCAAGATGTCAGAGAGGAAATTCCAGTCCACTATGTCATAATCTTTCATGATATCCACCTTCATGGTACACTTAGGAGTTTCAGAGTCCTTACGATAGTTCCTTATTAACTCTTGTAGGAGAAGAATATTGTCAGAGATTGACCTTTCATGAACAAATGCAGCTTGTCTATCACCGATAAGGTGGGGCATGAGAGGTTTAAGTTTGTTGATAAGAATTTTGGACATGACATTGTAAATAGTGTTGCAACAAGCAATGGGTATAAAGCCCTTTATGGAGTTTGGGTTAGGAACCTTAGGAATAAGGGCTAAAATTGTGAAATTCCATTGTCTAGGCATGTAACCATAAGAGAAGAAATGTTTAACACAATTAACCACATCATCCCCCCCCCCCCCCCCACTTTCTAGTTCTTTTTAAAGAAGTTACTCAGAGCTTTGTAAGATCCAATAGAGAATAAGGCCTCTTTGATCTCAGCCTGGGTAACATAATTAACAAGCCCATTGCATTGGTTAACATCCAACTTCCTGACAATAAGGTTTAGAGGAATGTTTTGGCTATTATCTGACCCATGCCTCCCTATTAGATTGCTAAAATAATATACAGCTTTGTGAGCAACAACATTAATACCCTCAACAATGACCCCACTCTGGTTTTGTATACTCAAAATTTTCCTCCTAGCATTGTTGGCCTTGACTTTGTTATGGAAATAGGCAGTGTTCAGATCACCCTCCTAGAGCCATTTGATTTTGGATTTTTTCTTGGAATATGTTTCTTCAATAGCTTTAAGAGAACTATAAAGCAAGGCACAAGAATGTTCCTCATGTATGAGTTGAGAGTTAGTCCTATTCCTGTCCAGGTAAGATTGGATTGTATCTAATAGTTTCTTTGCATTCTTCACTCTAATGTATATATTGGAGTAAAACTTGAAGTTCAAAAGTTTTAACTAAGGCTTGAGTCTTTTGAGTTTGGTAGAGAGTTTGGCCATAGGAGACTGGTTGCACTCATCAAACCAGGAGTTAACAAGGGTGGGATAGATTTCCCCATGAAGCATCTAAAAATTAAAGAATTCAAATGGTTTGGGACGGTTGCCAATAAGGTTAAGAATAAAGACAACAACTGGGCTATGATCAGATATACTAGAGCAAATGTAATTAGTTTGGGAAGCAGGGAAGTTATCATTCCACATACTATTGTGCAGTACTCTATCAATTCTGGTCTGAGTGTTTGCAGTCCCATCATTTTTGTTGGACGACGAGCCATGACATCAATTATAATGTCATTGAGGCAGTTGTTGAAGTCATGCGTTGCTCGCACATCAATCCCCATTCTCCTCTCTTATCATCACTACTCCTAACAATATTGAAGTCTTATATAATGGCCCATTGTTGGACAACAGTGTAGCTGTGATTTTGTCTAAGAAAATTCCACAGAGGGATCCTCTTATATGGAAGGTGAAGGCCATAAGTAAAAGTAGCAAAGAAAAACTTATTCACATCAACAATATTAACCTTAAAAAACAGGGCTTGGGGGTGGATAACCAGAATCTGAACATTAAAAATGGAAGGGTCCCAAGCAATAAGGACTCTAGATACCCCTCCATTATCAGGGCAATTATGGCAATACCTCTACTTTCAGATGGTATTGTTGGCCACAGTAGGCATGTAGTTCTTTCTCACTTTGGATTCAAGGATGCAAAGAAGAGACAACTTGTTATCATTGATAAACTTTTTCACTTGTTATTTGTGAGGGGAGTTGAGACCCCTAATATTCCAAGTAGGTAACTTGGTCATTTGGAGTGTTGTTCCCCACCCCCTTCTTATTCTTTCTGCTTTTACTACTAGTTGGAGTCAGCACATGTTTTTTCTTGCCAACTAGTTCATCGACTGCCTTGATCTTGAGAGTAATTCCACACAGCTCACGTGTTGTGGTATCACCATTCTCCTCCAAATCTTCATTGATTAGAGCTCTAAATGGATTCTTGGTTATGACAGTCGGGGATGTGGGGACCCCAACTTCTTTACTATTGCTATCATCCCCCTCTTTTTTCTTGTAAGTACTAGCCTCCCCAGTAGTGGTGTTGTCTTTATTAGGCATTTCTTCATGTATGTGGCTAGGTTCACATGATTCCTGAAGGATGAGCTGTGTCATTGACCTAGACTTGGTAACCTGTGTCCATTCTTCTACCTATGTAGTCTTAGTCTTCATGGGGTGGTCCTCGACTTTGCTCGATCAATTTTCTTATCTTTTGGGCATGAGGTGAGATTATGTCCGAACACATGGTAGTTTGAACATGATGGGGTCTTGGCTTGAAATTTAATTTTCACCGGGGCAATTGCACCATCTTGCATTATGAAATTACTGTTGCTTGGGTAGGTCTCTTTGGCATCAACTTATATAAAAATACGTGCACAGGTAAAAACCAAAACCCTAAAATGCTCCTCCTTCTCTCTAGAAACTTTCTAGCCAAACACAACTCCCTTCCCCAACCAACACCCATTTAATCATCCATGACTAAACCTAACCCATGTATTAAGGCCACCCCTAGACCTACTACAGTAGATACTCCTAGAACCATGGATGCCTCTTCTTCACCTGCTGGAGTGCCCACCATTAATCAACCTATCAAACCTGCCAATACTCCTCCCATTGAAGATGGTTGTGCTGCTGCTATAAAGGATATGGAAGAAAGCCAAATTTTCACTGTTGAAGGCCATTACGAATCTACTCCCAATGGTGACAAGATGAAAGAATTGAATGAGGAGAAAATGGCATATGCCACGTTCATCCAAAGTATGGGCCTATCCTATAAAGACATCATGCACTCTAGGAATCCACTGATTTCTCTTAGTGAACAAATAGATAAAAGTACAATCATAAAGGCTGCCTCACCTCTGACGTAATCAGTGGAGGGGGAAAACATTGGAAGCAAAGGTGGAATATAGAATGAAGTCAAAGGAAATAAGGAAGAGCTGAAGCAACCAATCAAGTCTTGGAAGTCAGTTATCACGGAATGGAATGATCCTAAATTTATACTCAAATACCACAAACCTATTATAGCTGATGATAGGATTCAAGTCACCCCCCTATAAAAGTGGCCAAGCTTGGATACTCCCAGATGGAATGTGCGAGTGTGGGGTTTTTCTTGGCAAAAATCTTCCCTATTCCCTTGTTAAGAACATTTCCCATAGGATTTGGGATAAGTATGGGCTAAACAAGGTGATAGCCAATGATCAAGGCCACTACATATTCATGTTTTACAATCATGATAGTAGGAATGAGGTGGTGGAAAATGGGCCTTGGCATTTTGTTGGAAATGCCATTATCTTGCAGAAATGGTATCCTGAATGCAACTTTTCTAAAGAAGTTATTGCCAGAGTTCCTGTTTGGGTCATGTTCCACAATGTCCCTATGCAGTTCTGGACTGAGGAGGGTCTTAGCTACATTGCATCCGCAGTTGGTGTTCCTTTATATGCAGACTCTATCAATAGAGAAATGAGGAGAATAAGCTATGCAAGTATATGTGTCAAAATTAAGCCCCAAAAGAAATACCCCACATCCATTGACTTAAAAATGGGAAATGGGTATATTACTCAAATCAAGATTGAATACCAAGCTATGACTCATTCTTGTAGCCATTGCAATGTTTTTGGCCACACCAATGCCAAGTGCACAAAGATTCAAAAGGGATTGAAAAGGGAAATCATCCCTCTTAAAATAACTGTGGAATCCAACAATGATGGGTCCAGTTGTAGGCAAGACAAATGCTGACCAAAAGGATTCAAGCCTGCCCATGAGCAATGCTGCTTCTGATCCAACAACCTTAACCAATCCTAACCCCCCCATGATCAAGGCTGCTACTATATCTACCCCCATTCCCTAGCCTAAATCCCCCATAACCACTTCCACCAATTCATTTGAAGCTCTTCTGGATGTGGATATTGAGGGCCACATTGATGATCTTACTCCTCTTCCTTCTGGTATTATGCTCAAAATCAAAGCAGTGGATGAACTCTCTAACAAAAACAAGACTAATGATACTCATAATTCATCTAAGGGGAAGAAGAAGAGGAAAGGGGGTAATAAAAATCAATCCTCATGACCAAGATTTCTTCTTGGAACATTAGGGGTTTGAACTCCCCTCACAAGAAACAGGAAGTTAAAAAGTTGATCCATGACAATAATCTCAGCCTTGTTTGTCTCCTTGAATCAAAAGTTAGAAGATGCCATATTGCTAAGGTGGCCTTTAGTAGCTTTTGGAATTGGAATTATATCCACAACTTCCCGAATAATGAGGGGGTGGCTAGAGTTATCTTAGTCTGGGACCCCAATATGTTTGAAGTGGAGATCCTCTTCTCCCATCACCAAGATATGTTTTGCAAGATCAAGTTTTGGGGGTCAAATAACTTCTTCTTTGCTACTTTTGTTTTTGGCCTCAATCTCCCTAGTGATAGAGTCCCTCTTTGGAATTTCCTTAGACAAAATCACAACTATTCAGATAATAGTCAATGGATTATTATGGGGGATTTCAACACTGTGAGAATCAATGAAGATAAACGTGGAAGGTTGGTGATAGATGTTAGGGTTGCTGCTGACTTCAATAACTGCCTCTTTGACATTATGATGGATGATATGTTATCTAATTGTCTTTGGTTCTCTTGGAGTAATAAAAGTGAGTGGATGGAGAACACCCAAACTAGAATTGATAGAGTGATGCATAACTCCGAATGGAGTGTAACTTACCCTGATTCTAATGCAAACTACTTGTGCCCCGGAGTTTCTGATCATTGCCCCATTATCATTACTTTCCTTAACTAGATCAACAAGCCCAAGCCTTTTAAGTTCTTTGACTATTGGATCAAGCACTCTGATTTTAAACCCATTCTTGAGACTTCTTGGAGTGAGGATTGTCAGTTATTTCCTATGGCCAATCTCTCGTAAAAGCTTAGAAGACTCAAGCCTCACCTAAGAGGCCTTAACCACAAGTTTTACTCCAATATTTTTGAGAGAGTGAGGATTACTAAAGGCAAATTAGACCTCATACAATCTGGTCTGGACAGTGATGGATCTAATAGCTTGATCAGACATGAGGAGAATGAGTGTTGTGCTCTGTACAATTCTCTTCGTACTGCTGAAGAGCCTTGTTATAGGCAAAAGGCTAGAATCAACTGGCTGCAACTTGGAGACATGAATACCAATTTCTTCCATAACAAAGTCAAAAACAACACCTCTAGAAAAAAGGTATTATGTATCCAAAATGCTAGAGGTGACGTTCTTGATGGTCCAGAGGCAGTTAATGAAGAGGCCATTAACTTCTTTACCAATCTTCTTATAAGGGAGGGGAGGAGAGATAGAACCCCTATTATGATTATGAAGAGAAAGTTGGATCCTTCTCAGTGCCACTCCCTTACTACCTCTATTTCTGCTATTAAGATTAAAAATGCTATGTATTCCATTGCCTCCAACAAAGCTCCTAGGCCTGATGGATATGCTGCTGGGTTCTTCAAAAAGAATTGGGATGTAGTGGGAGATGATGTGGTGGCTGTTGTTCTTCAGTTCTTTAACCATAGCTACATGCCCAGACAATGGAACAGTACCTCTCTTGCCTTGATACCCAAAATTCCTAACCCAAATACTATGGTTGACTTCAGACTTATAGCCTGTTGCAATACAATGTATAAGTGCATTTCCAAGATTCTCACCCTAAGACTTAAACCTCTAATGCCTCTCCTCATTAACAATAGTCAAGTTGCCTTTGTCCATGGGAGATCCATTACTGATAATATTCATCTGTTGTAAGAGCTTATGAGAAATTGCCATAGGGACTCAAGCCCCCCAAAGTGCACTGTTAAGATTGATATCATGAAGGCTTATGACTTTATGGAGTGGGATTTCCTTCTAGATATTTTGGCCCAAATCAACATTCCTACCAGATTTATCTCTTGGATTAAAGCCTGTGTCTCTTCTGTTTAGTACTCTATCAGTATGAATGGGTCCTTTAATGGGTTCTTTGAAGGTAAAAGGGGGTTGAGACAAGGGGACCCCCTCTCTCCCTTTCTATTCCTTATTGTTATGGAGGCCCTGTCTTGTACTCTTGATAAGCACACTAGTAGTGTGGCCTTTATTTTCCACCCCAAATGCAAAGAAAGCAACATTAATCATCTTTGTTTTGCTGATGACCTGGTGGTGTTTAGTAGTGGTGATCTCACTTCTGTTGAGTATATAAAGGAGGCTCTTGAGGAATTTGCTGAATTCAGTGGGTTATATCATAATCTCTCCAAGAGTAATTTTTATTGCTCTCGAGTTAATGCTGCTTCTATCAGTGCTATGTCCTCTGCCTTGGGAATCACCCATCAAAAACCTCCTTTTAAGTACTTGGGAGTTCCCGTCATTTTACAAGACTCAAGCACCTGGATTGCATTGATCTTATTGATAAAATTACTAACAAGGTTGAGATCTGGACCTCCAAATTCCATAGCTATGCTTGTAGATTATAGCTTGCTATCTCTGTCCTATTCAGTTCCCAAATCGATTGGGCTTCCATCTTCATTTTACCAAAGAGTGTGGTAAAGGATATTGAATAATGCATTAGAGATTTCATTTGGTCTGGGACTGAGCTCAAGCATAGTGGTTCTAAAGTGGCATGGGAAGAGGTGTGTAAGCCAAAAAAGGAAGGGGGTTTGGGCATAAAAGGTCTGACTCATTGGAACAAGGAAGCTATTATGAAAAACCTATGGAATCTATTCAATAAGAAGGATAGTCTTTGGGTCAAGTGGTGTCATACTTACAAGATTAAAGGTAGGAGTATTTGGGCCATCAACATTCCTCAAGACTCTTCTTGGAGTTGGAGGAAAATTCTTAAAGGCAGAGAGGATTGTAGGCTAATGATAAAAGCTACTATTGGTAATGGAAGGAACGCCTTCATATGGCATGGCAATTAGAACTAGTTGGGCCCTCTTCAACCTTTATATGGGGATATAACCAATTATGATGCAGCAAGCAACTCCAAAGCTAAGGTCTCTGATTTCATTGATGGGCACAATTGAAAATGGCCAGCAACCATCACTTGGGAGATGAATAATATCAAGAATTTTCCCCTTCATACTATAAACCCTATCCCGACTGATAGTGTTAAGTGGATTCCTCACAGCTTAGGGAACTTCACTATTGCTTCTGCTTATGATGCCATATACCCTAGGGGGAATGGTACTCAATGGTATGGTCTAGTCTGGAACAAGGTTAGCATTTCCAAGTGTTCTTTCATTATATGGCTTGCTATCAGAAATGCCTTAGTGACTAAAGACGAACTCTTTGATTAGGGTTTAACTGGCAATAATAATTGTATTCTCTACAACTCGGGGATTAAGATAATCAAGCACATCATGAATGATTGCCCTTTTTCCAAACTTGTTTAGGATGAGGTGATTTTTTGGAATCAATCTTATAAAACCTTGGATAGTTGGGATGCTGAGATCTGTAGAGCTAATGCTGATGATAAGGGGAAAAATCTTAACTTTAAGATTAAGACCACTTCCTTCTCTGCTACCACATACGGCATGTGGCAAGAAAGGAACAGCAGACTTCATAACAAAGGTTTTTCCTCTGTTAACAAGGTGATTATAAGTACTGAGGAGATGGTGCAAGGCAAGACAAGCAGATGGAAAAAAGCTAGAAGATCCTACACCAACTGGATGACTTGTAATTTATGGGGATTACCCAAATCCCTTTTGTATGATTAAGGTGTTTTGTTTATTTGGTCTCTAGATGCATGTATCTAGCTAACTCTTTATCCTTGGGGCTGTTGTGTATGGTTTCCTTTTCGTTCTAATTCAAATTTTAATTACCAAAAAAAAAAAATACTAACACAGGTGATTAGATTCACTTCTTCAGTCATAGCATCTGCATATAAAGGGATTCAACCAAATTGTCTATGTAGCTGAGACCTTCCTCAGTCCACAACTGGACAGGAATGTCATGAAATTTCACCCAGATGGGGATTTTCTTCATTATTTCTTTGTTGAATTTAAGGTTTTCTTGCCATTTCTTTAGGATGATGGCCATTCCTGCAAAGTGCCATGGACCATTATATAGTACCTCATCACATTGGGTAGGGTTATAAAAAAGGAAGAAGAAAAATCCATTATCATGAGCTATGAACTTGGTCATTCCAAACTTACCCCACAATATGGTTGTTGCATTGTTAGCAAGGGAGAAAGGGAGTTTTTCCCTAGGAAATACCCAAGCATGTTGTTCTCCCATCGCCCATGTCCACCGCTAGCAACCTCAATAGAGGGGTTGACAGTAATGGTCGAATCCACCATAGAAGATTAGTGATAGGTGAGTCTGAGTTTTGATTTCTTCTTCTTTGCAACCATAGACCTCCAAGTCCTCTCCTTGTGGGCCATACTGATGTTCTGTTGGTTGGGTCCTTTCAAACCCTCTTTTGTACCGTCATTCTTCCATGCTCGAGTTGGCACGGTTGTATATATGACAAGGTATGGGATATGTTGTTTTGGATAAGATCTTCTAACACCTTTCCATGTTGTAACAACTTTTTGCCCATGATAGAATCATTGAGCGCAATGCAACTGCCATTCGTTCTAGCTAAGTTAGACCCCTTAGTTAGCTCCGCTGCTTTTGATGTTTGTGCATCACCATCTTTTCGGTCATTAGAGAGTCGAAAATTCTTAACATATTCATGGGAGTATCCTTTACTCATAAGGAAGTCCCAATAGGTGATGTTTTCGTCGTTCAGTTCCTGTAATCCCATCACATGCGTGTTAACCCTGGAGATGCTTATGTTATAAGCAAAAACATAGCCCTATTCACACTCATGATCACTGGTAGAGCCCTCGGTAGTACCATCCAGTATAAGCATTGGACTGAGAGGCACTACAAGAGCATCATAAGGAATAAGGGATAAGGATTGAAAGGTTTGCTCAACGCAAGGTTGCATGGTTCTAGAGACCAGAGGAAAGGGGGTAAGGGTAACTGGCTTACCATGAACTGCAGTAAGATGGATGAAGAGGAAAGGGGAAAGGAGTTGACATCCACAGTAATGGGGGGACAAGGAATGCTCATAGAGATCTAGAGGGTGGTTAGGGTGTTTGGGTGGTGGTTGCAGGCGGTTGTGGGTAGGAGTTTTTTAGAGAGAAGGAAGAGCATATTTTTAGTTTTGCAAGCGATAATTAACCTATAAGATAGACATGAGTGTTCATAAACCCAATTTCACTGAGAATTAGCAATTAAAAACCATTTATTTAGGGTTTTATTTTAGCACATTTGGGTGTTTATCAAACCATATGCCGATAGGCAGGCCAAGGGGTATGTCGATCGGCACCCCCTATTTTTTTAAATTCTTTACTTTTCTCTTTTGTATGTCATTTCCAAAATAAAGACTTTTATTTGTAAAAAAACCAACATGTTCATAAAAATCCCTTTTTGAGTATATCTTCGATTTGTTCTATTTTATTCTATCTTATCTTTTTTGCAACAAATAAACCTCAGTAAAAAATTAAAGTTCATATAGAGTAAGCCACAAAATTAAGATAACCAAACAAAAAATGCATCTTATACATTAATTTATAAAAAAACGATTACATTGTTTCTTCAGATACAGAAAAATAGAAAAAGAAAAAGAAAAGATAAATCGGAATGTAGCCCGAACCCCCCAAAACCTCAAAAACCTCTGCGTCAGTGCCCTAACGAACACGCTTCCCTCGATGATGTGTAATAGACCCCATACTATCGGAACCAGAGCTCTCCTCACATGTAGCCGATGGCACCATGCAAAAATTGGCCGGCATCCTCACATAGTCTAACTGATGCCATCTAATCCCGAATGTCCCACAACCAGGTCATCCATATGCAAATAGTATACAAAAGAACTAAACCACCAAAGGAAAGTGAATCAGTAATGAGAAGAAGAAAATCAAAAAGTAAAAATATGAAATAAGAAGATAAGTCATGCATCTCTCTGGAGATCCTACTCAGGAAGACCCGCGAAGTCGTCTATCTCCGCATGAGGGCGATGAGACACTAAGACCATTTTCCCATTGTGCACTTGAATACAATAGGAAGAGGTAAAAATGTGGTGGAAAGGCACCCCATCTACTGTCGTCGTCGTCACCGCGTCTCCCACCATGCTATGGGCTGATGTCGTAGGTATGCTAGTACCCCTCCCAGGTCCCGTTGTACGTTAAGGTATATTCTTCATGCCACAAATACACGACTACATCAACCAACTGGCCACAAAATCCAGATAGTCATAGCCTATCATCATATCAGTATAGTTAGAATAGGGCTCACCTTCTATCGCCGCACCTCGCCTCTTCAGACATCTCCATCACATATCTCAGACACTTCGAAAGCACCGACGATTGGAACTCCACCTCACCCTCCATCACATGCCTCATAACCCTCTCTCCTAGGTACCAGACGTACCCAAACTCATGTGCTAGCAGACCCGTGGTCCCCGCAATCCTCGAAGACAAATGCTAGGGTGTAGAAGGTAACCTTTTTCCCCAGCAAGAATTAGTAATCTACCAACTGCAAAATAAAAATATTGAAACCACATAAGCATAAGCCTAACCTGATTGCTTATCAGGGCATTCAGCGTCGCCACACATCCTTCAAAGGTAGGGAGTGGTTTGATCACCTGTTCATTTTCCTCCACCTATACATCCTATATAAGTTCCTCGTCTCGCTCGCCTTTAGGGATATCAGCTCGAAGTTATGCCCAATCACTTCATAAAACCACATCTGCAAAAGGCAAAATAGGATGTCGAAAAGAATGGAAATGGAAAGACAATAAGAAAATAAAAGGAAACTGAATCTAAAGATTACCTCCAAAAGATACGTTGGCCCCATGAAAGTCTATTAGCTACTCCGACTAAAAGAGTCCAAAGAAGCATAGAGGGACACGAGCGTAAATCTCCCCTAGTCATACATGTAAATCACCCCTATCCACCATAAACCCTCCCAACAAAAGAAAAATATATAATTTGGTTGCCTGCCTCACTTTCTGTTGGTCTCTTCAATATACCTAGATAGAAAGGTCTCCTTTAGCTCTAGTATACAATCAGAGTCCCCTGAGATAATCTTCCCTATGTCACCCAAGGCAGCCCATACTGCCATCTCCGAAATGCGTATGGTATAGTCCACAACTATTTACTGGCCCTCGCACTTTAGCCCCATCAATTGATGAACGTCCAAAGGAGTGACCGTCATCTCCCCAATGTCCGAATGGAATATGTAAGTCGTGTCCCACTACCTCTCTCCCAAGGTGAATAATACCGTTGTGGAACGTGACGTGTCATCCAAAGCCCCCACCAATGGGCCAAATTCGGTAGCCTCTACTATCAATCGAATAACGACATGAAAGAGTTACCACATTTCCTTCATCTTATTTAACCCACAGGAGCAAATGCTCAACAAAGCTATGTCAACCTGTATAAAAACCAAGAAAATTCTTCAACATCCCAAGGATAAGAAGAAAAAGAAAACAAATATAATAAATAATGAAAGCTTACATAGCCATTAGGGTTCTTCACCCTCACAAAATGATGATGTGATGACTCCTGGAGCATGACACTCTCATCAATAATGGGCTTGAAGTTATCATTAAGGATATCATTCCCCAGCACTGGTAGCGTAGTAGCACGCCATCCCAAACCCTCCTAATCATCGTTTTCCATCTAGTTATTGTCTGAGGTGCCTTTCTTGAGTTCTTTTGAGAAAATAGACCTGAATTTCATTGCTAGAGAGATAAAGTAAGATATTCACTAAAATGAGGGTGTGAAAAAATGAGGAGGGTCGCCCTTTTTTATAAGGAACTAAGGGGTATACTGATCGGTAGTCCCATGGGCCTGCCTATCAATTACAACCTTTCACCTCCCCTAAGAAGCCCAAGAGTCCGTGCCATGTGCTTGTAGGCACCCCCTTGCTATGTTTATCGATAGTTCCCTCAAAATTTCATTACAAAAATTCTAGAAAAATCCAAAAATTGCCCTAAAACTCTATAAAACATTCCTAGAAAGTCCTCACAAGGTCGAATGCATTATAACTTAGAGATAAATCATTAAGGAGTACAATCCCAAGGAAGATCAAAAGCTAAATGCAACGGTACTTACAAAACTATCATACAAATATACTCCCATGTGGAACTAAAATCCAAGTGCGTCTGCACTCGCAATACCAACACCCTCACCTGCAGAGTCAAAATTAAAGGACGCTCCCCGTCCTTAACTTTTTACTTCCACAAAATTGGCCTTGACCCTTCGAATCAGTTGTTTCAACTCTTTAGGTCCACAGAATCGTCCTCAACCCTTTGAATCGATCGCATCAACCTTTAAGGTCTACATAATTGACCTCGACCCTTTGAATTGGTTATTTCAACCCTTTAGGTCCACAAAATATACCTAGGTCCATAGAATAGACCTTGACCCTCTAAATCGATCCCATTAACTTTTTAGATCCACAAAATTGGCCTCGGCCCTTTGAATCAATCATCTCAACTCTTTAGAACCACATAATCGACCTCAACCTTCTGATTAAGTCATTTCGACCTGTTAGGTCCATAGAATAGAACTAGGACCATATAATCAACCTTGATCCTTTGAATTAGTCATTTCAACCATTTATTCCACAGAAAATAGACCTATGTGCACAAAATCAGCCTCGACCCTCTGAATCGATCATCTCAACTCTTTAAGTCCCTAGCATTAAATTAGGTCCCCAAAATCGACCTCGGCCCTATAAATTGGTCACCTTAACATTTTAGGTCCACATAATCGACCTCAACCTCTTAATCAACCATCTTCAAATCCCCAACAGGGTCCTTAACCCTCAAACTTCGATGAGGTGTGTATCTTTTGATGACCTCCGCTTGTTCCAAGCTCGCCCATCGAGGGTATCTGTAGACACTCCATCCTGGTACCCCTTAAATACCTCCTTAGGTCCCTAACACTCGTCCTCCTATCATAAAACCCGAAGTCCTAATCAAAACTCTGATCTAGAGTCCACCGGACAATCCCAATCCCTGTTTGACCTTGGTCATTCCTCCAAACCTGAGCAAAAGATTATTGGCTTCTCATAGGGCTCTGAATCCCATTTCTAGTGGATTATACTGTGCGTAAATTGGCCTTACGATTTGTGCATACTCACCTTTCTACCCTGAACCCTGATTTTGAGGCCATCGAGTGCTCCCAAGCCCCGTTTGACTTCAGTCAACTATCTAACCTGAGCAAACTTATTGTACTCTCATATGTCTCTAAATCCCCTTTCCAATTATCCACACGATATGCTAATTGACTTCACAATTTGCGCGTACTCACTTTTCTACTCTGAACCCTGATTTAGAGGCCATTGGGTGCTCTCGAGCCCCATTTGAGCTCAGTCAACCCTCCAAGCTGTGGGATGTTCATTAAAAACTTTGAATCCCCTTTTCAATGGTCCATATAATGCGTAAATATGCCTCATGCTTCACACATAGTAGCATTTTTTACTTCGAGATCCCCCGTTTGGAGGCCATCGGGTGCTTTCGATCTCGGTTGCACTACGGTGTACTCTTGAACCCGGGAGTGGTTCAATGGATTCTTGTAAGGCTCTGAATACCATTTCTAAAGTTCATAACCGTGTATGATTTGGGATTACGGTTTGCATTTTATTTCTATTTTCTTGTAAAAATCCATTCCAGACTGCCTATAGGCACCTTAGACCACCTGCCTATTGGTAATGTGTACTTTTCTTTGCCAACGAGGTAGGGGTGTGCTGATAGGCAGAACAGGGGCCATATCGATAGACAACCACCTAAAACCCTAATTTTTTTCTATTTAAGGGAACCATCACCTTATTCCCAAGGGGGCCCTTTTTTAAAGCCAAACATCATCATCATCCTTGACTTAATCCCATTATATGGGGTCGACCACAAGGATTCACCTTTTCCATTCAAATATATTATATACATTATTATCCTTCAAGTTTAAATACTTAAGGTCTCTCCTAATAATCTCATCCCACGTTAGCTTAGGGTGACCTCTTTTTCTTTTACCCTATATTTTCAACAATCTACCTCTTGTTATAGGTGCATCTACTGATCTACATAGCACATGCCCGTACCACCTAGGTCTACTTTATCTTAATTTATCGTTAGTGTGAGCTACTCCTAACTTTCCTCTCACGTATTGGCTTTTAATTTTTTCCTTTCTAGTAATTCCTACCATCCACCGGAGCATCCTCATCTCACTAATATGGAAAGTTTGTTAATGTTTTTTCTTTAATGCTCAACACTCCGATCCATACAAGGTTGCTGGCCTAATAACTGTTCTATAAAATTTTCCTTTTAATTTATTAGTTATCCTCTTATCACATAACACCCCACTCATTTCTCTCCATTTCATCCAACCAATTGATATTTTACTCGTAACGTCCTCATCAATATCCTCATTACTTTGTAACATTGAACTAAGATAACGAAATTGATTAGTTTGGTTTATTACTTTTTCTTCAATCTGTAACATTGTGTTACTCGACGTCTCATTATTCAATTTACATTCCATAAATTTCATTTTATTTCTACTGATTTTTAGTCCCTTGGAATCTAAGGCGTTTCTCCAAGTATCTATTCTCATTGCTAAGCTTTCCTTTTAAGTGTCTATTAAAACTATATCATCCACAAACAACATACACCATGGGACATCTTCTAGTATGTCTTTAGTAATCTCATCCAAAACTATGAAAAATCCTCTAGTCTTTATGTTATCATACATGTTTTCAATAACTTTAACACAACTCATAGGGATTCTTTTCCTCCTTAAATCCCACCAAATTATATCTCTAGGTACTCTATCATAAGCCTTTTCTAAATTTATAAAGACTATATATAAATTTTTATTCTTACTTCTACATTTCTCCATTAACTATCTTAATAAGTAAATATCTTCCATCATGGATCTCCCTAGCATGGATCTCCCTGGCATAAATCCAAATTGATTTCCAAGATAGTTGACTCATTTCTAAATCTTTTTTCTATAACATTTTCCCATAATTTCATAGCGTGACTCATCAGTTTGATTCCTCTATAATTACCGCAGTTTTGTATATCCCCTTATTTTTATACAACGGTATTATGGTGGTTTTTCTCCACTCTTCCGACATGTTTCCTTCTCTTAAACTTTTATTAAATAATCATATTAACCATTCTACCTCTAGACTTCGAAGGGTTTTTCACACCTCTATGGGTATTTTATCCGGGCTAACCGCTTTATTCTTTCTCGTTTTCCCTATTAATATATCTACTTCTTTTTCAGTAATCGGCCATACCATTCCTATATTTTGTTCAATGTTCTCGACATTTTTTTCCATATATCTAGCATTTCTTTACCACTAATTAATATATTTTGATTTACGTCATTAATACACTTGATTAGACCCATACCCCTTGTCAATCTATCTCTATTCTTTGTCAATTTATATATTTCCTTTTCACCTTCCTTGGTTCTAATTTTTTATAAAGATGATCTAGTGCGTTTGGTTGCGCATTTCTAATAATATTTTTAACTTCACTTTTTAACTTCTTATACTTTTCTAAATCTTCTTGATTTTTACTCTTGTGCCACTTTTTAAAACATACTCATTTCTTTTGTATTTTCTTTTGCACTTTCTCATTCCACAAACAAATCTCTTTTTTATGAATCTTTTTCCTTTAGTCTCACCTAAATCTTGCTTACCTATTCTCTAGATATCATTCTTTGTTTTTGATCAAATGTTGTTAACATTGTCGTATCAATTCCACTTCATATTTAACAGGAACATCTGTCTAAATTCAATTTCTATACATCCTTTTAAATCCTTCCATTTTATAGTTTGATAACCTATTTTATCTTTTCGATTAAATCCTTTGATTGCTAAATCTATTACTAATAAACGATGTTGATTTGTTAATCTTACACCTGGTATAACTTTACAGTCTTTGCATGTGTACAAGTCTGCTCTTCTAAGTAAGAAATAGTCTATTTGAGTTTTATTCTCTCCGCTTTTAAATGCTATTAAATTTTCTTCCCTTTTTTAAAAAAATTGTGTTTATTAGCGCGAAATCATATGCCTTAGCAAATTGTGCAATAGTTTCCCCTCCCTCGTTTCTCATACCAAAACCACAACCTCCCTGTATCCTTGAATAACCATCTCGATCTACTCCTACGTGTCCATTTAAGTCACCTCCTAAAAGAATATTTTTCATGTGTAGGAATTTGTTGTAATACTTAATCCAATAATCCCCAAAATGATTTATTTACACTATCATATAAAGCTCCTTGGGGCGTGTAAGTACTTATAATATTCAATATCATTTTTTTATCTAAGATGATCTTAATGCTCATTAATCTATCTCCCCGTCGCTTAATATCCACAACTTAATCTTTCATATAGTGATCAACAACATTACCCACCCAATTTCTATAGTTATCTATCCCTCTTGAGTTAAATAATTTATAGCCTTCTCCTATCTCTCTATCCTTTTCCCCTTTCCATTTAGTTTCTTGCAAGCATGCTATGTCGATTTTCCTCCATTTTAAAGTATCCATAAGTTCTTTACACTTGCCAGTTAGTGTGCCTGAATTCAACTTACCAAATATAATTTTATGTATGTTATTTTTATTTACGTTTCTTCTTTTAATTAGAGAATCAATCACAAGATTTGACATAAATTTTACAGTCGGTTGTCAACCTGACACTAACTCACCTCATTTCACATTCGGACATGGACACTAGCAATGGTAGGGCCAAAAAACTTAATTAATTAAATATTCAATTAGTTAAATACTCTTTTAGATAAGGATGCAAAATAAATGTGCTAACAACTCAAACAAGAGTACACTATATGTAGCAGTAGTAAATATACCCAAAATGATATAAAGCACAAATAAAACATATCTAAATATAAAATCATACAGTCTAACTAAAGTACATGCAAGTTAGATGAATAAAAATCAATAAAATAATGGAAATAACTAGAATAGTAAATAATGGAAATAACACACCTTGGGAGTAGTGCAGATCTCACGACAATGAGCCGTCTTGCAGTGTTGCTCTCACAAATATAATTGAATAAAAGCATCCATGTTACAGAATATACAACCTTAATTCGATCGATCACAACCCCGTTATACTTTGTGGTGAAACTCTTTGGACGACGAAACTATTGCGTAACCCAATCTTGAATCTAACCTTGAATCCAAACTTGGAATAGAATCAATCCAGGAAAATCCCAAAAGCGATTGTCTTCCAGCCAGACACAAACCTAGAAAAAAAACTACCAGATCTTGGGGAAGATTATTTGTACCACTTTTTGTTTTCAAATTATCAGATATGTCAGATTCGATTAGATCCGGCCAAAACCAGAGGTTAAAGATGAGATCCTATAAGTCTGATAGTAATCGCTTCAAACCCAAGATGGTATTTCAGTCAAAATTACCCATATGGTAATCTCTACAAACCCATATGGTATCTCAGTCAAGATTACCTAGATGGTAATCTCTATAAAAGTTTTAATCTCAGTCAAAACTCCGCTTCAATAATAAAACTTCGATTAAATAGTCTGATATACTAAATATTCTGATCTTCTAGTGCAGTTAAACAATCCGGGTTAAATCTCTGGCAAAGACAATTGGGTTCAACCTCCGACCAAAAATAATAGTCCAATGGAGAAAAAAAGTCTGATCTACTAAATGTTCCGATCTGATTTGGTCTTTAACTATGTAATCCAATCACTATATATGGAAATCGGACCACTGATACCCCTTAAAACGAATCCGGTGTTAACACGGATGTAACCCAAACCGATTTAAAAACAAAATCCAATTGTTCATTTCCCAAATACTTGCCTCATCAACTATTGAGGCAATATTTTTAAGCCAAAACATTCTCCTCGAAATCAATGTGCCGAAATTCCATTGATCCAAACATTCTCTCCATTTTCTTACATCACTCTCGTCCATCTTTCATTACACTTTTTACTCTTACCTCACCATCATCCTACCACCTAAAAATAAACCTCTATTACTTCAAAATCAGAATTATAGTCCTATAGAAGGTCTACTCTTATCCGTTTACAACACACTTAATTGGTGTATGGTATTTACTTTTCTTTACACTTTTGATATATCTTTTATCTCATTTCTTAATTTTAAAACGAATCTCCATTTTTTTATTTAGAGCTCGTTTGGGAGTTTCGAAGAGAAAAGAAAGGAAGGAAAAATTTTATTAGGAGAGAAAAGAAAAGAAGGGAAAGTTAATAAGAGAGAAAAGAAAAGAATAGAAGAGAAAGGAGTTTGGGAGAGAAAAGAAAACAATTTTCTTTCTTGCGTTTGGGAGTTTGGAAGGAAAATAATTTTTTTAAGAGGAAGAAGGAACAATTCATCAAAAAACTTTCCTTTCTCTCCATTTCTTTCCGATGTGGAAAGAAAGTTTTGGAGTGAAAGGAAGAGAATTTTTTTTAAAAACTTTCCTTTCTTTTCTCTCATTTTAAACTCCCAAACGAGAGAAAGTCACTTTCTTTCCTACTTAAACTCCCAAACGAAGGAAAGGAAATACACTTTATCTTCCTTTCCTTTCTTTTCTCTCCAAAATAGAACTCGCAAACGAGGCCTTAGTACGCACAAATCTTTTTTTTTTTTTTGGAAAATTTATGTGTATATAGAACAGTAACTGGAACTTTACAAGTACATGAGGAAAACCTCATTACAAAGAAGCCAAGGGGCATACCCCAACGGCAAAAACTAAGATAAGACATGGTGGGGCATACCCCACCATAACATTAACAGCAAAACAAACATAATAGAACAAGGCCCAACAAGGGAAAATAAAACATAGCAACATCCAACGGGTAACCGCCCAACCCACGCAAACCACCACGGTCAGCAATAACACTGACCAACCACGAAACTGCAAAAGGCGCCCAGCAACGAGCACCACAACCATCCGCAATAACACCAAAAACCACAACCTTCCATCAAAAGATCGACGAAAAAGACATAGCCAGAAACAAACTGGCGCAAACTCGTTGGCTACACCTAGCCTCCAATCAAAAGCCCAAACAACCAGTTTCTCACCATAGGACACCGTCACCAAAACCTACCAAAACATCAAAAGTAAACCACCATTGTCCAAACATGAACCGCACCAGTAGGATGACGGACACAAGTAGTTAAACCATGACAAGGTGAGAGGGGCAATACGATGCATATGGTACTCAAACAGAGTGGCATCCCCGGGGGTAGAATCAAAGTCGAACTAACAAAGATACCCCAACTCTAGCAAGGGCAAAACAAATTGGATTCATCACCAAGGATGGGGTGGGGAAATCACAAAGAAGAGGGAGGAATAGGAAGGGGGCGACACGGGATCAAAGTAACTCATAGGAACTGACGGTGTAGTCACGGGACTTCCGGTTTGAGAATATGACGATAATTTGAAAATATCTAGTTAGGCTTAAAAACATGTCAGTAGAGGGTGAAAAATCAAACCATCCTCCAAACGACCCCGTAAGAGGCACGAACACCTCGCACGGGGCCAATGTAACTCATATGAATTGATCGTGTAGTCACGGGACTCCGGTTTGAGAATATGATGATAATTTGAAAATATATAGGTTAGGCTTAAAAACATGTTGTTGGAGAGTGAAAACCCAAACCAACCCCCAAAACGGTCGTGCAAGAGGCACGAACACCTCGTACGGGACAGGAACTGATCGCATAGTAACGAGAGTCCCGATTTGAGAATATAACGATAATTTGAAAATATTTAGACTTAGACTTAAAAATATAACGTTAGAGAATGAAAACCCAACTCAGCCCCCAAACGGCCCCATAAGAGGCACAAACACCTCGTACGGGGTAAATGTAACTCGTAAGAACTAACTGCCTAGTCATGGAACATACGGTTTGAGAATATGACAATAACTTGAAAATATCTAGACTTTGGCTTAAAAACTTGCCGTTAGAGGGTGAAAAGCCAAACCAGCCCCTAAATGTCCCCTAAGAGGCATGCACACCTCACACGGGACCATTGTAACTCATAGGAACTACCCACGTAGTCACGGGACTCTTGATTTGAGAATAAAATGATAATTTGAAAGTATTTATGTTAGGATTAAAAACATGCCGTTGGAGAGTGAAAACCTAAACTAATCCCCAAACGATCCCGTAAGAGGCACGAACACCTCGTACGAGACCAATGTATCTTGTAGGAACTGACCACATAGTCACGAGAGTCTCAGTTTGATAATACGATGATAATTTGAAAATATCTAGACTTAGACTTAAAAATATGTTGTCATAGGGTGAAAACCCAAACTAGCCCCGTAGAAGGCACGAACACCTCGCACGAGACCAATGTAACTCGTAAGAACTGACTGCATAGTCATGGAACACTCAATTTGAAAATATGATGCTAATTTAAAAATATCTAGATTAGGCTTAAAAACATGTCATTGGAGAGTGAAAACCCAAACCAACCGCCAAACGGCCCCATAAGTGGCATGAACTCCTCGTACGGGACCAATGTATCTTGTAGGAACTAACAGCCTATCACGAGAGTCTCGATTTGATAATACAACGATAATTTGAAAATATCTAGACTTAGAGTTAAAAATATGTCGTTAGAGGGTGAAAATCCAAAACAGCCCCCAAACTACCCCATAATTAGCACGAACACCTCGCACGAGGCCAATCCAACTCGTAGGAACTAACCGCCTAGCCACAGGATACGATTTGAGAATATGACAATAATATGAAAATATCTAGACTTTGGCTTAAAAACCTGTTGTTAGAGGGTTAAAACCCAAATGCCCCCGTAAGAGGCATGCACACGTCCCACGAAGAAACTGACAGCGTAGTCACGAGACTCCCAGTTTGAGAATCATCATCATCATCGGTCGGCCATATAGATTCTCTTTTTTCATTCGAATCTATTATATGCATTATTATCATTCAAGTTTAATTCCTTAAGGTCTCTCCTAATAATTTCCTCCCACGATAGGTTAAGGTGACCTCTTTTTATTTTACCCTCAATTCTCAGTTTGAGAATACAATGATAGTTTGAAAACATATAGGTTAGGCTTAAAAACATGTCGTATGAGGGTGAAAACTCAAATTAACCCCAAAATGGCTACGTAAGAGGCACTAACACCCTCAAACAGGGTCAATGTAACTCGTAGAAACTAAATTCCTAGTCACAGGACATACGGTTTGAGAATATGATGATAATTCGAAAATATCTAGACTTTGGCTTACAAATAAGCCGTTACAGGGTGAAAACCCAAATCATCCCCTCAATGGCCCCATAAGAGGTACGCACACCTCGCATGGGACCATTGTAACCATAAAATCTGATCGCGTAGTCACGAGACTCCCAGCTTGAGAATACGATGATAGTATGAAAATATATAGGTTAGGCTTAAAAGCATGCCATTTGAAAGTGAAGACTCAAACTAACCCCCAAACGGCTATGTAACAGGCACTAACACCTCCCATGGTACGAATATAGCTCGTAAGAACTGATCATGTAGTCACCAAACTTCTGGTTTAAGAATATAATAATAACTGTAACTCGTATATGCAATTTCTCAACTTGAATAAAAAAAATTTAAAATTACTTGGTTACTAATATCTCTTTTTGTATCCTATTTTTTTGCAAGATAGCATTTTATCGTTAGCTTTTATCCATGTGGAACACAAGAAAAAGTCGATGGTCTACAACAAGGGGATTACTTATTTAATGTCGTTAATATTAAGGATTCTATTTTTTTGTTATGTTCGTGCATGCTTTTGTAGTTTTATTGTCAACTTTTATGGTCGTGGGGGCTTTTGTAATTTTATTGTTATATTTTATGGGCGTTCGGGCTTTACATTAAGCAGTGTAAGGACACAAATTTCCAATTGAGTCCATGTATTGTGTTGGCTCAATTCTGGACAAAAACATTTATTCATAGGATAGTATGTCATTGTAATACTCTCAAGCTTATGAAGTTTTTGTTTGAAGACGTAGCAGCAAAGAATATAAAGCTTCATCAAAATGCCAGTTTGCGTACCTCGTTTTCTACGTCATCAACTATAGTTCCATGCTCCCAAGGTATGAATGCAATTATATATATATAGGAGCTTGGAACAATGTTTATTGGGTGTTAGGTTTAATAAAAACCATGTTTTACTTTCAGAAAAATTTAATTAGAACTTTAATTTAAAGTATATAAAGTTTCTAGGCCAAAATCGAATTTTATAAAAAAATTCTGGAAGTCGTTCGAACGAGTTTTTCGTTCTAACGAGGTTTCGTTCGAATGAGTTTGCCAACGAGTCTAAACTGGTCCGTCGTTCGAAATGTCATTCGAACGAGAAAGTTCATTCTAACGAGGTTTCCAACGAGATTCTAACGAAGTCCAAACTGGTCAGTCGTTAGAAGTCTCGTTCGAACGAGAGTTCGTTCGAACGAACTGCTAGGCGGGAACCGTTTTTAGGCAGTTTTTGGCAGTTTTTAACCCATTTTCCCTCTAAGTTTGTAACCAACATTTTCAGACTTTATCAATAACGGGAAACACATTTTCTAACCTAACTTTTCCATCCTAGTTTATCTCTTAGAGAGAGTTTGAGAGAAAATTGTTTTAAAGAAAATGTTCAAGTTTTGAGTGCTATTTTTCAAGAGAAAATATGTTATCACTCTAGTTTTACACCCATTGTGTTTATCCAAGTTATCCTACATAAATATAAATTGCTTGGAGTTTGTTGGCACCAGTTTTCTCTACACCGAATTAAAGGAGAGGAGTTTTGGGTTTTGCTTCTACCTCCCACAACGAAAGAAGAAGTGTTCTTGTGTTGTTTTACCCGCACGGAGAAAGGCTCCATGGTTGGGTGACGGTGTCCGTTTAAAGTCCTATCGGTGGATTCCGAGACCGCGGTGGAGTTCCAAGGTTGTCCGCTAGGAAGAGGTGTTTACAAGAAGGAGCATCAAGGCTTGAGAGGGTTCGAGTTGAGGAAGTAAGTCTTTTGTCTTGTAATTGTAAAATCCATATCTAGTGGACTTGTGGCTAGGGCCGTCCGAGGTTTTTTTCCCGTCTTGGGTTTTTCCTCGTACATCGCGGCGTAGTGTGATATTGTTTAATTTTATCTTGCACAATGATTTAGAACGCATGATTAGGATTAATACAAGATAAAATTCGGTTTATTTATCACACTCAATTAAATTGGACTTAAATTAAACATTGGGTAAAATTTGTTTAATTCAAGTCTCTTGCAATAATTTGGTTTGGCCTAACTTGGAAATATGGACAATCATAACTTAGGAAAATTCTAGGGCTTGAATTGGATTTAATCGGTTTAAGTGAAAATTAATAATTTGGTTTGTTTCGTTAATTCTCACTTTGTTTAAGTTAATTGAAATTTGAAATTTGGAATTTGTATTGAACCATCACCTTGTTACGCTTCCGCATCATCTTGTATATACTTAAAAGGAAATTATATTTTAATTGAGTTTATAATTTAAAATCCGGGGATCCACAAATTCCAACAAGCATGTTTTATAATAACAGATTTTAAAATGTCTAAAAAATAGAGGAAACTCTGCCCAATTTTTTTTATCTGTGAACTATTAAGAGTTATAATAGTTTGAAGTTTGTATATACATTAGTTTATCAACATTGTGCTATATTCACCATTTGTGAATTTTCTTGTTTTTAAATAATTAATTTTTTTCTTTGATCCAATAATTTGGCACAATTCAAATCGTGCCAAAAGTGTATCAAATTTTGGCACTGTTTTGAATTGTACCAAAAGTGTGCCAAAAAGTACTCAATTTGGCACAATTATAAAGTCTACCAAAAGTGTGCCATAAATATCAAATTCTCACACAGTTTTAAAGTGTGCCAGAAGTGTTCATGTTTGGCCAAATTTGGCACGCTTTTAAACCATGTCAGAAAAAATGGTCATTTTGGAACATCTGATTCTGGCACAGCTCAAAACTGTGCCAGATTTGTTCCGGCACAATTTTAAATCGCGTCGAATTGTTATTTTTGGTGTATTGACTGGGACGGGTTAGTAGTATACATTAGGCGTGCATAATAGTTGAGCGGTGAGGATCTCGAGTGAGAGAACGTGAAGCCAACATGTATATAATATCTACTTTTTATGCATTTTAAATACATGCTAAAAAATTCAAATGTTTCATGGTCTCTGACCCATTTTCCAAATCTATTTTTGTAAAAACATATTAGGTGCCCATCCACAGGGATGCCAGGCTTAGGAGCTCATTATCATTTGGCGTGTTGCAATTGTTATCGACGTTGCAGGACCTCGGTAGTAGACGCCTCCATATTTATCAGTTCTATGATTTATCCATCTCAGTTGGGCATGTTTAGACTACATGTCATCAATAAATACTAACCCTTAACTCGCTAGTTTATATTTATTTTAATCCGTATTAATTATCAATTAATTACTCATTAAATTCAATTAATCCCATTATTTAAAAGTCATAAAAATACGGGGTGTTAAATACTTCCCCCCTACAACGAAATTTCATACCAAAATTCAGAAAGTAAAAGTATACCTAGCAAGAACAACTCTGGATATTTCTCGCGCATCTCATCTTCGCGCTCCCAAGTAGACTCCTCGATATTGTGGTGCTCCCACTGAATAAGCACAGGTTCCACTATCTTAGACCTCAGTCTCCTCTTGCTATGGTCTAAGGTTGCCACCGACCTCTCCTCATACTAACTATCTCGCTGTAGGTCCACTTCCTCCAATGCAATGTGAGTGTGGGACAACTCATCCTGAAGATATCATGAAAGTGAAGAGATATGGAACACATCATGTATACGTAATCGGTTTGATCCTCTAGAAATCCCAGTTTATACGCAACCCGTCCGATCCTCTCAATGATGGGGAATGTACCCACGTATCTCAGTGCCAACTTCCCTTTCTTCCTGAATCGCATTATCCCCTTCATAGGAAATACCCCAAGTAAGACCTGGTCCCCCATGGTAAACTCTCTTAAGAACCACTTGCCATCGGCGTAGCTCTTCTGTCTATGCTGAGCTACCCGTATACGACTCTGGATCATCTCTATCCTGCTCGTAGTCTCCTAAATAACTTCTGGCCCAAGTAGCTAGTTGTCCCCCACCTCTAGTCAGTAAGCAGGTGAACGATAAGGTCTACTCTACAATGCCTTGAATGGGGCCATGCCAATGGTAAACTGATAGGAGTTATTATAAGAAAACTCCGCTAGTGGAAGGTACTGTTCCCAACCTGCTCTAAAGTCAAGGACACACATACACAACATGTCCTCTAGCATCTGATTAGTCCTCCCAGTCTGCCCATCTATCTGGGGGTGATAAGCTGTACTCAACTGTAACTCGGTGCCCATAGCAATCTGGAAGTTCTCTAAAAAATGAGACACAAATATCTTTTCCCGATCGGACATAATATCAAGGGTACCCTGTGAAGTTTCACTATCTTGACAATAAATATCTTGGTCTACTAACCCATTGTATAATCTGTCCCGACTGAAAGAAAATGAGCTACCATAGTCAACCGATCCATAATCATCCATATGGAATCGTGACCTCTTTGAGAAGTAGGTAACCCTGTGATGAAATCCATGGAAATTATCTCCCATTTCCACATAGGGACCTCTACTGGTTGAAGTAACCCTTCAGGTCTCTGATGATCCACCTTAACAAGCTAATAAGTTGTACACTTCGAGACAAACTCAGTAATGTCTCGCTTCATCCCACTCCACCAATGTTTTCGTCTCATATCTTGGTATATCTTATCCCCACTGGGATGTACCATAAATCGTGATCCATGCAACTCTGACATCACTGCGTGTATCAAATCTTCCCCTTCTGGGACAACTAATCGTTTATTGAAGCGCAAGCCTCCCTCAGAACTAAATGAGTAATACTCTTCTCCCTCAGCTATAAGCTGTCGAATCCTCTCCTGATAAAACTCATATGTTGCCTGAGCCTGTACCACTCTCTTCATAATCTTAGGTGTAACTGTCATAACAAACATAAATGATCGAGCCACAGTGTCATGATGTCCCAATTTCTTCCATTTTACCTTCCACACCTCGGTCACCTCACCAACTAGTCTATGGCTCAACACATCAGCAACCATATTAGCCTTTCTCGGGTGGTACTGGATCTCGAACTAGTAGTCCTTCACAAATTCAAGCCACCTGCGTTGTCGCATATTTAACTCTCTCTGAGTGAACAAATATTGTAGTGACTTATAATCCGTGAATAAGTGAAATTTCTCTTCCAAGAGATAATGTCTCCATATCCAGAGTGCAAACATGACTTCTGCTAGCTCCAAGTCGTGGGTGGGGTGATTCCTCTCAGGAGTCTTAAGCTTACGGGAGGCATAAACTAAGGCCTGATCCTCCTGCTGTAATACTCCTCCAAGCCCCTGTAGTGATGCGTCAGTGAATACAAAGTACTCCACACCTGGTTTCGGGAGTGCTAACACTGGTGCTAAAGTCAGCTTATCCTTCATCTCATCAAATGCCAATTGACACGCATCATCCCAAATAAACGGCATGTCATTACGAGTCAAATTAGTCAGCGAACCCATAATCTTTTAGAATCCTCGAATGAAACCTCTCTAGTACCCTGCTAATCCTAAGAAACTCCGTACTCCATTGGTGTCGTGGGCTGTCCCCACTCCATCACCGCTGACACCTTACTAAGGTCCACCGAAATTCCTCTCTCTGAAATAATATGCCCCAAAAGCTACACCTCGTGTAGACAGAATCCACACTTCTCTAATTTGGCGTACAGTTCATTCTACCATAGGGTTTATAGGACACTACGTAAATTCTCGATATTCTCCTCCTCAGTTCGTGAATAAATCAGGATGTCATCTATGAAAATAATGACAAACTGATCTAAAAACTCTCTGAACACCCTGTTCATCAAGTCCATGAATACCGCTAGTGCATTGGTCAGCCCAAATGGAATAACCCGAAACTCGTAGGACCCATATCTCGCCAAGAAGGTAGTCTTAGCCACGTCTTCTCCCTGATGTGTAACTGATGGTATTTCAACCTCAAGTCTATCTTCGAGAAGTAGGCTGCTCCTCTCAACTGGTCGAACAAGTCATCAATTCGGGGCAACGAATACTTATTTTGTACCGTGACTTCTTTCAACTCCCGGTAATCTACACATAATTGCAACAATCCATTTCTCTTATTCATAAACAGAACTGGGGCACCCCAAGGTGAGGTAGTCCTCCGGATGAAACCCTATCCCAAAAGATGTTTAATCTGATCCTGTAAGTCCTTCATTTCTATAGGAGCCATCTGATAAGGTGCACGATCTATCGATCGAGTATTAGGTGCTAAGTCTATCACAAACTCTATCTCCCTATTAGGGGGTAACCCCGGTATCTCCTCAAACACATCCGTATACTCGCGAACTAGCAGAATTGAATCTAGGGGAATAACAACTCTCGTAGAGGTCTCATCCTCTATATAAAATAAGTGAGTGGATGATCCTCCCTCAGGGCGAGGCATCACCAGTGTAAACATCTCCTAATTCGGAATCGCAAAAATAATGCTCTTGCTAAAGTAGTCTATCATGACCCTATATACAGCTAACTAATACATGCCAATAATGGCTTCATACCCATGCATGTCTAACATAAGCATATTGGCGAACGTAATGAGTCTACCAATCTCTATACCTACTCACCGCCATATAAAGAAAATCAATCACCCATTACCCAACGGTGAGTCCACGCTAGTCACTGTACTCTCTGCCCTGTCTAACAACCCTGTGGTCGTGCAAAACTAGTGGCTATAAAACAGTGTGATGCCCCCGTATCAAATAAAATTTGCCCTATAGTGCCATGGATAGAAAACATACCCTAAACTGCATGTGGAGCCAGTGGAATTACAGTCTGGTGGACATTATACACACGTCTGTGCTATAGTTTTCCCTACTAGATGGGGGCTGCTAGAATGGAAGGTAATACTGGGATATGTGCTGGTGTTAGAAGAGCAGCGGGAAACATAGGCCTCTGGGGCTCCTGTTGAGCACCTTGCTGCTATGGATGCTTGCCCTTATCAGGGTAGTCCTGTTTCTTATGGCCAGTCTTTCCACATACAAAGAATGTTCCCATGAAGTTTCCTCCTCTCTGTCCCTGTTTCCCTCGACCTTACTGGCCATTATCGCCCCTTCCTTGGCCCTGATGGAACTGTTATTGGCCCTAATTTCCCTGGTGGCCCTGTCTGAAACCTCCCTATCCCTACCTGAATCCTTTTGATTTGAATTTCTTAGTAGAATCCCCCTACTGAAAACCCTGCCTCTACCGACTCTGCTCTGTGGGTGCCCCACTGGAACTACCTCCCCCGATCTTACCCAACTGGCCAGACTCTCCTCCTTTCTTACTTCCCTTAGCATGGAAGCGATGGTCCTGATAGTGTAGTAGGGATGCACTAAGTACATATGTATAGGACTGTAGTGAGAGGTTACCTAGTAGGGGTTGTCATATCCTCCATGTCAGGCCATCCATAAACATCTGGATCCTCGTTTCTTTAGTAGGCACCTCCTTCGGTACTATGTTAGTTAGCCTTGTAAATTCATCCTCCTACTCTGCTACGGTCCTCCCTTCCTGGGTGAGGTCTATCAGTCTCCGCCTCATCCTAGTCTTGATGGCGGAGGGGAAATACTTGCGGTCGAACCGTACCTAGAATTCATGAATAGTCATCAAGTCTCGCTCCTCAGGAGTAGTAGTGGACTCCAACCACTAAAGGGTTGCTCCCACCAGCTTAAATGTAGCTAGTATATGCCTTCGTATGTAAGTGCACTCATACATCCGTAAATTCCATTGGATGTCTTTCTTCCACTGGCTCGTAATAATGACATCTGAACTCCCCTAAACTCTAGGGTATGTGCCTTTTGGAAGGCATCTCAGATACGCTCCCAAGCAAAAGGGAACGTAGGGGCTGGAGCTGGGGCCAATGCCTAGGCCTGGGGTGGAGCCTGTTGAACCATCGCTAATGCTTCATTTACTGCCTGTGCAATTATGGTGGCAACCTCTACGGCATTCATTGTGCCCTAAATTGGAGCAAGGTGTTCTGGTTGGGCATTCCTGGTCCATGGTTCACGTCAAGGAGCAATTTGAAATGAGAAAGAATTTATATGTCCATAGATATTTAAATCTTAAATAGTTGAAGACGTAAACATAATAACATGAATGCAACAGTCCTAATAATAGGGATCTATCTCAAAGAACGCTAAGGTGAAAGCATAAAAAGTCGTACAGATCCTAAAAGATTCTAGAACCTGATGCTCTGATACCACTTGCAACACCTCGCCCAATTAAATATTGGGTGATCATTCCTTTATTAAATTTGAAAACATAATATCCATTGGGATCAGTATTGGCATCAATGTCAAAAACTTTCATTTAATTACTAACCACCTAATATTTAAAAAGGAAGATGTCAATTTTTATCTTGAATTAACATACAACAAAATAGATGAATCAATAATGTATACCAAACCCATAGTCTTATAATAAAGGAAATAGTGAAACAAATAAACTGGTCTGGAGTAAACACTTCCAGAATAAAGGTCCCATACAATAGTCTGATAAGAAATAAATCTCAAATAATTGAAATAAATATGAGTATCTAAAACCACTATCACTAAAAAAGAGTGGGCAACATGCTCGAACAAGATAGAATGCTTCTGAATGAATCAACGACAAATGTGGATGCATCTAATACCGAGATCCTGTAACTTCCACTTTAGCTACAACACGTCACTAAAAACTCCTATGCTTGGCGTCCTTATGGAAGACCACCGTTATATATATATATATATATATATATATATATATATATATATATATATATATATAACACAAAAGAGAGAGGTTTGCAAGAAACGGGTCAAAGCCCCAGTTTTGAAAAGACAATGAATATTATAAACATGTTAGTTACATGCTCTCTCTCGAGATTCGCACCTCTCAACTATTGTGCAAGCCTAACGAATTCTCTTAACCCATCCTAGTTACAATATCTCACTTAACTAGATGGAAACAAGCCTCTTACTATGTTGCCTAAGTCATTACGCCCATCCGTATCACCCGGTTAATACGTTCTTGTATTATCAATGTTTATTAATCAACTTCAAGTGTTTCATTAGATCATGAAGTTTTCACACACTTAATATTTTTGCCATCATCATCATTTTGTTCTACTAAGTGACACATTAGAATAAACACAAGGATATATTTCACTCTCATAATATATATACAATATCGCATCCCACATAGGAAAAACTAATGGTGCGCACAAACTCTGTTATCTAGCCCCGGTACATCACGTACATAATAAGGACTATGGATTCTGAATCTCTCAGGAATCATATCTAAACAATCACACAAACTGAAGGCGAACATGAATCACGGTGTGATGGGTCACGCACATACCTACGCACCCATATAACCCAAACTTATCAACTCACAAATAAGTTCTCCTTATAATCTATGCTCTGAGGTACCAATCTAAAGTCCCCCCAAAGGGCTCCTCAAGACAAGACTGTCCCCTTCAAGACCTTCCGACGATAGCAAGTGTAGTAGGTATGTCATACATATAATCATATATATACTAGGTAATCACGCAACCTATGTATATATAATATTAAATATAGGTATACTCACGTCCCATATTATAATTCTCATACGTAGTATATTTATTTTCCGAATATCCTACGTAGTATTAAATTCCCGTATCCACTCTCGTCGTGTAATTTCTAGTACCTATATCTCTCTCAAAAGGTTACTAGGTTTCCCATTCGTTCCTAAGGTTATTCAAGTAGTTCAAGTCCCCCTTACTACTGGTACTAACCTTAAGTCATCATTTAATCGATTTCAATCCCAACTCATAAAACTCCTAATCGTAACTCACTCAGTGAGCACTCTTAATTTTATACTTTAATTTCAGTTAATAAAACACCTTTCGGGCTTTCACTATAACCCTACTGACCTTCCTTATGTCCCATTATATTTCATTAACCTCTACTGAGCACATAGAATGTTGGGATTGAATTACACATAAAAAGAAAACAAATAACAATTTTTAAGGAGGGGTCGATCGATCGACATTCTTGAGTCGATCAATTGATCGATCAGTTATTGGCCTCATTTCTGCATATTATTTCCTACGGTTTTCCTTAATTTTAACCTATAATCATCCATCAAAATGTACCAATCTCCCCAAATAATCATTCTAAACGTTATACCAACCTAAGCACATAAGTTCAAACATTTAAACATCATCACGTCATCATGGGCATCGATGTAATAGACTAATTCATGTATATAATTGAAAACCCAAGTTCTTAAATTTTGTCTACAAGATTATCAAAATTCCCAAATTAGTTTCAAGATTTCTACACTTAGGATATGAATTCATTTTTCCTAACATTTCCAAAAATCATCTACATGCAAAAACCTACCCAACATCGAGATTAAATTCTCCAATTTCATCAATTTTCAATTTAATCAAAGTTTTCTCCAATTCTAAACTACCATGGATAATATATTCACTGGATTATTGCAAGGTAAATCACTTGACTTTAATGGAAGTTCTGAAACTTTGAAGTAGATGGTATTGGGACCGATCCTCCTTTCCAATCTACATGTGGGTGGTGACGATGGTGCAACCGGTGTACCGGTAGTTGCTCTAAGCCTGAAAACCTCTACTACTCTTCCTCCTCTAATGGCCTCCTGAGCTTTTATGAATTCTAACTCTAGAATAAAACTCTTCCTATCTGATATAACCCTTGAATTTTTGTGGGTTTAATTACACTAAAAATTAAAATGTCTAAAATACCCTCCCGGGGTGTCGGTTTGATCTAAAACTGCCCTGGGTCTCAAACTAAACCCCTAGGTAGACTTTTCTGACTATCTCGGACCTTCCGGACACTTTGGTGCACTCGAAATGACTATATGGGTTATTAAAATTAAAATCATCATTTAACTCCCAAATTAATTTCCGACATGATTCGCCCGCGCGTCCCGACTAATTTGCTACAACTATTGTATTTTTTTCACTCGCGACAATTATCATAATTTCATAATCATATATTACTTTATTTCACTCAGTAATATTGTTTTGACTACACGTCATCAATAAATGCTAACCCTTAACTCACTAGTTAATATTTATTTTAATTAGGATTAATTACTCATTAAATTTATTTAATCCCATTATTTAAGTCATAAAAATACGGGGTGTTACATAGAAGTTTTAATCTCATGAATATCTTGCTTTTGGAATTTAATTTAAATTCCATAATTTCCCACTAATTCCATTATCTATTCCCGAATCCCCTTTGCTCCCATACACATTTCTTTCGTTTCCTAACCCTAGCATAACCCAAATTCTATACGTGAAAAGTCATATTTGATCATAGGGTAATGTGATTCAAAGGTCGAACATTAGCGATAATCCATTTAAGTGCATTTCACATCGATTAATATGCGATATATTTTCGTGAGATTGTATTTTTTTTACTTTTATTTATCGTTCTTCATTGATGACATGTGCGCGACATAGTTTCCTTTTACAATTACTCGTTATGCCCGTATGACTCGAGTGTGTTACATCATAATTCTGAGCATTTTCATTTGTTGAGGGTAACAACCAGAGAGGACTTGAGTATACATGCTTTAGCGTTTACATAGATTATGAAAGTTTTTACAAATCTAAATTACCACATGTGTCTGCTTAGTTCGCATTTCCATGGTTTCAATTTCTATTGAAATTACTTGTTTAATGTCGATAATTGTCGTCTTTTGTGTGATCTTTGTTTACTTTGTTAATAGATTGTGCTTCTTTGATAATTGTTGAGATACGGATCAGTTTTTTCCATATCATAGTATGAGTTGACTTGATGTTTATGGGTGTCATCCCTGGAAACCCTCACGAGACGACCCTCATCCCCTAGGGCCACTTAAGGGTTTAACGTCTTATTGCATACGCTATATGAAATCGTTTGCCCGAGAAAGTGGCATTTTCATCCTATGTACAGATTGCTTCAATTTGGTTTGGTTGATAGACCTTGTTTATTCACACTTCATTGCTCGGGACTAGTAATGTATAAGTTAGGGGGTGTGATTAGTCACATTTATTGTATTCAATACCCTGTTAATTTGTACATTCCAGCATTCCCGTGCATGTTATTCTTGGATCTTATTCTCATGTATTGATTAACCCCTATTTTGGTCATATATATATATTGTGTGTGGATTAATTGAGATTTTATAGGTCTCGGGAATGCAAGTTTGAAGTTTGGTTGAGATTCAAAATAGTTCTGTTGATAGTCGTAAAGTCGAGCGCATTTTAGTAAATTCGGCATTTAATTTTTATCTCAATCTCTTCACAAAAGTTTTAGACCTCCTTCTCATCTTTGCGGGCCTTTGACGATATATGAATTCGATCTAGAATGAAGAAGTTACGAACGATTCTGTAAAACTTGGGGAAAATAAAGCCAAAGAAAAGAATTTTCATTTGGAGAGAAGGTCTGAATCGATTCGGTTTCAGATAGTGCACTGACTTCCCATATCCGAATCGATTCGTACTCCACCAAATCAATTCGGTTTTGCAGCCTCTTCTTTCTCCTATTTCCTAGTTTTCCATTTTGTATAGATTTTTGGGATATATCCCCCGTTTCTCCTTCATTTGAGGATATAGTTGATTTTTAGTAAGTTCGTGCAAAGATAGAAACACTATTTTCTCTCTCGTAGGTAAAGTGTATTTATCGCTCTTCATACTTGTAAACTTTGATTACTCATAAGTTAGTGTTGATTATTGCAAGTTTGATCATTTAACTCTTACCTACTTGTGTTCATTAGCTTTAAATTGCATTTTTACCATATCTTGTATTGTTTAGTGTTTACACTTGATGGCTTGCTTAAATATGTGGTTCATTTGAATGTGTAGTGGAGTTTCTAATATGAGTAGCTAAACTTAAGGTTGGGGATCATAATCCCACCTAAGATGCTTGAACTTCATATTTAGGGTTTGGTTTATAATTGTTTGAATTGAACTTAATGTGTTGGTATTGGAGTATCCTAGTCTCTTAGCATCCCCATTCATGCAAGGGGTAATATTTGAAGCTTTACTACAACCCCAATCCATTTAATAATAACTAATTAACCCCTAATCCTCCATCGATGAGTTTAATCTCTACATGGTTGATGTTCAGACTTAATTAGTTATGCTCGATTAAAATTAATTTCAACCAAGACCTATAATCTTTTTAGCGAATCCAGGGTGGGAGAATGATCCTCAATCTCTTTAATATCTTGAACTCATGCTTAACTTAGTTCATTTCGTTATATCTTTAGTGTTGGCTTATTATTTGTCTATCTTGCATATGTTAGTTTAGCGGTTAAATCACAATCACCCTTCAAATAATTTACTCATCTTTTACACTTTAACTTTTTAACGTTTAGAAAAGATCTTTTACCTTAATCTTGTTCTCCTATGAGCATTCAATCCTTGAGGAATACAGTCCCGATGGTCTTTCTCGGTTACTACTTGTTGCGAATGATTTGCACTTGAATCAAATACACTCTTCATAGCACACTAGCCACATGGGATTTTGAAACAACATCCAAGGAAGTTGAAATATGGTCTTCAAGGTCTATGGGGGCTTGTGATATATCTTTTGTAGGTTAGTAAACAAAGTATGTAATTGAGCTTTTATAGTTCGACATAATTGATGTTGACCTGGATATATTTCACCAAGTCTTTGATGTATCTACCAGATGAACTTCAGATCGTTGAAGTTTACCTCTGAATCACGAGGACACTTCTTTTTCCTTTCCTTCGTAGAAAAACCAAGTACATATATTAGACGGCATATTATCAAACATATTATATACACAAAAATTTAAAATAATTCAAAATAATTGTCGATATATGCCACGCCCTTCATGGGGGCACCTAGGACCAGTTTATATAACCCCCTCGGGAAGGGGCATGCTACTAATTCTTAACCACCCCTCCATAATCCCAATATTCTTTATTGTAATAAGGTAAGTTGACTACGAAATCCCAATTTTTGTCTTCATGTAGTATGTGTTGTCTTCAGTAGTTACCCACTTATAACAATACCTTAATGTTGTAATCCCTATGTGGGTTCCATGAAGTTCATTTAACATATTTACCCTGCTTACAACTCTCCAGGTATTGTGAGCTACATCAAAATATTGGTAAAATTCAAGAAATAAATGGTTAGGGGGAATGTTATCCCACACTGTGTAATAAAAAGTGTGGGCAACCAGTGCCTTTCATCTAAGGGGAGAATATTCACCGACCTAGCATTTATCACCAGTGTTACCCAGTTTGGAATTTTCCTCATTTCCCTAAACTCTTTTACAGAGACTTCATCAACAATATACACCATTTTTGCGAAGTTACAAAGAAAAAGATGAAGAGGAAAATAATCTTACAGATGTTTCTGACGGGTACATGAATCTCTTATGGAAGCAAAGAAAGCTTGAAAGTAGTAAGAAATAAGAAGTTCAGTTAAATTCGAGTTTAGAAAAATAGGCAAAAATCCAATCATTTTTATAGGTACGATAAATTCATCTGGAGGTTTGAGAAATTAAATGATTAACTGAACCAACGATTGAACTCTCGACGACTGCACGAATCCCCCAGAGCCAAGAATATCAGTGTACTCATTGGAGGTTCATTCTTTCTCAAATTATTCATAAAAATCCCAGTGCTCTAAGTGCACCGGTGAAAACATTTACAATTACAGAAGATCGACGACTGACCTCCAAAATTTTTGGGCGCCAAACAACTTTTTAGAGTAAATACTCCATCCTTTCACTAAATCATCATGCATGAAACATTGAGACTTCGTTGCGGGTTAAATTATTCATCCACGTGGACAAATGAGATAGGGACACCTGTCCTCATGAACATCCATCTCAATGCAGTATTTACACTTGGTTGGCCCAATAGATACTTGGTCGGCTAACCGACCGATCACCACCATGAAGATGAATCATCAGGAAGGGGAAAATACATTTACATAAGGGATGCCAACAGTCACTCCTTACATGAATTTAAAGATCAATAGCCTCATTTCTTGTACACACGTGTAAATGCTTAAATATATAAAGGCATTCCATCCATTTGTTTTTTAAAACTCATAAATACACTATTTCCCTTAGCTCACGGGGCAAACATGTCAGCACGAGCAAGACTTCACTGAGTCTCGTACAACTACCTTGTAATAACCCCTCAATTGCATTACCATAATTGCAGATGTAGGTTATTTCATTGGTTGAACCACGTTAAAAACTTTTGTTATCTTTAATGAATTATTTATTCTTCTATATTTTTATATGTGATAATAGGTTTAGTATTATAAGGCTAAGTTTAATTTTATACCAATTCTAGACACCAATAATTACCATTCGAACTCATTTTACTATACATGTCTTTACAGCCCTTAAAATGTTTAACGACATTTTTATACTTGATTTAATCACTTTATTTATTCCACCACTTATCATGAAATTAATACACGGTAATTTCACCTTACACATCTTCTTAACATGTCACTACTTAACTCATAACTACCACATGTTACTTTTGTGACACTTTTACACAACATTAACTTTTGCAGTCCTATTAATTAGGTTAACAGCAGTCCAAAATTATAAGAATAATAATTTCAAGTTAAATAACCTCTAATTATGTTATTAGTTATCCCAAAATTTTAACACATGACTTTTACAACATTTTTACACATAAAATCATAACTTTTGTGCTTTGAAAATTCTAATTAAACACATTTAAATTTACACATTTCGAAAATGATATAACATATCTTTTCATCAAAACTATTTCCCAAAAATAAGTTTGTGAAAATATTATCCATTATATTCTCATATAAACCAACTATAAACATATTCTTCAATTTACTATAAATTAATGATATGTACCAGAACTTTTATGATAAACACACATCTTTCATACCCAAATTTACTCGTGTAACCCAACTTAATCCTTACTTGAATACCTTCATAGCTATCCAATGACACATCTTGAAAGCATGTTTATCTCATAAAAATGACCATTTTATATTCTCAATATATCACATATTCGAAATCATATTTCAAGCCCATTTTCAACCCACCTTATCACATGAGGTCATGATTTAATAAACAAAAATGATAAGATGTTTATTGTCCTATACATATGCATATATTTGTATTCATAATGCTTGTAAACTTTGACATAATACAAGTAAATTTCCTCACTTCAAATAAGCTTCAATAATTGTGGAAATTTCTATGAAGAGGGCAACACCCACTTCCAAAGGTTAACTCAAGGGGGTTACATAGATCTTCGTCATTCGCTATCCACCGATCAGCCTTTGCTGTTAACAGTGAGTTCCCTCAAGAATCACAATGGTCGGCTATGGAAATGCCTTTTTCACAAAAGTGTATATAAGGATACAAAACTTTCTAGGGTTTAAACGAATTCACAAGAGCGATTTTCAGGATATATGTTGTGAATAAAAAAGTGTTTTGGAACTTAAAATAATAAATAACTTTCACAAAAGATATGTTGAAACGAATTTGGCAAAAGTCTTAACAAATCTGAACATGAAACATATATTTATAGGGTGTTCACAAATTTTGAGACGACAGACTCTTTTGAATGAAATCCAGGTATCCTCCGAACGAAAAAGGAAAGTCGCTTGAACGAAACATTATTGTTGTTTGAACCAACTTTAAATGACCTTCTTACGAGTCAAAAAGTACACCCTCGATTAATGCACGCTAGATAAAATTACAAACGACCCTTCTAACGAAATCCCCATCTTGTTTGAACGAGGTTTTAAAATTTTAAATATTTTTCTTTTAAAAATAGAAAAGTCCTTTTTGATTTTGATAAAAATAAACATCCCAAAAATAATTTATGTGAATTAATTTAAACTCTAAATTTCTTTATACCTTTACGAGATGTCGGGAAGTCTAAAAACTTGGAGATTCTCAAGTTCAGATCGTCGAAATGGTGCGTGACAATTTGTATCGGGATATGCCAAATTATCCTAAATTATAAAAAGGCCTATACTATGAACAATATTAGAAAATCTGTTCTTCTAAATCTCCCCCTTTGGATATTCCGGTACAAAACAAACAAACATAATCAAACACCAAATTAAAATAAAAAATCACCTATGACAAAAATTCTAACATCCTTCCTAACCCTAAAACAGAATGGCATAAGTCTCATTATCTTCATACTTCTTCTTCTCCCCTTACACAAAATTTATCTTCATCCGTGGGTCTTGAATTTCTCTTTAAGTACCTAAACACATGAGAATAGAAATATACCTCGTGACACATCGAATTTGAAATTAGAAAAAAACTTGTACATAAATTCTACCCCATAATTCGAACTCATCAAAAATCTCACTTTCACAGCCTAAGCCCATCCCTCACTAGAATAACCCCTCGCCACTTCCAACCATACATCGGAGTTGGCACTACCATAGACTTGACGTGAAGCTCAACAAGGGAAAGTAACGGTCGCAGGCGGGCAAACCATGACAAAGAGGGAAGGGCAAAGGAGTCATCTGGGTCTCACACTTGTGTAGTCCCCGGGGTCAGAACCAAAGTCCGACCAAACGTTCCATACCCAAGCCAAGTAGCCATACCCTTCTTCATGGATAAAGTGCCTTCCACTTCCAATCTGACATGAGGTACAACTAGGAAAATATGGCGATTGAGATAGGAAGGTACCATCTACAGAGACGGGGTGGGGAAAACACGAAGAGGATGGAGGGATCGGGAAGAGGGGCGACTGGAAAATAGGCAAGCCACGAAACCTAGAGAGAAACTCTCTCAACCATCCGAGAAAGGAGACATTTTCTTGTGCTCCTGATGTTATTATCTTTCAGTACGCAGAAATCTTATTTTAATAAAATCCAAAAAAGCTAAAAAGAGGAAATTCCTATAAATCCTAAACTCAAATGTCCTCATATTCTACACTCTTTACACTAGATCATATTTTTCAAAAACAAACTAAAGGAAGTTCTAATTTAGATTTTATGGGTTAAACCCCACCCTTTAGTGTTATCGAACTTCTTGGATATTGATGCCTTTTGGGCTACGTAGGCGTCCAGAGTCAATATTGAGATTCGAGTCCTATTTTCTCATCGAGTCACTTTATGTTTTCTTGCATTTAGTAGTATTGCGAATACGAGTACTCCTACTTATTTGTGTATCGCTTGATATACACATCCACTTCTTCATAGTGATTTGTGATTTGATGGACATTCGCATTATCTTTTTATTATTCTTTTGTACACTCCTTAGGATGATTCCGCTCCATCTTTCCCATGACGTGAGTAAGATGATTTCTTTCTCCCATTGTTTAAACTGCACGCATGTACACACGTATCACGTTTTGGAGAAAATGAGAATATTATTGTTGATGTAAAAAATTATCCACCTACGTGGAATAATCAGAAGTGAACAATTGTCTCCCTACGTGGCAAAAATTCTAGTCAGCAGAAAGTTGCTCGGCAGGCATGCCAACCAATGTGAAGGATGCGGACCATCAATATAAATGAAAAGCCACCACATGGGAAGTACAACAAAAGGTAATTTCGCACGTGGTTCATACAAGCAACCATCACATTCATTATGTACGGGTGTAAATGCTTGAATATATAAAGGCATTCTAACCCTTGATCTCCGGGTCACTATAAATACAATGTATCCCTTTCATCAGAGGCAAGATAGAATGGATCCTAGGATATTCTTATTAATAAGAGTACCTACATTTCTGTAATCATAAAAATCAATACCATAACAGTGGATGCATTCTTTCTTACATAGCCGAACCACTTTTAAACTCTTTATTTTTAATTTAATTATTTCATTACAATTTTATATTTTATTTGTGATTAGGAAATTGGATCTAGTCCATTTTTTGACATCAACAATTATCATAGTTCATGAGAGATCGAAAGGGCGTAATGGATTACTAACACCTTTCCATTTCATAACTTAGTCCCCAGACCCTCGACTTATTTGGTTTCCTACGCATCAGTATGTCTTGTGATGTTGTTCTCTCCGGACGACTACATTCTTTTGCCTATTTTGAGCAAAATAGGTCGGCGAATCCATTTCTACGTTTTTCTCTCCTTTGACGATGACCTATTTATATCCATGGTAGCCAGTGAAAATCAGTGCGAGTGACGGAAAGAGGATTCCCTTTATCCTCTTATCCCCGTGCGTGTGGAGAGAGGGATTTATCCGATATTCTCTCCCTTCCAATTTCGGGGACTCGGATGGTTACACCATTAATTCATTCAATAAAATTAATTTTTCACTGTAGAACTTCCCGGTTAGGGGGATCAAACACACTTACATTTGTTTTTGAGTAATCATCTCTTAAGAATGTTAAATCACATGATACCATGATTAATTGCCTCCATTAGTGAGGAAATTCAAGTTAAGACGAGGAATTAACCACATCACCATTTAAAAGACTGATAGAGAACACAAGGTTTATTTTGAAATACATTTCCCACTATATATTTTGAACTTGATGGTATATTTTAAAAATATTTTATTAAATTCTACTTTCGTGAATTAAATCAACTATAATATCCCAATTTCTTATATGAATTAAATTATCCAGTCTCACTATTTTAATTTTCTAAAATAGTAAAATATTCAAATTAAAAGGATTACCCGAAGGCCCAAAATTTAACCCTTATGAAAAATTGATTACATGATTTAATTTAATTTTGAAAAGAATAAACCATTTTTGATATTTTAGAAAAATTGTGATCTAAGTCGGTCACAAAATAATCCATATTATCCATAATAATGTGGGATCCTAACTAACCAATTAATTAACACACAGTGATTATCAACATAATTAAGATCGTTGAATCATAATAAAATAAAATCATATGTAATTATAATTCAAATAGGAAACAAATCCCCTTTCCATCATGGACTAAAGTTCCTCTTGGAATAAAACTCTTCAAGAACAAGAGTCCCAATTGAAGATGACTTATTCATGAACTTGGATCCCTTCTGTAGTACATCCCCAAAATCTAGAGTCCATTATGAATTAAGAGTTAACTAAGAAATGGACTTCTAGAATTTCTAAAATGTTGCATTAATGATCATACTGAACAAAAATCTTGAAGAGAACAACAAAGATCCATTTATGAAAATACGCCAGCCAAATCAATCATAAAATTAATCTCTTAGGTTTGTGGAAACACTAGCACCTCCTCAAATACGTCAAAAAAATCCCTGACAATTTGTATCAAATCTAAAAAATTGTAGTCTCCTCATCAATAAAATATAAGTGTGTCATGGAAGCACCCTCTCACTTAGGCATAGTTACAATATACATCGTTTGACATCATATGATGAAAATAATAGCTCGACCCCTACAATCTATATGAGCCTTATATTTAACCAACCAGTCCATACCCAAGATCACATCATAAGAATAGGCATCTAAAACTAACAAATTTTCTTCAAAATAAAATCATCCGATATTAATCTCCACACAGATCTCTAAAATACGAGTAGATACACCTAATGGGGTAGCTATCTGTGGGTACCCAAAATTAAGACCATGGGCCCGGACGAGTAGCCCAATTCTGGCGGCCCAAAGTCCAGGTCCCACACCTCTTATTCTGAATATGATCTGGTCTCTTCCCACATTCCCATTAAGGGAGGTTATAGGAAGAGATGGAAGACGTGGGGGAATCCATCACCCCAACTTACCTATATATATATATATATATATATATATATATATATATATATATATATATATATATATATATATATATATATATATATATATATATAAAACCCTAGGTCCGGGGCAAAGGGACAAGTTGTATTCTCTGTAACCACTTTCTGAAGTATATAGAAATAATACTGACTGCACCACCGTGGAAGTAGGTACATCTTTGCTGAACCACGTACATCCTTTGTCGTGTGATTGTCATTTTACATTCCTTGTTCTTATTTGGTGCTTGCCTTTCTCTTATTTATTTGTGTTGCACAATCATTGTCACCATAATTGGCGCTGTCTGTGGGAAGCGTTTATCTTCCCTGAGAAAAGCCCACACCAAAAGAGGAGTTTAAAATGTCCGATCACAGCAGCAATGCCCCCCAGGCAGGGGATATTCAAGAACCACCTGCTCCTCGCAGGATTAGGTCTGAAGTTCGACGTTCAGATCAGAGGGATCGCTTGGAAAAGCCAGCCTCAGAAGAAAGCCAAGGACCAGCGAGGTCCACACAGATATCCAGATTGATTGATGCATACGAGGTAAGGCTCGACGTGCAGAGGGAGTCTTCTCGCAGGTACGAGGCTGAGAATGCTCACCTGAAAAGAAGACTGAAAAGACTGGAGAGGGAACTTCATCCTGATAACAGGAGACGTCCATACCGCACTCCTAGACCTCAGGCGAGCAAGTCTCGCAGTCGAGGAAGGAGCCCTAGGCGGGGATCTCAAAAGGTCAAAATAGGCGAATCAGATGACGACCTCCACGATCAGATGCGAAGAGCTTGTCATTACCAGAGCCCTGCTCGCAGCGACGAGAACATACGAAATCTAATCCACAGGGAGATAGACCAACATCCTGCCCACCACGACACCAGATCGACCCAAGAACTCGCTAGGCGAGCTCTCAAAACCCAGATGAAATCACCTTTCATGAGGGAAATTGAGGAAGAAGAAGCCCCTAAGAAATTTTGCCATTCCAAGATTCAAGATTTATGATGGTAAGACTAATCCCATTGATCACGCCAGGCAGTACCGACAGGCCATGACCCTCTGGAACCATCGAGAAGCACTAATGTGTCAAATTTTTCCTTCGAGCCTGCATAATGTAGCGCAGAAGTGGTTCGAAAGGCTCCCCCATCGATCAATCAAGAGTTTCAAATCCTTGGCCAAACTTTTTACGACCTGATTCATTACCAGTAGCTCCCATCCTAAAATGATGGATGCTTTGCTGATAATGAAGAAAATGCCTCAAGAGGCCCTCCAAGACTAAGCAATGAGGTACTGGGAGTTATTCAATGAGATCGAGGATTGCGCAGAGGAAGTGGCAGTGGCCTCTTTCAAAATTTGACTCCCTAGTTCTTCCCTTCTATACCAATCCCTGACGAAGAAGGAGGCTACGACTATTGATGACCTAATGGCTTGTATCGAGAAGTACGCTAAGGTAAAAGATATCACCCGCCTCAGTTCAGGAGAAAATGGTCGAGTTAAACTCACTACCAAGGGAAGTGACAAAGATGAGAACCAAAAGAAAGGAGGAAAGAACGGGGGAAAAAATGGCTCCAAGAATAGAGGAAATAATGACGCGTCGAAAGCATTTCAGGCGGTCAACACCGTCTTCAAAGAACCAATTTACAAAATTCTCGTGAAGATCAAAGATGAGACATTCATCAAGTGGCCCAGGAAGATGGGAGGAGATCCCTCGAAGAGGAATAACATGCTAAGATGCGCTTTTCACAAAGAAGGAGGACATAAGACTGAGCACTGCAAAGCTCTTAAGTCTCACCTCTAGGAACTAGCCCAGTATGGGCATTTGAACGAGTTTGTCGAGAAAAGGGCAGAGAAAGTGGCTTCCAATAGAGAAGCGAGGCCTGACAACGTGCTCGAAGATGATGCTGGACATGAGTTTGCGGTAATTCATGGGTCATCTGATGCCAAGCAGATACAGGGAAATTCAGCTCGAATGGAGATGAAGAAACTTACATCTGTAATATAGGATTTTCAGATCGATCTAGCAAAATCACAGTCAGGAAAGCATCGACGAGCAGATGACGTCAACTATAACAAGCATATTATTTTCACAGATGAAGATCTGGTGGGAGTAAGGACCTCGATCATGGTGCTCTGATCATTACCCTCAGGATAGCTAACTTTGACATCGACAAGTTGCTCGTCAACCTAGGGAGATCGTCCGAAGTAATGTATCTTGACATGTTCAGAAAATTGAAGTTAAGCGTCGCTGACCTAAAGGAGGCTATTGTACCTTTAGTTGGCTTCGCTGGAAAAATAACTATGCCTTTAGGAAAGATCGTACTACCGGTGCGTGATGGAAACGTCTCCAATATGATCGAGTTTTTGGTAGTTGATATTAATTCGCCATACCAGGCCATCCTCGGTAGGGGATGGCTTCATGCTATGAAGGAAGTCTCCTCGACCTACCATCAGAAACTCAAATATGTAACCAAGCGAGGAGTAATGGAGATCCACGATAATCAGGTAATGGAAAGAAGGTGCTTCATAGCAGCCATCCGACCAAAGCCAGAGAAGAGGGCCGAGCATCCCAGTGAGAAGGTTGAAGAAGGTCTGACACCTTCTAAATAACAATTAAAGTACAGAAGACCTGGAGTAGAGGAGACCAGGCTCCTCCCCTCCGAACGAGTCGTCGAAGACCTGGTAGAAGTTACGGCCGGAGAAGGCGATAGTAACAGAGTCTTCTTGATTGGAGCATCTCTCACCGACCAAGAACAGAAGGAATTAACAACCTTACTGAGGCGCAATGTAGATGTTTTCGCATGGGAACCATACGAGCTGCCTGGAATTGATCCTAGTATGGTGTGTCATCAGCTGCACGTCGACCCCACCTTTAAGCCAATCATGCAGAAGGCACGACGAACTGCACTCGAGAAGGCTAAAGCGGTTGAAAAAGAAGTGGAAAAACTACTGGATGCAGGATCCATACGGGAGGTACAATTCCCCACGTGGTTATCCAAACCAGTAGTAGTTTCGAAGAGCAATGGGAAGTGGAGAGTTTGCATCGACTTCACTGACCTCAACAAACCATGCCCTAAAGATAGTTTCCCCCTCCTAAAAATAGACCAACTAGTAGATGCGACCGCAGCTCACAAGCGAATGAGTTTCCTAGACACATACTCAGGGTATCACCAGATCCCCTTATATGCCCCAGACCAGGACAAAACGACGTTCATCACGACAGTTGGGTTATTCTGCTACAAGGTCATGCCCTTCGGGCTCAAGAATGCAGGGGCAACCTATCAGCGGCTGGTTACCAAAATGTTCAAGGGTCAGATGGGATACACCATGGAGGTCTACATCGACGATATGCTCGTTAAAAGTAAGAAGAAGGAAAATCACCTCTCCGACCTATCAAACACCTTCAAAATCCTCAGGAAATACTGAATGAAACTTAACGCGAGCAAGTGTTCCTTCGGGGTCCAGTCAGGAAAATTTCTTAGGTACTTGGTCAGTAAGAGAGGCATAGAGGCTAACTCAGACCAGATCGATGCAATCAACAGGGTGTAACCCCCTCGCATAATCCAGGACGTACACAACCCCCTAAATCGCTTCATCTCTAAATCCTCCGAGAAGTGCCAGCCTTTTTTCCAGCTTCTAAAGGGAAGCAAAATGATAGAATGGAGCCCATATTGCTCGCGAGCATTGGTCGAACTCAAGTCTTACTTAAGCTCTCCACCGCTTCTCGTCATACTATAGCTAACAGATTCTTTGTACCTGTACCTCTCTGTTTCCAACCACACTGTCAGTTCTGCGTTAATATACGAAGTTGTACGAATCCAGCACCCCATTTATTACGCAAGCAAGACCTTACTGGACACCGAGCAAAGGTACCTACCATTGGAAAAGCTCGCCTTTGTGCTAGTAGTAGCCTCGAGGAAGCTGAAGCATTGTTTTGAAGCTCACACTATCATCGTCATTACATCACATCCCCTTAAGGCAATCCTAAGGAAAGCCAATTTGTCGGGCAGACTGTCTAAGTGGTCAGTCGAGCTCGATCGATTTGACATCCAATTTCAACCAAGGACAGCTATCAAGGGTCAAATCCTTGCTGATTTCATAGCCAAATTAATGCGCTAAGAACCCTCCAACCAGTTTCAACCAACAAGGCAAAAGGAGAAACAAGCCACAGAGGAAACCTGTAAACTGTTTGTTGATGGAACCTCTAACTCAAAGGGGGCAAGGGTAGGCATTGTCCTCATTACTCCAGAAAATACAATCCTTGAACAAGGGATTAGGCTTGAATTTTCATCCTCCAACAACGAAGTGGAGTACGAAGCCTTAATAGCTGGCCTCCAAAAGGCGCACACTTTGGGAGCAAAACATTTACAGGTGTTCGGCAATTCCCAACTAGTTTCCAATCAGATAAGTGGAGATTACAATGCAAAAGATGAAAGGATGGAAGCTTACCTCGCCTTAGTGAGAAAACTAATGTCGAGCTTTGAAGAGATCAACGTCCAACAGTTTCCGAGGGGACAAAACAGTCATGCTGATGCCCTGCCAGCCCTGTGTTCGACAGTTGACTCCGACCTAAAAAGAACCATCCCCATAGATTTCCTCACTCGTGTAGGTGGGATCAGCTCCTAGCTGGATGGACCCCTAGGGACTATTTAAAGGATGGCACGCTCCTGGATGACAAGAAGACTGCCCACCAGATAAGAGTCAAAGCAGCTCGCTTTCACTTATCCCCAGAAGGCAACTTGTATAAGAAATCCTTCTCCGGTCCCTACCTCTAATGCATCCACCCAGGAGATGTTGAGCAAGTGCTACACGAGCTTCACGAAGGAGTCTGTAGGAGCCACATCGGGGAAGGTCTCTAGCCTTTCGAGTAATGAAAGAAGGCTATTGGTGGCCATATATGCAAAGGGACTCTGCGGTGTATGTCCGTAAATGCCTGAAATGCCAACTTCACGCTCCTATGGTCCACCAACCCGCTAGTGATCTAAAATCCCTATCCACCCCATGACCATTCGCCCAATGGGTAATGGACATCGTGGGACCACTACCTACCGCCACCGGCAATCACAAATATCTGTTGGTTGCAACTGACTACTTCACCAAATGGATCGAGGCAAAACCCATGTTGAACATTCAAGACGTTGATATGATAAGGTTCATATGGAGGAATATAATCACTCGTTTTGGCATCCCCAGGACCATCATCACCGATAATGGAACACAGTTCGAAAGCGGCTCCTTTCAGAATTTTTGTAACGAACACGGCATCAGACACCACTTCAGTTCTGTGGCCTACCCTCAGAGCAATGGCCAGGCTGAGGCTTCCAACAAAACTGTGATCGATGGATTGAAGAAGAGGTTGGAGCGAGCCAAAGGCCCATGGGGTAAATGAACTACCCCATATCCTATGGTCGTACCGAACCACTCCTCGGCGAGCAACAAGAGAAACCCCATTTTCGCTGACATATGGCATGGAAGCAATCATCCCACTAGAAGCAGGTTTGCCAATAATGAGGTCCAACCTTATCGACCAGGGCCATAATGATGCAGTATTGCTCGCTGAGCTCGACCTAGATGACGAGCGCCGGGAGCTAGCCCTAGTGAAACTAGCGAGCTATTAGCAACAGCTCGTGAGGCATTACAATAAGAGGGTTAACCCGAGGACATTCCGAGTTAGAGACTACGTTCTAAGGAAAGTCCTGGGCAGCGCAGCGAAACCATCAGATGACAAGATAGGCCCAAACTGGGAAGGACACTTTAAGATAACTAGAGACGATCTGCAGGGCACCTATCACATGGAAACGATGGAAGGTGTTGAAATACCACGAGCATGGAACGCAGCCAATCTCAAGAGATTCTATTTTTAGATTTTTCTTTTATTCTTTTGTTATGAGACTAGAAGTTCATTTCCCTTATCATTAATGAAAGTTATTTAATTGGTTACATTCTGATAAGTAACAACTGCATTTATTGCACACCTTTTCCAAATAACAGGCACATTGATCACCACACTATAGCAGGGGAATATCCCTCCTCAGGTCATCGTTATGAAACACGAAGGACCTATTAGCATTGCCCTTGGCAATATATGAAGCCCTACAGGGGATTCTTAGGCAATATGACCAAATTTTATTCTGGTCATCAAACCGTCTTTGGTTGAATAAAATCCTAATTGGATAAAGCATCCAACACCAGGTGTGTCCTCGCCAATTGGCCCACTTAGTCCTAAGGGAGTGTGACGACACAACCTAAAAGGTAAAGCGGTGCACAATGGTATCTCGGTATTATACTGGACTAGGAGGACACTCGCATGACAACACAAACTTAGAAGATCATAAAGCAGAAAGAATATGAAGAGTATGGTGCACTTGTTTAGTCCGCAAAATTGCCCAAAACATAAAGTTTTCATTAATTTATCATATTTACAACAATGGTGATACATGTTTAGTCGGCGAGCTCGCCATAATCATTTACATTACCAAAAATACAAAAAACAAACAATTGGAAAAATCTCAATGGGGGTGAGGCCTCTGAGCGAGATAATCAGCCACTCGAGCTCTTCGTCCATTATCAGGAGCAGGAGCTAACTCTTCCTCAACCTCATTCGCATCTGACTCCAATAATTGTCGAGGGATGGCATAGATGGGGATCCATTGATCATCCCTCCTGAAGGGGTTAGGCATCAGGATAGAGGGAGAAATCTCATGGCGATACCAAAGTATCGAGTTCCTCGAGACTTGCAGCTCCTTCAAAGCACTCAGCCATCCCCTGACGAAGGAAAGCTCTTCGAACTCTGTCAACCTTGTTGGAGAATCTGACCAGCCCTGGTCGTAGCCATCAGACCACACTTGCTGAGGACCTTTTCTGAACAAGTGCCGCAACCGAGTGACATCCCTCTAAAGCCCAGCAGTGATCACATATGCTCGACAGACGTCCCCACGAAGCTCATCCATCTCCCTCTCATAAAGCTCTTCCATTTCCCTATCTCGACTCCTGGTGCTCCTGCTAGCTCGGGCCAATGAAGAACCTCGCAACCCAGGATGAACAAAGCTCAAGCCAGCCCTAGCTCGCGTTGATGAAGAGCCTCGCAACATTAAAGAGGCGGTGCTTGGCGCGTGTTCCCTAAGTCGAGAGACCTCCTGCCTTAAAACTTCATTTTCTTGCTGAAGCATCTCACCAACCTGGTTGATCTCGGAAGCATCGAGCAGTTTTGCCCTCAACGTATTCACTTCTTCTTGTACTGAAGCACCAAGCTCTTCCATCTCCTGGAGCATGTCCTTCAACTTGGCCACAAGTTCAGATTGCTCCTTATACTTCTGATTCCTAGACCTAAGGGATTTACAAAGCTTAACGAAGGCCTGACGAACCTCAGGACTCGCATTAGGACCAAGGGTCCTGCCCAGTTGAGAAGTAGAAGGAATGTAATCATCCACATCAATTAACTACAAGCAATTGAAAGATGAGGGAAAGAAAGAAACAAATCAGTGCACTGAGAAATAGAAGCTTTTTCATTAATGAAGATTGAAATTACATCTAGCAGTAAAAAGAAAAGTTCACAGACAGAAAAAACTGAAAATACAAAGCAATCCTAGCAGATAACTAGTTAGCAACCTCAGGTTACCAAGAGGTCGATGGCTCTTTCCCTTTGTCGGCATCAGGGGTAATCTCTGTCAGCACAACAAGAGGAGCATCAGCAGGGGTCATCTGGGGGACAAGGTCAGCACCTCCAACAGTTAGGGTAGGGAATTCATCCACGGTTGGCTTCGGACACGGGTCATGCTCGTCAAACAGGGGAGAGTCGATATCGACGCCAGCAGCCAAAAGGGACTTATTCCATCCCTTTTTGAAGTTTAGATGATGAATATAGCCTATCTGAACTTCAGTATCTTCGTATGTTGCAGCCCAACCGGAATTGTATGAGTCCTCTTTAGTAGTGTAGCCTCGACTCCTTCTTCTTCAGCTCTTCAGAGAGCATCCTGTTCTCCTCTACAACGATCAGCTTGCTCGAGCAAACCAAGTCGTAGGCTTATTGCAGCTCCTTCAGATATTTAACTGCTGTGTCCCTCTCCCAGTTAGTTATAGCAAGAGCCAGGTAGGATGAAATCCGAGGAGCATCAACAACTTTAAAACTAGCCTCGAGCTCAGTGCCCCTCAGCTTTAAGCTAGCATTTTCCTTCTCCAGCTCGCTATTTTTCTTCATCAGCTCATCGCGTGAACGATAAAGCATGGTGAAGTCATTAATAAACTGCAGAAAAAAGAAGACATTAGAAGAGGGAAATTTGGAAATTCATAAAAACATGAGAGAGGAAGGAAAAAACTTACCAAAGAAAGCCTTTGACTAGCCTAAAGGGCCAATTGCTCGGACCTTATCGCCCTTTGGTGATCAGCCGGGAGGACAACTCTCTCATGCAGAGCAGGGGCCAACTGGTGGAAATTGCAACCAAAGCCCGTCGGGCAGTGCGGACACCGGGACAATGTCCTGCCCGACCTTCATCCTCGCTTTTTCCTTCCTCTTCTCCTCCTCCCTCTTATTCTCCTTCTTCCTTCTCTCCTCTACCCTCCTCTTCTCTTCCATCTTCTTCTTATCTTCTTCCTTTTTCTCTCTCCCTCCCTTACCTGCTCCTCTTCCCTCCTTTTTCTCTCCTGCTCCTGAGCAGAGGACCGGGAACCAGTAGCCACAGCCCCAGAGCCAGATTTTTGTTTATTTGACCTCTGAGCGAGAAGCATATGGTCTTCATCATCATTATCCTAAATCAGGTTCTTCCGGGGAGGAGCCATGTCCTCGCTCGAACTACTAGACGTGTTCGATGACTCTCGAGCTTCAGATACCTCCCCACGATCAGAGGAGCTACTACTATCAGAGCTACCTCCACCCAAATTACTTACTGCTCCTGCGAGGTGACTTTCAGAGCTGCTCTCCTCCTCGTCCATCTGAATAGGATCCGCAACAGTCTCTTCGGGAAAATCAAACTCTGGGATACTTTCCACAGGCCTCACTATGAAGCTGGAGCCAACGTTCTTGTACTCGAGCAGAAAGGTAGCAGACCTGGGATGCTCGCCATCACCCAAAGGCTCCCTGATATTCCAAGCCTTAATCAATTCTGATAGACGAACCTCGTTGAGAGCAGGATCCAAGTTCTTTGACCTCGCTGTGGAAGAAAAAGCAAAGAAGAGTTAGAAATACCACAAATCGACAAAATTTGAAACAACAGTGCAATGTCTAGCTATGTATTCTTCCCCATAAAAGGGAACAGAGAACCTCTCAGACCTCAACCCTTCAAATTGGGGAGAAAACTACCAATTTCTAACAAGGAAACCTTCTTGCCAGTAGTCCTTATGGGAATCGGGTAGATTTACTACCAACACCCTGTCAGGGCTCCTAGCTTTGAGGTTGAGGACACCAGAGCTAGTTCGAGAAAAGGAGTAGCAAAAATAGACCTCGGTGATCCCTAACCTAGTACCATACAACTGATTTATCCTATGTACGACATTAACTATTTTCCACATATTGGGAGAGCATTGTGCAAGAACAATATTAAAATAGCCAAAGAAATGCAAAAATAAGTCATTGGGAGGAAAAGTGAGTCCCCCTTGGGAAAGCAACAAGACGTGGATCTAGTGGGCATCATCTATATCTCTAACGTTTCTAGGAGGTGAGGCACAGCACTCAATATCTACCCACTCAGGGATGTTGTAAAACTTCTTAAACTCAGAGACCGACCTATTCCCAATCTTCGCCATTGGAAAACCCTAGAAAACTACAAACTCAAAGAGAAAGTACAGAAAAAAGGTACAGGAAACTTACAAGATAGAAGATCGACTCGAACGATGAAGAAGCACAGTCCCATACGACAAGGAAGCAACGAGAATGGAGATTGAGAGAATAAGGTACGAAGTGCTAGAACTCATAGAAAATGGAAAAGTGTTGGAAAGATTGAAGCGACGGTAGAAAAGTAACTATCCCAAGAAACCGTCAAATTTTGCTAATCATAGTGCACAAGGTACGAAGCGAGTGCTGCCAAAATCAACTTCACAGCTTTCGAAGAATTGTAAAAGAGCCATTATGGCTAATCATTTAAATTTATTGAGCCCATAAACATGGCCCAACAAACTTAGGGGCAATTGTGGGTACCCAAAATTACGACCATGGGCCTGGATGAGTAGCCCAATTCTGGTGGCCCATAGTCCAGGTCCCCCACCTCTTATTCTGAATATGATCCGGTCTCTTCCCACGTTCCCATTAAGGGAGGTTATAGGAAGAGATGGAAGACGTGGGGGAATCCATCACCCCCACTTACCTAAATGTACATATATATAAAAAAAACCTAGGTCCGGGGCAAAGGGACAAGTTGTATTCTTTGTAACCACTCTCTGGAGTATATAGAAATAATACTGACTGCACCACCGTGGACGTAGGCACATTTTTACTGAACCACATACATCCTTTGTTGTGTGATTGTCATTTTACATTCCTTGTTCTTATTTGGTGCTTGCCTTTCTCTTATTTATTTGTGTTGCACAATAATTGTCACCACACTATCAATAAATTGTTATCATAAGGTCTAGACAGTGAACCAAAAATCTCCATAAAACTATGTGATACAAATGAGTGTGTCGCCCCGATGTCAAATATTCTCTAGCTAAGGTACCAAATGTGTATAATGTACTATCCATCGCCTGGACCTACCCCTGCCCATGTTCCTCCTTCTAGGGTTGTGCCATATGATAAACCCTATCATATTAAAGTCGGGGCTTGTTAATACTAAAAATTATCCACATACATGGACCAATGAGAAGTGGACAATTTCTCCCTAGGTGGTAAAAATCCTAGTTAACAGATATTTGCTCGGCAGGCATATCGACCAACGTGAAGGATACAAACCATCAATATAAATGAAAAGCCACCACACGGGAAGTATAACCAATGGTTTTTTTAAACGTGGTTCATACAATCAACCATTAAATTCATTATGTACGGGTGTAAATGCTTGACTATATGAAGGAATTCCAATCCTTGATCTCCGGGTCACTATAAATACAATATATCCCTTTCATCAAAGGCAGGATAGAACGGATCCTAGGATATTCTTATTAACAAGAGTACCTACCTTTCTTTAATCACAAAAATCAATACCATAATAGTGGACATAGGTTTTCTTACATAGTCGAACCACTTTAAAACTCTTTATTTTTCATTTAATTATTTCATTACAATCTTATATTTTATCCTTGATTAGGAAATTGGATCTAGTCCATTTTTTTTACATCAACATATTGGTATCATCTATGGGAACGCGCTTCTAATTACCCTTCTCTATCTCGTACATCCTTGTTCAAGGAAAAATGAATGATCCAGAACCCAGTGCCAGAAACGAAGGCACTCCTACTGTTCCGTCCGCTGTGCCTATGAAAACTGATCTAAATGAGATTCTTACCAGTATTGTAAGAGGTCAAGACACTATACAAGAAATAAGGAGGCAATTGGCTCAGTCATTATAAGCCTGATCTCCCCCCCCCCCCCATTTTTAGGCAACAAGAGATTCTTTATCAAGGAAAAAATGACACCTCCAATTCCTAGGCATAGTTGATATAGTTATTCCACATCTTCGCATGATAAGACTTATCACCCAGGAGTTAGTTCATCGATTAGAGTCACAAAATTATATGATGTCCACTCTCACTTTCCTGAAAGGCCAAGTATTCTAGAAAGATTGAGAAGCGCTTTGCCTTTTGACCATTTGGGACCCCGAGCAAACAAAAAACCTCTTAGAGCATTATCTATAACAATTTAACATCCATCTAACCATCATGAAGCCTCAGTCTGGTCAAGATCAAGCATACAATGATCTATACATGCCGAGAAGACTTCTCAAAAAGAGAGCTCAATGCAAACACATGGTTGGGATAGATGAGCTACTTCACACAAATCTGACGTAGGCAATCTATTATGGAAAGGATCAATTCAGTGATTAGAGGATCAACTAGAAGAAATGGAAAAAGGAAAGAATCCCTTGTAGAGGAATTATGTCAAAGGATCTCCCTTCATTCAGGAAATTATTGATTTTCTAACTCCATCCAAATTTAAAACCCCCATGGTTACCTCAAAATATGATGGTAAAACTGATCTAGTTTTACACATCGAACAATATCAAGCTGCAACGGACATTTATCCAGTCCCCGATGAAATGAGATGTAGAGAATTTTCAAGTACTATGACTGGTTTAGCGCAACTATGGTATAATAACTTGCCCCGAGGACATATTGCTAACTTCAACCATCTTGCCGAGTTGTTCATTAGCAACTTTTGTTTTGGGGCCAAACTAGTGAAGAAAGTAACCCATCTCTTGAGTGTAAGTCAGCGAGTAGGTGAAACTACCAGGGACTACATCACTCATTTTAATAATGAGAAATTAGAAGTGGTTGACTATGAGGATAAAACAACCATCACTGCTCTAATGAGTGGTCTACTTCCAAAAAAACTATATTATGCTCTGGCTAAAGATCCTCCTAAAACCATAACTGAACTCATCAGAGTCCATCCACTAAGCATGATTAAAAAGAGAAGAAAGAGCAGAAATGGAAGAAAGATGATAAGCTCAAAAAGTATGGGATATATACTCTATTGACTGTCAGCATTCACCATATCTAAGAGGAAATAAAACACAATAAAGATTTATGATGGCCCAAGAGGCTAAGACCCTCCCTTAACAGGAGAGGGAAATCTAAATATTATGAGTCTTATTGGGATCATGGTCACACGACTGACAACTGTATTGCTTTGAAAAATAAAATGGAGTCCTTTATTCGCCGAGAAAATTTGAACAAATTTATTGATCGGTGATAAAGTATAGAAGTAAGGGGAAGGTCTAATTCTCCCTACAATCCCATAGATGACAGGAAGAGAAACCATGAAGATAGCCCTGACCTGCCGAAGAAGCCTAAGTAATTAGAGGGCTAGGTAGGATCATCACTTCCATATGAAGGGAGTGAAGAGGGCAACCGAAGAGTCTAGCCAGTAGGTCAAGACTAGGGGTAGCGGTTCCAGCAAGGCGTCGTAAGAGTAGCAGAGGCAACACAAGTGAGGTTCCCAACATAGGGACTCTACTAAGAGATTCAGATCGAGTAATGGCAATTTCAGGCAGGGCCATCAGGTCTAACAACAGCATATCCCGCAAGGCCAGGGGAATCAGACCAGTGTCGAGTAAGGCTGTAATTATCAGGGCTAGTGGGGTCAGAGATAGGAACAGCCTTGTCAGGGCTAAAGGGAGGCTAATTTTACTAGGAGATGTTTCATGTGTGGTGAGCAGGGACACATGCGACGTGCATGCACGAGCAGGGCTAAGGGTCATAATTAAGGTGCCCAGTAGGGGCAACAGGTACAATTGCTTCTAGCCCCATCGGCGGTTCTAGCATTATTGCCTTTGTAATACCCGATCCTAGAAAATAAGTATTTAATGACAATCAAAATATTATATTTAAAGAAAAATTTGAGAAATAAATATATAAGGGGATTACGCCAAATGGCACGAAAAGTGACGCATTATGAAAAGTAATTAAGGAAAAAAATTCCCACTTCGCTTGGTTCGCTTAGATACGTATAATCCTAGTAAGTATGTTGGTTAAGTTTAATGCAAAAAAATACCAAGGAATGATTGTGACACAGTCATGGTTAATAATGCGATAATTTGGGTGGTACGCGACCCACGTGATAGGTAACTTTGTGCGATTTTTGTAGGATGCATCGCGGTCCAAAATATCAAAATGACCATTTTTATAGGTTCCAAAAAGTACATATAAAAATTCCATGGTGTCAAAAGTAAAAAAAAATATATTTTCAAGAGAGAGAAAGTGACGCAAATGGGTGTTTTGGGGCATTTTTCAAATGAGTTTTTCTTGTTGGTTGTTGATTGGTTAACTTGTGAGTATCCGACAAAAAAAATAGGATACAAAAAGAGATGATATTAGTAACCAAGTAATTTTTAAAAATTTCTTATTCAATCTGAAAATTTGCATATACGAGTTACAGTTATTATTGTACTCCCAAATTGAAAGTCTTATGACTACGTGGTTATCTCCAACGAGTTACATTACTCCCATGCGAGATATTAGTGCCTCTTACGAGGCCGTTTGAGGACTGGTATTAGTTTTCCCCCTCAAACGGTATCTTTTTAAGAATAATCTAAATATTTTTCAATTATCAGCATATTTTAAAACCGAGAGACTCGTGACTACACAGGTAGTTCCTACAAGTTACATTTGTCTCGTGCGAGGTGTTTGTGCCTCTTACGGGGCCGTTTGGGGCTAGTTTGGATTTTTACCCTTTAACTGCATGTTTTTAAGCCTAATCTACATACTTTTAAATTATCATCGTATTCTCAAACCATATTACCCATGACTACACGGTCAATTCTTTGAGTTACATTGATCCAATGCGAGGTGTTCGTTCCTCTTACGGCGCCATTTAGGGGCCAATTTAGGCTTTCACCCTTAAACGACGTGTTTTTAAGCCAAAGTCTAGATATTTTCAAATTATCATCGTATTCTCAAACCATATGTCTCATGACTACGCGGTCAGTTTCTACGAGTTACATTGGCCCCGTGCGAAGTGTTAGTGCCTCTTACGGGACCGTTTAAGGACTGATTTGAGTTTTCACCCTCCAATGGCATGTTTTTAAGAATAATTTAAATATTTTTAAATTATCATCATATTCTCAAATCAGGAGACCCGCGACTACGCGATCAGTTCCTACGAGTTACAGTGGTTCCGTGTGAGGAGTTCGTGCCTCTTACGGGGCCATTTGGGGGATAGTTTAGGTTTTCACCCACTAACGGGATGTTTTTAATCCAAAGTCTAGATATTTTCAAATTATCATCGTATTCTCAAACCATATGTCTCGTGACTATGTGATCAGTTCCTACAAGTTAGAATGGCCCCATGCGAGGTGTTAGTGCCTGCTACGAGGTCGTTTAAGGATTGGTTTGAGTTTTCACCCTTAAACGAGATGTTTTTAAGAATAATCTAAATATTTTTAAATTATCACCATATTCTCAAACCGAGAGACCTGTGACTACATGGTCAGTTCCTACAAGTTACATTGGTCCTGTGCGAGGTGTTCATGCCTCTTACGAGGCCGTATGGGGACTAGTTTGGGTTTTCACCCTTCAACGACTTGTTTTTAAGCCTAATCTGGATATTTTCAAATTATCGTCATATTCTCAAATTGGGTTTCCCGTGATTACGCGGTCAATTATTATGAGTTACATTGGACCCGTGCGAGGTTTTCGTGTCTCTTACGGGGCTGTTTAAGGATTGGTTTGAGTTTTCACCTTCAAACATCATGTTTTTAAGAATAATCTAAATATTTTTAAATTATCGCCATATTCTCAAATCGGGAGACCCGTCACTACATGGTCAGTTTCTACAAGTTACATTGGTCCGTACGAGCTGTTCATACCTCTTGCGGGCCATATGGGAACTGGTTTGGGTTTTCACCCTTTAACGACTTGTTTTTAATCCTGTCTGGATATTTTCAAATTATCGTCATATTCTCAAACCGAGAGACTGGTGACTACGCGATTAATTCGTATGAATTACATTGGTCCCGTGGATGAGTAGAAATAAAGAAAATGTATGCACGTCAATTTCTACCATTTGTCCTTAGATTTATGCTGGTCAAAACAGAAGTTACCACTACCATCAATCTGTCTCACTTGGGGCTTAACATTTTATGGTCGATGAGTCAAAGCTACCTAAAATTCAAGAATAATTTAATAAGTCAAAGAAAACAAAAAAGCCTAAAAACAGAACAATATTTAGTTCCATATCCCTTGCAAAAATTAAACAATCAAGGGCCCATTAAAATGCATGGTTCAAACTTCAAATATTTCGCAAAATAGCGGCAATAAACAACATTTAAAGTATGTCTCCTCCTATTACGACTATAAAAAACTTTAATGGACATTCGATGCCCATCAGAAGTTTCTTAGCCAATATATATATATATATATATATCACTGTTTAAAAAAACCCGCCTAGGCTCCGCCCTTGGCACGCCTAGGCTTAAGTCTTGGGAGAAATGCCCGCCTTAAGTTTTTTACTCCATACTCTTGGTAAAACCCTTAAGGTGCACTTTTTTCTAAAAAGAACATGCTTTAGTGAAATGATATCGCCTTTTAAAGAATTTTTTTACTAACCGGACCATTATGTCATCCAAAATAATCAAATAGTATTTTAATTTGCATATATTCAGACATATTTTTATGATATGTACAATTTTAGTATTTTAATAGCCTTTTATGGTTAAAAAATATTAAAATATATTAAGAAGGCCTAAATGCCTTTTCACGCCTTTTCACGCCTAAGGCCCACCTAGCTTCTAAGGCTCAAGGCTTGGACTCCACGCCTCGATCACGCCCTGCATTTTTTAGAGCCTTGATATATATATATATATATATATATATATACACACAAACACACACACACACACACACACACACACGCACGCACATTATGCTAAAGAGATGGAAGAATAAAAGAGGCACTTTGAAATTACCTCTGCGTAGTAACCAGAACTAATCGTCTCTACCACGCCATAGAGATCATAGGATATTGCTTTGATATCAAGGATTGAATCCATGTTTGGTAGGACCTAAAAAATCAATTATAAATAAAAGTACAACTAAGTCACTCATCATAATCAATATTAGAGTTAATTCAGAGAAAACACAATAATTTTCACATATATAACTGAAGATTGTTAATTCATTCCATTTAGAAAAGAAAATTAAATAGAAAGTCCAAAAAAAACTATGAGATTCACTTTAAAAACACAGTATTGAAGCTTAACATTCAATGCAATAGCAACATTAGGCAGAATAGTCCAGGGAGTTGTAGTCCAAATGGCTAAGAATAAATTGGGAATAAATTCCTCTGGTAAGCAATCAGAAGTTGGAGCACTGAGTAATTTGAAAATGGGATACATGCTCTTTGAAACATGCCTATCGGGATACTCTAACTCAGCTTCTGTGAGAGCTGTTGGTAATGAGGGGCTCTAGTGGACTGGCTTTCTGCCTCTAAAGATATACCCTTTCAAGGCCATCTGACCAAACACTTCAATCCAGCAGCTTCATATTCCAGATCATGAGTTAGCTAAGGATGATCCTAATCTTCCTATACTCCAAATAGCTAAAATTATGCCATTTGCGTCTTCACAGTCATTTTAGCAAATTTATCTGCCTTTGCTCTCAATTTTAAAGGTGTCATATATTTTCTAGCATCTTGTTCCAGGGACTACAAAATTTTTAACTCAATCGGTAAGCCATGGCAATCTTAACCATGCACATAATAAACTTCAAAATTTTGAAGACGCTTATAACGATTAATAATATCTTCTAAAATCTTATTTAAAACATGCTCCATATGTAAATTACCATTAGCATAAGGAGGGTTATCATGAAGAATGAAACTTCCCACAATGTTTCTATCGGAAACTCTCTTAAATAACTGATTTTCATCCCATAATTTTTTAATTTCAGGCTCCCTTGTTGCAGAGCTTTCTCGCATGCCAGGTATAGTAGTAACTTTCACCTCTATAAAAATTTGGATCTAAGTTTTCCATTATAGTGGATGGAAACCGAAGCGGATATCATATAGCGATACTAGAAATTTGATGTATAAATCATCAATCATTTCCATTAAACATACATTATCATTATCGTAGAAAACCAATTGCATTAATAACACTATGGATATACAAAAAGATGCTACTTCTCAACAGTGGGACAATTGAACAAACATGTAGAGTTATTAGGTGTTGTTTCCAAGGATATCATTGCATTGCTCCTGGAGACACTGAATAGGAGCGGGAGGCCTCCTTTCGATCATATTGACTCAAGTCGTTGGTTTCAATGTTATGTTGAGGCCCATTGTTGCATTGCTTCAAATGATTAAAACGGTGGTTTGGAACTCTTCAAAAAATTTCTACAACATTCTCCTAACAATATATACTTATTACTTGAAATAGCAAAGGTTGAAGACATTATTGGAAAAAGTGTGAAGCCATAATGAATTTTGAGAAGGTTCAATGAATTGATCCATATGTGGTCACCTATATGAATGACTATGCAATGGTTTTAAAGCTCAAGTTTGGTCACTTGAAGTTGAAGTTTCCAGAAATCACAAAAAGCTGAAAATGGATTGAATTAAAGAGTGGTGATTTCTTAACTCTTTTTTACCACTAGAGAGAAACACGTTGGGAAAAATAGGATCTCACAGCCCATAATGAAATAAGCTTATAATATAAACATGAAAATTATTAAAGAAAAACCCAAATCATGAGATAAGCTTATAATCTAACAAAAATAATGAGAAAATGAAAGAGAGACTCACAACCCATAATGACAAAACAGAAGCTCGACCGGTAACGATGAGCCAAACCCAACCATAGCCAATTAAGTTTTGAATAGCACTAACAAGAAGCGCCACCAGGGCTAAAACTCTCACAATATACTAGCAAGAAAGCCAACACTGACCACAAAATTATACACACGTACAAATTAATATAATCTGGAATACACACACACATACAAATAAATAAAATGAGTTACAAGAGAGAGCATGAGAGAGAGAGAGAGAGCGGGATACTTGAGAATGGGAGATCAAAAAATTGGGAGAATTAGGATTTTGTTAGGGTATTTATATTTTAGTTAAGTGTGTTCAATTTTGGCACACTTTTAAATAGTGCCAAATTTTGGCACGGTTTTAAAATGTGCCAGATTGTGATAAAATCGTTCCAAAATTTGGTACACTTTTAAGCTGTGCCAGATTTTTGATATCAAGATGTGCTAAATTGTTGTTTTGGGTGTGATGATTACCTGACCAAGTTAAACATAGGAATATACACCTATATTCCTAACACACTTAGTCTCCAATAATAACTTACTTCATGTATGACTTCCTCTTTGACGGGTCAAGAATAAGAAGTCTATTAAACTTCGTATATAACTCAAACAGTTAAAAACAAGTTTTACGACACTAAGTTAAATGCAGGAAGACATGTATAAATTCCGAAATATGGGAGTACATATATATTGCTCATACACTTGGTTTCCACTGATAACTGATGCTAAACTTGGATCAACAAAACTAGTTGTAGTTTCATCTAAGTGCATTAATAGAATCTATGGCCCTACAATCACAGTTTTATAATTCATTATTAAACGATAACTTGGTTCACTAATTGATTAATTAATCATAATTTGACAACACAAAAACAAACACATTTGTATTCAAATAATAACGGTATTACATTCAAGATCAACTAAGTAAAAAACACAGGAGAATTAATTAGCTAGACATTTCCCTTGTGCTTTGCTCATTTCAGAAAAGGTTTATGGCATTCTACCTTGTTGAACTCTCTCCATCCCAGTAGTAGGGTCATCCAGGGTATGAGGGGAATTGATGTAGTTAAAATCCCTTAGCATTTTCCTATTACTGTTGTTTAGCCTATTGATCAGATGAGGAGGACGAATTATTTCGTGCACATCATGAAGACCATAATTTCCTAGGTATTTGGTGATTAAACACTGAAGAATGGCATCAATAGGGATCCACGATGTGTCTAACTTAAATGGAGGTTTGTCATAATCTAGCAAACCGGATTCATTCCAATACCATACCTCACTGTTTTGGTCATTGATTCGTATCAAATACTGCATATTTCTCCCCTATTTCTTTATGCATTCTACCACTTTTATGATCCTAAATGCTTATATTTATGCTCATTAACCAGACAACCTTGGATTTGGATAGATACATATTTTGCAGGGAGTACTTGTGCTTTTGTAGGTATTAGAACGCTAAAAGTGAGGATCCGTTGCATTTTGGAGAAGTTCCATTGCCGGAAGCTACTTCAAGGGAATTTTAGTCAATTCACATTTCATTTTCAAATCATTTAATTTCCATGGATGCATAGTTCATGAGCAAGCTTCACTTGGCCGCAAACGGTGTGTAATTCCGAGTCCGGACGGTGAACTTATACCCATTTTCGTAATCAACCTTTTCTTCCTTGTGATGCCCAAAGGATTCCTGGAAACAGAGTACCGGTCGATCACGTCCATGGAACCGGTCGACCGCGGTTTGGGTTGTTACCATGGGAAGGAGACAGTGCACTTATACAAGAGGGACTGGTCGACCGCGCCACTGCGACCGGTTGACCGGTAATTACAGATATTTTGGGATATTTTCTTTTCTTGTTTTTTCCTTTATTTTCTTTCCCCACTTACTATATAAACTAAATTTTGGTTTCTATTTCAGATATACTTAGTTAGAATAGGTTTTAAAGAGATGTAGGTTAGGGTTTGGGTTGTTGGAGAGTTCATCTTTCTTCCTCATTTGGTGTGATAACAATTGGGTTTGTAATTTGTACTATGCATCTTCCCTTCCATTAATATAGTTGTTTTTTCTTTCTTTCTTGCTTTGTCAATCATATTTACATGATTTGTTAAGTAGTTTACAAGTTTTGATTTAATCGCTTTCTAGTATAGATTTATTGCGTTTATTTACCGCATTTTTACGATGCTTTCTAGGTAATTTAAATTAGATTGTGTTTGAATGGAACTGACTCGGGTTAACGCGTTGCTTTGGTTGGTGATAGTGTTTACATGTTTATTTTGGGTGTATTGTCCTAGTTATTGTGTCTAGGAGATTTGACGGGACATATCACGTATATCCCGTGCTTACTACCTTTCGAGCGCAATTTCTGGGATATTTGTTGACGCCAAAATCATATTAGGCTTTGATGTGGATTTAAGGGCATGACAACCCTTGGTTTAATTAACTGTCAAAACGAGACGCATTCTAAATAACTCGTCGATCCATCTAACCATTTTATACAAATTAACTCGGGTGAGGGATATTCGATACAACCTGTAGTTTTACTCGCTTTGTTAGTCTAGTCTCAATACACTTGCCTAGATTAACATTTCCCTTTCATGTATCTTTTCTTTTAGTTTGTAATCACCTTTTACACTTTTATTTTGAGTACTAAATCATATAAATTCTAGCAACTTGTCCCAGTGGATCTTTCGATACCCGACTTACCGATGTGCTTGCCTTGCAAGTGTAGTCGTAATTTAGGCTTGTCTTTATAGTTGTGGCGAAACAAAAAACAACGACCGTGCACTTTACATGCGCACACCTCTCGCGCGCTATCAAAATGGCGCCGTTGCCGGGGACTAATTTTTTTTAGACATTATTTGATTTAGTAATTCATATTATTTTCTTTCTATTTGTATTATTTGCTTATTTTTTGCAGGGCTTCCACATTTGAGCACTTAGCAATGCTCGAATTTTTCCCCCGCGCACTTACTATATGGAATCCGCCACTTCGAGCCATTTTTGGGGTAAGCATGTCTTATTCCAAATCTTTCGATAATCGTTGTTATAATTCTCAAAATTCTTGCAAGCCTATGACTTTCGGTGAATACTTAGAATCCCAAATTATAACAAATTCAAATATGACTTTGGGCGAGTATAACAAAACTCAAAACTTAGGTTATTGGAATTTTGATGATGATGAAAATGAATTTGGTCCTTTACCTCCTTATAATAGGAATTTTGAAACAAATTCGAATAGTTTTCAAAATTCCTATCATAATGAGTTTTCGTTTAAGTCCGATAGAAACTTTCAAAGTTCCCATTTTCATGCATCCGCATCTCGACCTATGACATTTGGTGAGGTCTTGCGTATGTATGAGAATGATAAAATTGAAAATAATTATCGGGAAGAAAATCGTTGTTGGGAACATGAGTTGGATTTATTATTTGAGTCCGACGACGATTTTGCTTCCGAGACTTTCGAAGTCGAGGAATGTTTTGAACCAAATGAGGTACTTGTGACTATTTTGGAACAAACCATTCTAGACTTTGCCCATCGCATAATAGATATTGAAAGTGAGGATGAAAATGATGTAATATCTATTTGCAATGAAATGATTTCTTCTTTAGCCCCCAAAGAAGAACATTTCATTGAAAATGATATTATTTCCTTCGAGACTCAAACTTCATGCGATGATGATTCATCTCATGAGTTTGAATTTCTTTCATCCCCATTGTCATTCTCTATTATCACACCATCACATGTAGCCGATGATTCATTTTCAAACTTTAATGTTTTAAACCTTTTCGCCGATGAGGAGTACTTGCTCAAGTCGCCTTCCACGATCTCATTATTTCCTTCGTGTGCGCCACCTCCCATTCCAATGTCAAAATAATTGGGAGGTTATTCGGATTTTCTCAGTCCCCACATGTTTTTGTCACCCATTCAATCCAAACCCCCATCGTCCCTCCAAAACTTTTAATTGACGATGGTTCATTTCTTTCGCCTTACACATACCTTCCATTGTTAAAACGAAATTCATATTTTTCGGAAGGTATGCATGTATGTGAGGGTACATCGGTTATCCTACAAAGTCAAATCATTTTCACGGTGGACCCTCAGTTATTTAGACTTCTAGTGTATAGTTAGTGTGAGACCTAAATAGTAGGTTGTTTATCGTTAGCTTTTTATTTTTTCTTTCCTTTTTAATTTAGTCTAGTGTAATTAGTTAACTTTTTGTTATTTGTTTTTGCTATGCTCGATACTAACTTGTTTTGTAGATTATTTGCTCACATGATAGTTAGTAGGCTTTTCTTAGAAAAATTCAAAAATTTCAAATAGATTTTCTTTCTATTTTCTCTTTTTTTGGGCATCTTACCTTTGGTTCCGATGATAAATTTCAATAATTGCCTGATCCAATTGACAACCGAATGATGCATTCTAGATTTTAGAAGTTATTAGACTTCAGTCGCACTTATTGATATTATGAATAACTTCATGAATTAAACTTTAATCCCATGAGCACATGTTGCTTTATTGCTATATTGATTTGGTTTAAGATTTTTATAACTCGGTAATCTTTTGTTGCATTGTATATACTTACACCGAGTAAGCTTTGTACCTTTCTTCGTTTGTGAGTGTATATATTATTCTTTTCTCATTGAAAACGTTGAATTCGTTGGTAATCTCACTATTCTTTCATTTGATCCTTCATTAATTGAGTTCATACTTGAAATATGTTACTTGATCATGATTTTCATTTATTGTTTTGATTCGAGAATTGCGTAAACTTTTGGAAATGATCATAAGCATTCTTTGTTATAGTACCCATATTAGCCTTGACCTCACCCTTATATGTTTACCCTCATTAACCCCCTTGAGCCTAATATTAGCCTTTCGTTTCAAAACCCCATTCCCATTACCAACTCCGCATTGGAGATTTATACCATACATACACCTTCCATACCTTTGTTTGGAATTTTACTTGGGATTAAAAGATATTGTTTTGATGTCGGTTGCAATTTAGGCATATGAGAGTGTGATAAGTAAAGAAAAAAAAAGTATTGAAAAAAGTTAAGAAAAAGAGAAAGCAAAAAGCGAAAGAAAACATGAAAAAAAAGAAAAGAAAAAGAAAGAGAAAGTTGTAAATGTTGTGTATAGTGTTCAATAAGCTTTGATTACTCTCCCCGATGATATATCTAATGCCTTTTTGGGACTTGTTTTCCAATTTTGATATTGCCCTCATTCTCCCATTATCCCGAGTTTTCATCCTGAACACTTTGAATCCGTACATACATTCTTTCATTTTGTACTGTAAGGACGTATTTTTAGTAAGTCCGTCACAATTAATTATGTCGTATACCGCTACAAGTTGTCGAAAAGTTATGAAGATTTCATCTACAAAAGACGGATCCGAATTACCAATTACCTTCAACATTCAAGCCCAACAATATGAACTTTGGTAAGATATTGTTTTAAAGTTTCATTTACATTTCATATTAAGAGTGTTGGGATATTTTTAAAAGGGGTTTAAAAAGCTTTTATATAAAAATGTTTTTTAAGAGGTTTTATAACTATTATTAAGAGAAAGTTTTGTTTTAAAACGTTTTGTGAAAAACTGCTTCAGCGGTAAACGTACGTCAGTTTCGATGCCAAGGTCGTTCAGGCGAGATATCTATCTCGTTCGAACAACATTGAATGTCGCGCCTAGTCATTCAAACGACACGCAATCTCATTCAAGCGAGATGGGGTTCTCGTTCGAACGACCATGCTTTTTGGCTGACACGCTACTATAATGCTTATCCTTTGACCGACTCAGATTTTGTATAAAAAGGGGTCCTAGAAGCCTAGAAAAACGTGGAGAACAGTTTTAACTTTTAAGAGTCTTATTCTTTTGAAACTTTTGTGTATCTGCCCAGATTTAATTCAATACCTTTTGGCAGAAAGTTTTTCTCCAACAATTTTAAGGGTTCAAATGTTTTGTTTTTAATTCACAAAATCCCAATTACTTTTATGTGAATTGTTTTGTGGAAGCCAAGAACATATTTTTCCTTGGTTTATTATTTGTGGGGAAACTCTACAACCGACAGTTGCATGCTATTGTGGAGGGAGTCCGTATAAAATTACAGTCGTAACTTATGGAAGAGTCTTCTTCTTCTTCACTGCTGCCCTCTTGGAAAGGGAAAGTTCCAGCCGAGACATCGGAATCGACACCTGCGGGTATTTCGTATGTCACCCTATTTCATTGTAATCTGTGTAAGCCGTTTTATTACAAATTATAGTGAAATAAAAGGTTTTGCCCATTTGGGAGATTTTTCCTCAAATTGTTTGTTTTATCTTGCATGCTTTACTTTATTGGATAAATCATCTAGATGCATGTTTAGGGGCTAGATTAATTTGGTTTAAAAATAGACTCTAATTAAATAAGTGTACCAACGTAGAAAGTTGCGAATTTAATCAATTATCACACAGTCACATTTTTCAAATTGGTATCAGAGCGGGTTACGCTAATTTATTGTGTGATCCTGATTTTTCAAGGATTTACTTTCTGATATAATTTGTCTACTCACGTTTACAAATTGGTATCAAAGTGGGTTGCACTAATTTATCGCATATTCCTATTTTTCGCAAAATTGTGTGATATTGATTTTTTTTGAAAAACTTGTTTTGTCATACGCTAGTTATACATTGTGATAATTTTTTTCCAGCATTGTGATATGTACTTTTTGTATAGATTTTTGTTTTTGAAATATTTTGAAAAATACAAAAATATTTATTTTTATAATTTTTTTTGAAAAATCGAAAAAGATTGTATTTTGTTTACACCATTTATGGATGATCACTTAGGATGACCGAGTCACAACATCATTTCATTATTTTCATGTGACTATTTGATAGTGTTTTGAGACAATAGGTCAATTCATCCTTGTGCTTTATAATGTTTGGAGTCATTAAGATGTAATTAAGTGTTACTACCTATATGTTTGACTCATGATTTCCTTTATTGCACACATGCTAGGATTTGTTTGATTATTGTGCTTGTCTTATCTCATGTTGGTTGGGTATTTTCACTTCAATCCTGTCCTTTAAAACGAACCAAACGAGATAAATTTTGATAAGAAAATTGTGCATATAAGAACCGTTTTGTGAGTTTGTGTGCTTTGTTTGAAAACGGGGAAGGGCTGCGAAAGGTTCATTTTGCCTTTGCGAATACTAAGCCACCGTTAAATTGGACCCAAAAATGGAAGAATTTTATTATTCGGGGTCCAAGGAAATAAAAATAAATTCATGCCAAATATGTGCCATTTAGGTTTTTGCACCCATTCTCCAAAGTTTGAGAATTTAGATCACCTCTATTCAAAATATATATCAGGGAGTTTTGGATGGAGAATTAAAATGGGTTTGCACGTCCTTGAAATTCTTGAAAATGCGCTAAATAGTTTTGGATGTTATTGATGTGGAAATCATTTTGACTTTGATTTGTTAATTTTCATAAGACGATGTCATCTAAATTCAACAATCTTTTCACCTAAGGATACTTTTGATGTTCATTCGTTAGTGGTTCACATATGCATCGTGCACATATGCTTGATTGAGTTTATTTACCTATCGAATGTGTTCACACCCATACATTCTGTTTTCATGACTTGGTTGTTTGAGTGTAAATCCATGGTGTGATTTTTTTTTTGTATCTCATTTTTTGTATAAAAAATTGAAAATTCAAAAATAGTTTGAGAAATTTGTGAGATACTCCTTTGCATGCACGTAGTTTGATCCATGTTTATTATGCATTTTTATCGTGACACTCCATGTTTTGATTGTTTCTTCTTATCTGTTTATTTGGGGTCATCATATAAAGGGGGGGGGGGAGAATTATCATGTTATGGGGGAGGTTTTTGCATTATGGGGGAGATTTGATTATTAGTGCTTTATTCCTATATCATTTCAAACTCGATACATCATGAAGGTTTTTGCTTTATCTCATGTGTGTAGGTACGAAAAAATTTGAGAACTTGCAAATTTTACCTTTTCAGTTTTGGGATTCATGGGAGGGTGGATTTTTATCGGTATTTTGGTTTTTGATAATTCGGATGTTTTTATGTATGTACCGGAATAGACATAGGGGGAGATTTGTAAGGATGTATTTTTAATAAGTTCGTCACAATTAATTATGTCGTATACTGCTACAAGTCGTCGAAGAATTATGAAGATTGTATCTACAAAAGACGGATCTGAATTACAAGTTGCCTTCCACATTCAAGCCCAACAATATGAACTTTGGTAAGATATTGTTTTAAAGTTTCATTTACATTTCATATTAAGAGTGTTGGGATAGTTTTAAAAGGGGTTTAAAAATATTTTATATAAAAATGTTTTTTAAGAGGTTTTATAACTGTTATTAAGAGAAAGTTTTGTTTTGAAAAGTTTTGTGAAAAACTGCTTCAGCAGTAAACGTACCTCGGTTTTGACGCCAAGGTCGTTCAAGGGAGATATCAATCTCGTTCGAACGACATTGGATGTCATGCGTAGTCATTCAAGCGACACGTAATCTCATTCAAGCGAGATGGGGTTCTCATTCGAACGAGCCTTCTTTTTGGATGACACGCTGCTGTAATGCTTATCCTTTGACCGACTCAGATTTTATATTAAAAGGGGTCCTGGCAGCCTAGAAAAACGTGGAGAACAGTTTCAACTTTTAAGATTCTTATTCTTTTGAAACTTTTATGTATCTTCCCATATTTAATTCAATACCTTTTGGAAGAAAGTTTTTCTTCAACAATTTTAAGGGTTCAAATGTTTTGTTTTTAATTCACAAAATCCCAATTAATTTTATGTGAATTGTTTTGTGGAACCCAAGAACATATTTTGCCTTGGTTTATTCTTTGTGGGGAAAACTCCATAATCGACAGTTGCGTGCTATTGTGGAGGGAGTCCATATAAAATTCCAGTCGTAACTTGTGGAGGAGCCGTCTTTTTCTTCCCTACTGCCCTCCTGGAAAGGGAAAGTTCCAGTCGAGACATCGGAACTGACACCTGTGGTTATTTCATATGTCACCGTATTTCATTATAATCCGTGTAAGCCGTTTTCTTACAAATTATAGTGAAATAAAAGGTTTTTCCTCTTTGGGGGATTTTTCCTGAAATTGTTTGTTTTATCCTACATGCTTTACTTTATTGGATAAATCATCTAGATGCATCTTTAGGGGCTGAATTAATTTGGTTTAAAAATAGACAGTAATTAAATAAGTGTGCCAACGTAGAAAGTTGCGAATTTAATCAATTATCACACAGTCAAATTTGTAAGGACATATTTTTAATAAGTCCGTCACAATTAATTGTGTCGTATACCTCTACAAGTCGTCAAAGAATTATAAAGATTGCATCTACAAAAGACAAATTTGAATTACCAGTTGCCTTTAACATTCAAGCCCAACAATATGAACTTTGGTAAGATATTGTTTTAAAGTTTCATTTCCATTTCATATTAAGAGTGTTGGGATATTTTTAAAAGGGCTTTAAAAAGCTTTTATATAAAAATGTTTTTTAAGAGGTTTTATAACTGTTATTAAGAGAAAGTTTTATTTTGAAAAGTTTTGTGAAAAACATATTCAGCAGTAAACGTACCTCGATTTTGACGCCAAGGTCATTCAAGCGAGATATCAATCTCGTTCAAATGACATTGGATGGCGTGCGTAGTCATTCAAATGAACCACAATCTCGTTCAAGCGATATGGGATTCTCGTTCGAACGAACTTGCTTTTTGGCTGACACGCTGCTGTAATGCTTATCCTTTGACCGACTCAGATTTTGTATAAAAAGAGGTCCTAGCAGTCTAGAAAAATGTGGAGAACAGTTTCAACTTTTAAGAGTCTTATTCTTTTGAAACTTTTGTGTATCTGACAGATTTAATTCAATACCTTTTGGCAGAAAGTTTTTGTCTAACTACTTTTATGTTAATTGTTTTGTGGAAGCCAAGAACATATTTTTCCTTGGTTTATTATTTGTGGGGAAAACTCTACAACCGACAGCTGCGTGCGATTATGGAAGGATTCCTTATAAAATTCCAGCCGTCACTTGTGGAGGAGCCGTCTTCTTCTTCTTCACTGCTGCCCTCCTGGAAAGGGAAAGTTCCAGTCCAGACATCGAAACCGACACCTGCGGGTATTTCGTAAGTCACCTTATTTCATTGTAATCCGTGCAAGCCGTTTTCTTACAAATTATAGTGAAATAAAAGGTTTTGCCCCTTTGGGGGATTTTTCCTGAAATTGTTTGTTTTATCCTGCATGCTTTACTTTATTGGATATATCATCTAGATGCATGTTTAGGGGTTGGATTAATTTGGTTTAAAAATAGACACTAATTAAATAAGTGTGCCAACTTAGAAAGTTGCGAATTTAATCAATTATCACATAGGCATGTTTTTCATGTACCCTAGCCTAGCCTACATTACAACCCTATTAAAGTCCTATGTGATCTTAGGTGCATGTAATTCAAAAGTCAAAATAGTTGTGATAATCTGTAAAAATGCTTTTTGCCTCCTTTAGTGTGCGGTATCTTTCATTGAGATTACAATTTTTCAGTTTTTATATAGCGTTTTTCATTTGTGACATGTGTGTGGCCTAGTTTCCATTTATATTTACTCTTTAGCCTGTATGTTCCATGTGTTACCTCCCTGTTTCGAGTGAATTCACTTGATGAGTGTAATTCCCGTGAGGATTGAATGTATGCTTGCATTAATTTAGTATCCAATTTATATAATTTTTTGCCAAATCACACGCTCCCCCTCCCACATTTTAAAGTTTCAATTCTATGAGGTGCATTCTATAATGTTAATGATTTGGACTTTTGTTTGATTTCATTCACTTTGTTAATAATGCGTATGAAATCCTTTTCGTTATTGTTGGGCTTGTCATATGTTGGTTTGAGCATATTTTGAGGAAACCATGTGATGTTTGTGGGTACCATCCCTGAAACCCCTCACGAGACGACACTCTTCCACTAGGGTGACCTAGGGGTTTAACGGCTTATTGCATATGCTGAATGCAATCGTGCTCCCTACGAAAGTGGCATTTATATTTTGATGCATATATACGTCTTGTACTACCCTCTGTGGACTGGTTTTGTTGGTTTCATTACTGGGGACTAGAAATGTTTAAGTTAGGGGGTGTGATTCGTATCAAATATTGCATATTTCTCCCCGGTTTCATTACTAGGAACGCTAAAAGTGAGGATCCGTTGCATTTCGGAGAAGTGTCATCGCCGGACGCTACTTCAAGGGTATTTTAGTCCATTCGTATTTCATCTTCGGATCATTTAATTTCCACAGATGCGTAGTTCATCGAGCAATCTTCGCGTGGCCACAAACGGTGTGCAATTCCAAGTCCGAACGGTGAAGTTATGGCCATTTTCGTAATAAACCCAAAGGATTCCTGGAAACAGAGTATCGGTCGACCGCGTCCATGGGACCATTCGGCCGCGATTTGGATTTTTACCATGGGAAGGAGACAGTGCACTTATACAAGAGGTACCGATCGACCGCGCCCATGCGACCGGACGACCGATGATTGCAGATATTTAGGGATATCTTATTTTCTTTTCTTTTTCCTTTATTTTCTTTCCCACTTAATATATAAACTAAATTTTGGTTTCTATTTCAGATGTACTTACTTAGAATAGGTCTTAGAGAGATGTAGGTTAAGGTTTGGGTTATTGGAGAGTTCATCTTTCTTCCTCATTTGGTGTAACAACAATTGGGTTTGTAATTTGTACTATGCATCTTCCCTTCCATTTATATAGTTGTTTTTTCTTTCTTTCTTTCTTTGTCAATCAGATTTACATGCTTTGTTAAATAGTTTACATGTTTTGATTTACTCGCGTTCTAGTATAGATTTATCGCATTTATTTATTGCATTTATTTACCGTATTTTTACGATGCTTTCTAGGTAATTTAAATTAGATTGTGTTTGAATGGAACTCACTCGGGTTAACGCGTTGCTTTGCTTGGTGATAGTGTTTACGGGTTTATTTCGGGTGCGTTGTCCTAGTTATTGCGCCTAGGAGATTTGACGAGGCATATCATGTATATCTCGTGCATATGACCTTTCGAGCGCAATTTATGGGATATTTGTTGACGCCAAAATCATATTAGGCTTTTATGCGGATTTAGGGGCGTGACAACCCTTGGTTCAATTAACTATCGAAAAGAGACACATTCTAAATAACTCATCGACCCATGTAACCATTTTATACAAACTAACTCGGTTGAGGGATATTCGACGCAACCTATAGTTTTACTCTCTTTGTTAGTCTAGTTTCAATACACTTTCCTAGATTAACATTTCCCTTTCATGAATCTTTTCTTTTAGTTTGTAATCACCTTTTACACTTTTATTTCGGAGTACTAAATCATATAAATTCTAGAAAGTCATCCCAGTAGATCTTTTGATACCCGACTTACCACTATGCTTGCCTCCTAAGTGTAGTCATAATTTAGGTTTGTTTGTATAGTTGCGGCGAGACCAAAAAAAATGATTGTGCACTTTACACGTGCACACCTCTCGCGCGCTGTCAGTTATATTTTAGTAAGGTCAGCAAGTTAGTCCATCCTTATCAGTAACCTTCACGCTAACTCTGGGCAAGATGATCATCAATGTGGCTAAGGGCCTCATTATAACCTTCATATAGACCTCCCTAGGTTGCTTGTGAAATTTAAAGTTTAATATATTAACCTGAAGTTGAAGTTTCTTCTGGACATCGCTCTTGACTTTCAACTACACGAATTGATCGGTGATAGCTTTATCCTTAGCTTCCAGCTGGATAGACAAGTCAGCAATGGTCTAACTTCTGCTTTCAACTTGGAATCTTGGTCAGATAGAGTTTTTATAATAATTTCCTCATCTACAGTGGGTCGGTTTTCTATTGTGATTCAAGTTCCTCTACTAACCTGGCATTCTCAGTTTCCAAGAAAGAAGCACCTTTATCAGCACCACTAGAGAACAATTTCTTCAGGCTTTCTAACTCGTCTCTGAGTCAATTATTTTCATCTTTAAGCAGTTTGGATACTTCCCGAGTTTTATCCACTTCTCGGTTTAAAAAGAACTGTGACACCCTGACTAATTAAATACCGGGTAGTTACTCCTTTATTAAATTAATACAAAATGCCAAGTTGGTTCAGTTCATAGCATCACTGTCGAAAACATTTTAATATCTACTAACCACCTAGTATTTAAAAAGTGAGTTGTCCATTTTAATAAAACCGATTAACATGCAATAAATGAATTATGAAAAATTAACATAACCAACACAATATAGTCACAATAGAATAACCATCCAATATTAATGAGTCTGGAGGAAAACTCCTTACAACAAACCGAATTATAAAATAAATAAGTACAAAGTGTGCATCATTAAAATTAATTACATCCCAAAGTCTGAAAATAACTGAAACTCTAAGATATCTCTAACAGGAACGGGCGACATGCCTAATAAATGATAAAAACTGATAATGGAGTCAAGACTAGAAATGGAGGCGTCTACTGTCAAGGTCCTGTAACTTCCACAGCAGCTATAGCACGTCACCTGAATAGAACTCCTATGCATGGTGTCCTTGTGGCTGGGCACCTAAAAGGTTTTTACAAAAAAATAGATTTGAAAGCAAACGGGTCAGAGCCCGAATGTGAAAATAATTTATAAATATGCAAGTGTTTAATATCATTAAACAGTGAATATAAAGTACATGATAGTGTGTGCACTCACATGAGTTCCTCACCTCTCAACTAGTTGTGCACTCCTATCGTACCCGTACCCATTCTAGTTGTTCCCATATCTATCTAGTCCAATGCTAAATCTAACATTTCTATGTGATCTCCAATTTAAATCCCAACATCTTCTATTTAATAGAGTATTGTACCTTATTACACAGCTTTCCCACTTTAGCATTTCAATTTATTATAAATCTTACATTTTCACTTTACAAACCGTTGTTATTACTTATACTCACAATTATTCACGATAATTTATTTCAATTAACAGTATATTATTCTCACCATAAATATACAATACTAGCATCCTAAGACTAAGCTACGGTGCACACATACTCTGCTATCAAATCCTGGTACATCACGTACATGAGGACCACATACTCTACTCTCAGGAAACGTTTCATTAACAACAATCACAAACAATGGAGGCGAACATAGTTCACATCACATGGGTCACGCACATACCTACGCTCCCATGATCAGCAAACTTATTAACTTCTCAATAAGTCCTTCTTTGACCTATGTCCTCGAGGTACCAATCCAAATCCCCCCCCGTAGGCACACAAAGATTAGATGGCTCTAAACGAACGCCAACCTCCCATGATAGCAAGTATGGTAGGTATGTCATACACAGATAACTACATATACTAAGCATTCACACATCTTAGATATTACGATATTTCATTAATGGTATACTCCTCGTTCTTATACCAACACTTAGTGTTATATAAATCACAAGTCCCTAGTTTATATGTATTTAAATTATCAATTGTTCTCCCTTCGTGATTAGTTATTCTCTTCCCAATCCATAAATGACATCCGGTTTAAGTCACTATTCTAAGTTCTACTCCTCAATGTACCCCAAATCTCCCAACTATACCTACTAGTTAATAAGGGAAGGTTGTCTCACCATTTAGATAAGTCTACGGGATACTAGAAATCAAATCAGGCCAAAAAGGCCATTCTGACAACTCGTTAGAAGTCTCGTTCGAACGAGTTCATTCGAACTAAGGCTTCTAACGAAATACCAACTCGTTAGAAGTTATACTGTCATCTCGTTAGAAGCTCGTTCGAACGAGGTCGTTCGAACGACCTGGGCAGGTCTTCTAACGAGATGGCAGTTTTAACCTAGAAAATCCCAATTTCATTTTTCTCAATTCTTCTCTGCTCTAAATCTACCCTAAGGCCATCCAAATTGTATTTTAACGTATATAAAGCATTTCTAATCACCCTAGATCGTTCCTCAACACATTTAAGGGGTCAAATCTTACAAATTATCATGGGATTAATATGAATCTTCAAATATTTTCCAAAACCCTATGAACATGAACTCCAAATTTTCTTATGCCTAATTACTCATCAAAAATCCATATACAACTATTCAAGTATTAACTCAGTCCATTAACATATTACATGCAAATCCCAACCCAAATTCAAAGTTTCTCCAACAAATTTCATGGGTTTTCTTCACAAAGGTCACTATGAGATAATTCCTACACTAAAGCATGGAAGACATATTCAATGAATTAAAAATACTAAATCACTTGCCTTAGATTTTTCTTCAGAATTTGATGTTGAAGGTTTAAGGTTGATCTCTCCCCTTTCTCTACAAAGTTTCTCTCAAGGTTAAAGATGGTGGTTATGGGTTTTCTTTTGGAAACCTCCTCTAACTCTTCCTATAACTCCCGTAGCCCTCTGACTTGCCAAATGTTGATAATGGGCTTAGTGGGTTACTAATTAATGTATAATTAACTCTTAAAATTCGTAGTCCTTAATTCCAAAAATTTCAAAATTACCAAAATACCCTTTTAAGTTGTCGGTATGGTCCAAAAATGCCCCGGGACCCAAACTAAACCCCCGGCTAGTATTTTCTGACTATTTTGACCCTTTCGGACTCGTTGGCGCACTTGAAATGACCATACGGTTGATAAAAATAAAATTCACTTTTTAATTCAAATAATTTCATTTCCGACGCGACTGACACGCGCGTCCCAACTAAATTTTCCAAATTGTCGTATTTCAGTCTCACGACAATTTTAATATTGTACAATACTCCAGTATTACCATACATACTTGGAAATAATAATTTTAACATCATAATTAAATACCAACTCACATCTTGCTAGTATTTATATCCGGATTAATTTTCAATTAATTCACATTTAATTTAATTAACCCCTTAAATAAATATCAATAAAAATACGGGGTATTACAAGAACTCTGTCATTAGGTACATATAGGCATATTCTTTAAGTTTCTTGTCAAAACTAGCATTTTCAGTTAACAATTTGTAATTAGCTTGATAGTCTAAATGGAGAAAACCAAATAAAATTTATGGTCTTCTTGCAAATCTCCAATCATATCATAATATGTAGTATTATTTGCCAATGCCATGTGCAACAAGAAATGAATGTGAATGTATAATTCCTTAACTTAGTCGAACACATTAGGATAAAGCAATTCGATTATGTCTTCTTTAGATAAAGGAACATGGGAAGCTTTCAGAAGGTTTATACTCCGCCTGAGCAGGTTGGATTCAACAAAAATTATGGCCTTTTTCCTAGCATCAAACTGAAAATTACAAATGTAAGAACATAAGGGTGATTGCTGAGAAAATGTAATACAAGGTGTCTGACTTCATGAATATAATACAACCAAGCAAGAAGGCATAAGTATTATAAAGGCAACACATTTAGTCAAAAGGAAATTCTTTTATTAATAAACCAAGCGATGTTATACAATAAAGATCCTATTAAAAGGAAGAAGAACAAAAGGAAAAATAAGTGAATTAAACCTTCTCCTTATCCTGAATATTAAGTTCAGAAGGCAGCTCAACAGAAGGGATGGCTTTACTAATTGGCATTAAGACAGACTCAATAGGTTGAATGGAAGATTCCCCAGATCCTTCTTCATCATTAAAGTCTTCCTCCAAGTTTAAAGGAGTTCCTGGGTCATGCCTCTAGAACATCTTAGAGTCTTCAGTAGCGCCAACCTCCTTGAGTGCCTTAGACCATCCATCTTTGAATGACTTCTTCCGAACGTACTCAATTTGTGTAGAGGTATCCAATAACGCTTTATCCCAACCTTGTTAAAGGAATCTTCCTTTATCTTTTTATTTTTGCCCTTCTCTGCAATCAAGTCAGCAGTTAGACCTATTGTCTTCTCCTCGGCAGACTTGAGAAGAGTTTGGTTTTCAATAAATTTGTCCTCGGACACCTTGGCCCTGCCCTCAGTAGCTGTTAGACTGGTCTAATAAGTCTTCAATTTCTCCTCATCAGTGGTTGCCCTATCATTGACCTTGTGTAATTCCTTTTCCCAAGACTTTTTCTTGGACTCCAATGCTTATCTTAAAGTCTCCAAAGATTGCCTTAAGCCTTCAAAGGCCTCTTCCACATCCCCTCCAGAAGAATGTAGTTGATCGTCCTTCTCCATCATCTGGTTGAAGTTCACCAAAAACTACACAAAGGGAAAATAGCAGATTAAAAGAAGAGAAATAAGATAGTAACGACAAGTAATAAAGGGAAAAGAGTTATCAAAGTTAAACTCTGGCAAGCATTTTCTACCAACTTTAATCGTGCGAAGGAAGAAATAGTTGCCCTATCAGTAGGGTGAGTACCATCTTTAATTAATTTCCTAGCTTGACCAAGATTAATACCTACATAGGATGACCCAACAATAGCCATGTCAACTTGAATTCTCTCGACCAACTCTTGGTCAGTAGTGTTCATCTAAGTTTGTTTCTAAAAAATACCTCTTCTCAACCTCTTGTATTGAGGCACATCAGTATCAATTTCATCAGTAGTGATGACCTATGGAACTTTTTCAATAATTTTAGATGTCTTCTCCGTTATATAGTACTTTTTAGCATCAGCAGCCTTGGCAGTTTTTTCTGTAGCCCTCTTGGCAGTAGGAGACAAGGCTCTAGTCACCATATTAGGAATTTACCTCTTGCCCATACTTTCCACATATGAAGTAGGGATAGCCGTGATGTCTAACGATTCAAAAAAAGAAGAACTACCAAAATCCTTTCCAACTTTCGCAGACTCCTGTGTTGAAGAAGTGGGAATTGGTTCCTCTTTTAGAATAATAGGGGAGTAAAGTTGTGTAACATCCCACCCAGGGAGAGCAGAGCGTTACTCAAAAACTAACTAAATCCAAAATCAAAAACGTATAGAGCATCGAAATAAATCCCACAATAAAAAATAGAGAATCCACTAATCTCGATTCTCAAATAAAACAAATGTCTCTCGAAGTAATTGAACTATCTATCTCGAAATAAAATAAATCGCCAATGCTATATACAACAAAATAAATACAAATCTTCTCATTTTGTATTCTCGAATATTCGTCCCAATATACGAAGCTAAAATGAATCTCCAATTGGTCCATAGCGCCACAAATTCACGCTAACCTGCCACTAAGAAAAATATGGGGAAGTACACAATACGACAGGAGAGATGCTCAACAAAAATTAGCGCTGAATAAAGCGTAACAATACGAGTACCAATATTCAAGTCAAATGCGGATCTCACAAGCATTTTATCAATATAATTTCTCAACAACACATTAATCGGCTCACCAGACCTCACCATACCACGCCCTACTTTATCAAGTAGCCATAAATTGGAATCTTGGCGGGTGCCAAACCTCTGTGCCATATTAAAATCTCATGATGACATGATCAACAAAAATATAATACCACATGAATCAAAATCAGATTCCAACAATAATTTTCGGATTCCAAATGAATTTAGCGATTCAAAGATGAGTTCAATAATCACATGAAATCAAAGGGAATAACTCTCGAAAGATTTAAGAGCATATTGTGTAAAACCCCATACCTTAAACAAACATAAGAAACTAACATGAATTTGTCCAGAATCTTAGATTAAACCATCAAGAATCATCTTACAAGGATCCACAAATCATCTCCAAGCTCCAACATCAAAACAGCCTCAAGAACACCTCCAAAAGCTAAGGTTGAGTTGATAAAAATAGGGGCTAGGGATTGCATAATAAAGGAAACATGTTTAAAGAAGTCTACAGGAGAAAAGTTAGAGAGAAAAGTGTTTTAAATATCCGAGCCCCGTCATTGTAGTATATAAAGGGTTTAAGAGTTGGAAAACAATTAGGAGTCTAATCCAACCATCCATCGCCTATCGTTTGAACGAGAATGCCTGTCGTTCGAATGAGCCCCACACACCCAAAATTTCCAAAATCAAAACTTTTAACACCGACTTAATTATCTAATAAAAATACATTAGCTAAACAAACACGTACCTGCCAATTTATTTAAATAAAACCTTATAACCTTTTTATAAAAGACTCGATTTAATTACCGATTGAAAATTTTATTCGTAAAACCAAGTTAAAATCTTAAAGGCTATTAAATCCAAAATTTTATTTATCTTCGATTTCAAAAATTAATTTTAAAATTCCCATTTAAAAAATTCGGGTTGTTACATACTTTCCCACTAACAAGGAATTTCGCGCTCGAAATTCAACGAAGCCTGACACTTAAAAATCAGGCCACACCAACAATCTCCAAAAATAAATTTCGTCTCCAAAAATAAACTTTAAATACCTCACAGCTAACCTCGATGCCTAACACGATTTATCACCAAAAATTTCTATCTAAAAAAAAACTGTCTAACCCGCATGCTAGACCCAGAACCCAAGACCGGAGGATTGTTATATACCTAAGCTCTGATACCATCTGTAACACCCCGCCTGGGGATAGCAGAGCGATACTCGATAAAAGTAACCAAATCCACAGTCAACAAGGTATAGAGAATCTAAATAAATCCCACAATAAAAAAATAGAGAACCCACTAATCTCAATTCCAAAATACAACAAATGCCTCTCGAAGTAATACAACTATCTATCTCGAAATAAAATAAATCGCCAATGATCTATACAACAAAATAAATACAAATATTCTCATTTTGTATTCTCGAATATTCTTCTCAAAATACCAAGCTAAAAACAATCTCCAATTAGTCCATAGTGCCACAAATCCGCACTAACCTTCCACTAAGAAAAAATATGGGGAAGTACACAATACGATAAGAAAGATGCTCAACAAATATTTGCGGTGAATAAAGCGTAACAATACGAGTATGAATATTGAAATCAAATGCGGATCTCAAAAGCATTTATCAATGTAATTTCTCAACAACACATTAACCGGGTCATCAGGTCTCACCATACCGCGCTAGGCCTGTAAACGGGTCTGATTCGGACCGGATTAGGCCAATCCAAATATGAATCCATTTATGTTAAATGGATTCAGATCCGATCCGATTATTCGACGGGTTATCTTTTAGGGTTCCGAATCCGCTTTCGTTAAGAATTCGTTAATCCGATTCCTTTATTCGATCCGATCCGATCCGATTATAATATTATAAATTTTAAAATACAGTATATATTATAAATAACTATTATAATATATATTTCAAAAAATATATTTAAATAACTGTTATAATATAAATTACTATTATAAATAAATATCATATATATAGATATATACTAATCGAAGCGGATTATTAACAGATCGGATCATATGAATCCAAATCCTCTCCATTTAATAAATGAGTAATCGGGTAATCGGGTAATCGAATTCCAGGTGTGATCCAAATCTGTATAAAATGATCGGATTCAGATAAAATCCAATCTATTGATAGGCCTATATCATGCCATACTTTATCAAGTAACCGAAAATTGGATTCTTGGCGGGTGCCAAACTTCTGTGCCATATTAAAATCTCATGACAACGTGCTCAACACAAATATAATACCACATGAATCAAAATCAGATTCCAACAATAATTTTCAGATTCCAAATTAATTTAGCGATTCAAATATGAGTTCAATAATCACATGAAATCAAAGGGAATAATTCTCGAGAGATTTAAGAGCATATTGTGTAAAACTCCATACCTTAAACAAACATAAGAAACTAACATGAACCTGCCCGAATACTTAGATTAAACCATCAAGAATCCTTTCACAAGGATCCACAAATCATCTCCAAGCTCCAACATCAAAACAGACCCAAGAACACGTCCAAAAACTAAGGTTGAATATGATAAAAATAGGGGATAGGGATTTCATAAGAAAGGAAACATGTTTATAGAAGTTTACTGGAGAAAAGTTTCAGAGAAAGGTGTTTTAAAAATCCAAGCCCCGTCAATGTAGTATATAAAGGGTTTAAGAGTTGAAAAACAATTAGGAGTCTAATCTATCGATCGCCTATCATTTGAACGAGAACGCCTGTCGTTCGAACGACAATGCGATGTTGTTCAAACGACATGCCATGTCGTTCAAAAGAGCCCCACAAACCCAAAATTTCCAAAATAAAATCTTTTAAAATCTTACTTGACTATCTGATAAAAATACATTAGCTGAACAAACACGTACCTGCAAATTTATATAAATAAAACCTTATAACCTTTTTATAAAAGACCCAAATTAATTCCCGATTGAAAATTTTATTCGTAAAATCAAGTTAAAATCTTAAAGTCTATTAAATCCAAAAAACATTTATCTTCGATATCCAAAATTAATTTAAAAATTCCCATTTAAAAAATCGAGGTTGTTACATACTTCCCCATTATTAAGGAATTTCGCCCTCGAAATTCAACGAATCTTAACACTCAAAAATCAGGCCACACCAACAATCTCAAAAAATAAATATCGTCTCCAAAAATCAACTTTGAATACCTCACATCTAACCTCGATACCTAACACGACTTATCATAAAAAATTTCTATCTCCAAAAAAAACCTGTCTAACCCGCATGCTAGACCCGAAACTCAAGATCGGAGGATTGTAGTATATATAAGATATGATAACATCTGTAATACCCCGCCCGGGGATAGCGGAGCGGTACTCGATAAAACTAACCAAATCCACAATCAACAAGGTATAGAGCATCTAAATAAATCCCACAATAAATAATAGAGAATCCACTAATCTCAATTCTAAAATACAACAAATACCACTCGAAGTTATACAACCATATATCTCAAAATAAAATAAATCGCTAATGCTCTATAGAACAAAATAAATACAAATCTTCTCATTTTCTATTCTCAAATATTCTTCCCAATACATCAAGCTAAAGTCAATCTCCAATTAGTCCATAGCGCCACAAAAATGCACTAACCTACCACTAAGAAAAAATATGGGGAAGTACACAATACGACAGGAAAGATGCACAATAAATATTTGCAGTCGTAACAATACGAGTACGAATATTCAAATCAAATGCGGATCTCACAAGAATTTATCAATGTAATTTCTCATCAACACATTGACTGGGTCACCAAACCGCGCTAGGCCTGTAAAAGGGTCGGATTCAGACCGGATCAGGCCAATCCAAATCCGTTTATGTTAAACGGATTTGGATCCGATCCGATTATCCGACGAATTATCTATTTGGTTTCCGAATCCGAATCCATTAAGAATCTGTTAATCCGATTTGTTTGTCCGATCCGATCTGATTATAATATTATAAATAACTGTTATAAATTTCAAAAGACAATATATATTATAAATAACTATTATAATATATATTTCAATAAATATATTTAAATTACTATTATAATTTAAATTACTATTATAAATAAATATAATAAATATTAATATAGGACTATTATAAATAACTTTAAAAATTACATTTAAAATATTAATAAATTTCTAAAGACAATATATATTAATTAATATTATATATATATATATATATTAATCCAAGCGGATTATTAACGGAGCGGATCATACGAATCCAAATCCGCTCCATTTAATAAACGGGTAATCGGGTAATCGGATAATCGGATGGGGTCACAATGATGAAGTGGTAGGGGTTCCATCAGATCAGGGGTTCTCTATAGGGTCTGCTTTTAGGGAAATTAGTCCTAATGGCATTAACTGTCATAAGATGGTGTGGAACAAGTCTAACATTCCGAAATGTGCTTTCATTCTTTGACTCTCTTGCAATAAGGCCTTACACACGAAGGGCAAGCTCTTTGAGTGGGAAATTTCAGATAATAACCTCCGTTGTTGCTGTAATCAACAGATTAAAACCATAGGGCACACTTATTTAATGAATGCAGCTTTGCTGAATCAGTGTGGGGAGACATTAGATGGAGGAACCAGGAGTATAGGTGTAGACTCAACTGGGATGGGGAGCTACAGAATGCCACTAACTCTTATGGGGGATCTAGAACAGTGGATAGACTCAGGTGTATCTCCTTTTCCTCTACCATTTATTGTTTATGGATGGAAAGAAATGGGAGGCATTTCAATGGCTTGATCAAGTCCGCAAAGGTTATTATCAAGGAAATTGAGAGTATGTTTAGAACCATGGCTATTAGATGGAAGAATGGGAGGAGAACCTATAAAAATTGGATGGCGTGTTTGAATTGGAACATTCATGATAATTGTTTAAACTAGGTGTATTCCTTTGTTTGGGTGTTAGTTTTGTTTCCCGTGGCTTTCCCTTGTAAGGTTTTCTTCTGGTGGGGAATGTCCTCAAGTTTTGTTTTGGAGTAGTCCTCCCTCTCCCTTGTAAAGTTTTTCATTGATCTATGTACATAAGTTTTCCGAAAAAAAAAATCTCAAAGAGTACCAAATACTAGAAATAACATAAACATAAATTTCTGACAAATCCGAACTGAAAAGGGAAACGGGCGACACATGCCCTAACTAAGCAGAACTAAAATAAGAGCAAAATTAACGAAAAGGTTGACTAAAGCAAGGGCCTGCAACTTCCACATAAGATGCAGCACATCAAATTCAAAGAATCTAAGCATGACGCTCCTATGGCTAGGCACCTCTAATACATATATGTATATATACAAGAGAGAGAAGATGAAAGAAAACGGGTCATATCCCGAGTGTAAAACAATTGAAAATAGTTAACAAGTATTTAAAATGCTTACCGGTTAATGTAACAACCATGTTAGTATGCGACGCTCTCTTGAGAATTCTCACCTCTCATCTAGTGTGCACGTCCACCGTACTACTAAACTCATAAGGTTATCTAACTTACTTTTCCATAAAGTTATCTCCCGAGAAGTAGAAAGGTTATGATATTTAGTTAAACAAAATCATTCTCTTCAAGATTTATTACGTTACTTAGAGTAACACTGTACCGTTACGAAGTTCCCAAACACTTATAATAAAGTTGGAGAATTTATTCATTACTTAACTACTTTTACGCACAGTAGAAAGTTTCCATATATGAGTATATATATATTAGTCACTCATATATTATATATATACTATCGGCACCCCACATAAATTATATGGTGCTGGCATACTCTGCTATCAAGTCCCCGTATCACTCGTACTAAGGGAAATACTAGTTCGAAATCACTCTCGAACTGTATTAACACAATACACACACAATGGAGGCGAAGCATAGTTCCAAGTCACTAAGAGGTCAGCACATACCCCTCATGTCTCTTAGGACCGTCTGACTATCATTCTCAGATAGCCTGTACCAAGGAATCCTATGTTCTAAGGTACAAGTCAATATCCCCCATAAAGGTCCCATCGAGATAAGACTATCCTAGTGCGGCAACCCCCGTGATAGCAAGTAGCACAGGCATGATTATTCACAATTAAAGTATCTAATATATGTACATAGTCACACGACCATATATAGATACACAATTTTCAGTAAGGTTCGCCCACGATCCATAATTATTATTAACCGTAATTAGTACAAGTTTACCCAATTATCTCGTGTAAGGGATTCATCTCTTTTATTTCCACTTATAATTTATTTCCTACTTAATTCTCATCTCTCGAAGTATTCTCTCTTACTAAATGCAATTTCAGTAGGTATACCCTTTCTAACCTTCTGGTCTCGGTCTTTCACGAGTCGCTCAATTCATTAATGAACTTACGCACAATCTCTAATGTGTGCTGAAATTCCCCGTTAATCCACAATTTCATCCCATATTAAATTTCATTCAATAGTGTCTATTTAGTGTGACAACCCGCTATCCGGAATAAAGGGTGGCCAGCCCTATACCCCGATAAAATAGGAAATCATTGATAAATATCATTCTCAGCATCACAACAATATGCAAAGTATAGGAATAACCACTCTATATTCCAGAAAATGGGTTATCAAAAACTTTGATTTGAATTGAAAAGAAAACATCTTCAACAACCCATAATAGAAATAGAGGGTGGAAACCCCCACAAGCGTAGATAAGAAACCCAAAAGATACAAAAGGACCAAAAGAAACGTCGGTCAATAACAACCATACAACATACAATTAGTACCAAGTATTACATAATAAATCCATTATACAATTACAACGGTTTGGGCAACAAGCCCGAATAAACTGAGCATAACTAGAAACATAAATAGAGGCGTCTACACAAAACTCCCGTGAAACCCGCACAATGTCACGGCTCCTCAAAACATATGGAAGGAAAGGTCATTACGGGCGACCGTGCGGCGGAACACCTGAACGGATTATATATGTATACATATACAACAAGAAAGGAAAAACGGTCAGGGCTGGGTACATGCGATCAATAGATAAATGACAGGTATGACAATGATGCACAATAATCATGGATGATAGTCTAGCATGGTAACATCATATAAGGAGCTAAAACTGATAAAGGACTACATAGAGTGAGATTCATTTAAAACAGAATTAAAAGGACATGTGAGTCTTTATCATCATTCATCATATTTCAATTTCAATCTTCTTTTCCATTCCTTATCAGGAATATAATTATCATCATGTGCTCTATATGGCACTAACTTCAATAGCATGCTCTTTCTGGCATAAATTTGCTCTTTATGGCATTAAGGTTCCATCGAGTCCAACTCGATAATTAGAATAGTCATAAATATAAATATAACGATTCTAAGACCGCCCGTCTGGCTTTCCCCACTGTGCGCGTCCCTAAATAACCATCATCTTCCAGGGCCTAACATAAGACAACCTGGGATCCTATCGAAATCCTCGGGAAGCGGCCATATGCCTGCGGGGTAGTCAAGACCACACCCAGAATCTCCTACCCATCGCAGAAAAAAAAATAAAACAAGCGCTCATATGGCCTAGGACTATATCCACCCTGCATTCATTAGCCAGGGGGCTTCACCTATCGCACGGACTTCCCTTAAGATGGTATTTAGAGAGGTGTGTAACATCCATTTATTAATTTCCATTACATGATTTAGTAAATTATCATTTACCTTATCAATATTCCCATTTTAAATAAATGTATAAGTTAAATCGGGACTATATGAAATTCGTACCAACATAGCATCCTCAAAAGGAATTCAGACTCCAAAGTTCTTCCCAAGGCCTCTTTTAGGCTTTACTATAAACCATCAAGTCAAATCTAACTCGAGTTTAAATTCTAAAGTCTCCAAATTGACTTTAATAGATTCTAGACCCTTATAAAACTTCAAGACACAAGAAATGCCTAAGCCTTACTTTAAATTCCCCCTTTAATGAATCCTAGATGAACCCTTTCGAGTCTAGGATGTCGACCCAACTCAACTAATACTCTAAACCCTATGTTTACTTCATTTAAGAAGGTCCCTAATCATTAGTCCTAAAGAAGAGGGGTAAAAATGAAAAAGAAAAATTTCAAAAAGTGCAGGGCTACCGAATCGATTCGCCCCCTTGGCCGAATCGATTCGGCCAGAAAGTTTGAGATTCTGCATAATTGCCGAATCGATTCGGATGAGAACCGAATCGATTCGGTCAGAAAATCTGGGTTTCTGCATAACTGCCGAATCGATTCGGATAAATTCCGAATCGATTCGGTTCACAAGACCTGGGCACTGGAACTAACCGAATCGATTCGCCCAGGGGGCCGAATCGATTCGGGCCTGCGATTTTGCCAAGAAATGGCTATGGAGTCTTGGACTCCATTTTCTACCCCAACTCAAATTTCTTCAAACCAAACTTATATACCAACTCTAAAATAACATCAATGATACTATTGATCATCTGAAACCTCATGAATCACCTTTGAGTGAATCAAATTCATAAATACATAAGAAAACCCTAAGTTTGCTAAACTAAAAATCAATACACCATTACCACAACCAATCATCTATCTCAAGACACAAATAGCAAGTAAAAACTTGCCTTGGTTCAGCAAATATGCAGATTCCTTGGTGTAGTAGCAATCTCCCTCTCAATCTCCAAAGCTTTCTCTCTTCTCTTCTCTTACTCTCTCTTAGGTTTAGGAATGGATTTTGGGGAATTTAGAAGACTTAATAGGCTTAAGTCGTGACTTAAGGTAAATGCCCCACTTAATTAACCAAAAGTGCGATAAAATAATACGCAATAGCATAATTAAGGTACAACCAGTCAAAAATCCCAAAACTACAAAATACAACATGGCACATTACTTGACTATTTCGCACATTCCGGAATCAACTGCAACCTCCAAATTATCATTTGGACATTTTAAAATTCAATTTAGATTCCGGTCTCATTATTAAGCCAAATATCATTTTAAATTCAGATGATATTAATAAGCATGACATAGCAATATTTCCCCATAATTATGATATGTATGCTAACTCACAATAAATATCAACTTTTCTACATTGAATTAACATTCAAATCATAACCCCACACTGATCTCTAATTACTTATACAAAGTAATTACTATAAAGTACGGTCTCACAAGCGAGGGTTATTACATACTCCCCCCTTAAGAGGGAATTTTGCCCCCAAAATTCAGTCATACCTCATAAGAAAAGATGTGGATATTTCTCCCGCATCTCATCCTCGCGTTCCCAAGTTGATTCGCTTGCATGATGATGACTCCAATGAACTCTCACTAGGGGCACCACACGAGATCTCAACTTTCGCTCCCCAAACTCAAGGATAGCAACCGGTTGTTCTTCGTAAGAAACATCGGGCTGCAAATCGATATCTTCGAAAGGAATGTGCCAAAGGGCACCTTCACACCTTCTGTACTTCTTCAAAGATGAGACATGAAATACATCATGGATTTGTTGTAAAGGTTCCGGCAAGGCAAGTTTGTATGCTACGGGACCAACCTTTGCAATCACCGGGAAAGGTCCAACAAAGCGGGGTGCAAGCTTTCCTTTCTTCCCAAAACGTTTAATACCCTTCATTGGGGACACTCGCACTAACACTTGGTCTCCAACTTCCAATTCCATATGTCTCCTACCCGCATCGGCATAGCTCTTTTGGCGATCTTGGCCTATCCGTATGCGATTTCGAATAAGCTCAATCTTCGAAGAAGTATCTTGGATCATTTCAAGTCCAAGGAACTTATTATCACCCACTTCCAACCAACAAGAGGGCGATCTACAAGGCCTGCCATACAGAGCTTCATAAGGTGCCATTCCGATAGTAAATTGGTATGAGTTATTATAAGCAAACTCAACCAACGGAAGGTATTGTTTCCAACTGCCTTTAAAGTCGAGTATGCACATACGAAGCATATCCTCCAACATCTGGTTTACCCTTTCGGTCTGACTGTCTGTTTGAGGATGATAGGAAGAGCTTAACTTCAACTCGGTCCCCATAGCTCCCTGGAAACTCTGCCAAAAGTGGGACATGAATATTTTATCTCGGTCGGAGACAATATTCAAAGGTACCCCGTGGAGTCTGACGATCTCCTCAATGAACAACTGGGCATAACGAGCGGTATCATAATCGGTGCGCACAGGTAAGAAGTGTGCCGACTTAGTCAAACGGTCGACAATCACCCAAATTAAGTCATGACCCTTCCGCGATCTAGGCAAGCCCATAACAAAGTCCATCGAAATGCTCTCCCATTTCCATACGGGAATCTCGAGCGGTTGTAACAAACCTGTCGGTCGCTGGTGGTCAATCTTAACCAACTGACAAGTAGTGCATTGAGACACAAACTTTGAGATATCCCTCTTCATACCCGCCCACCAATACAAATGGCGCATATCTTGGTACATCTTGTCCCCGCCTGGATGCACCGTGAACTTGGACCCGTGGGATTCCGCCATAACTGCACGTCTCAAATCCCCATCGTCGGGAACCACAAGTCTTCCATGGAAGCGTAGTCCACCCTCAGAACCAATTGAGTACGACTCCGCTCCCTCAGACAACAACTGGCGTGTATGGTCTTGACAAACTTTATCTCTTTTCTGAGCTTCCACAATCTTTGCTATAATCTTGGGAGTAACCGTAATCACGGAAAGGAATGCTCTCACCCCTGCATCCTCCAGGCTGAGTTCTTTCCACTTAGCTTTCCACACCTCAGCTAAGCCTCCATCAGGCTTTCTACTCAAGGCATCTGCTACCACATTTGCCTTCCCGGGGTGATAATGAATATCAAATTGGTAGTCTTTCACAAACTCCAACCAACGACGCTGGCGCATATTCAGATCCTTTTGGGAGAATAAGTATTGCAGCGATTTGTGGTCGGTGAAAAGACTAAACTTTTCCCCCAAGAGGTAATGCCTCCATATCTTCAAGGCAAATACAACGGCGGCGAACTCCAAGTCATGTACCGGATAGTTCCTCTCGTGAGGCTTCAACTTACGAGAAGCGTACGCAATAGGTTGTCTCTCTTGTTGAAGAACACCTCCTAACCCCAGAAGAGATGCATCAGTGAAGACGAGATATTCCAATCCCGGCTTTGGCAATGCTAGGACTGGAGTGGAAGTCAGTCTATCCTTGAGCTCATCGAAAGCCGCTTGACATGAACTGTCCCAAACAAATCTTACTCCTTTCCTGGTCAAATTCGTCAATGGGCTAGCAACCTTAGAACAACCCTTAATGAATCGACGGTAATAACCCACCAAGCCCAGAAAACTACGAACTTCAGTGGGCGTCGTGGGCTGACCCCACTCCTTCACCGCGATCACCTTACTCGGATCCACAGACACGCCTAGGGATGACACCACATGCCCTAAAAATTGAACTTCCTTCAACCAGAAGCCAGACTTCTCAAACTTTGCATACAATTGATGATCCCTCAATCTCTGCAGGACCAACCGCAAGTGAGCAGCGTGATCCGACTCCGTCTGAGAATAGACTAGGATGTCATCAATAAATACAATGACAAACTGGTCAAGGAAATCCCGAAACACCCTATTCATAAGGTCCATAAACACTGCAGGGGCATTGGTTAGCCCGAAGGTCATAACCAAGAACCCATAAGATCCATAACGGGTCAAAAAGGCTGTCTTAGATACATCTTGCTCTCGTATCCTCAATTGGTGATACCCTGTCCGTAAGTCGATCTTGGAGAAGTAGGAAGCTCCCCTAAGTTGATCAAACAAATCGTCAATGCGAGGTAAAGGGTATTTATTCCGGATGGTGACTTTATTCAACTCTCTATAGTCCACGCATAACCGGAGAGAACCGTCTCTCTTCTTCACAAACAAAACTGGAGCGCCCCACAGTGAGGTACTACGCCTAATAAAGCCCTGCTCCAGTAACTTCTGAATATGATCTCTCAGCTCTCTCATCTCCACAGGAGCCATTCGATAAGGATCTTTTGCGATCGGTCGAGTTCCCGGCATTAAGTCAATCACAAACTCTATTTCCCGACTTGGAGGTAACCCCGGTATCTCCCGAAAAATATCCTCAAAATCCCGAACGATGGGAAGAGAATCTAGGGGAACCACGACATCTCTAGATGCATCTTCCGCAATACAATATAAATAAGCACTCGTGCTCCCTTCCATACAAGGCATAACTACTAGGAACATCTCTTGTCCCGGAACCGCAAAAACTATACTCTTCCCATAACAATTCACTATGGCACGGTACTTCACTAACCAATCCATACCCAAAATTACATCGTACCCGACCATATCAAGGACGAGCAAATCGGCATCAAAACACAAGTCACCATGATTAATTCCTACGTTTTTACATACGAAGAAAATCAATGAGCCATCGCCCATAGAGGATTCGACGCTAGTGAAAGTACTTTCAGCAGATTTTATCAAACCCGTAGTCTGAGCAAAACTTCTAGAAATAAAGGAATGTGTAGCACCCGTATCAAATAGAATTCGACCCATATGCCCATGGATGAGAAACTTACCCTCGATCGCTGGTGGTGCAGGAGGAGCTGGAGGAAGCAAAGCCTCCTGAATATGGTAAACCCGACCGTACTGCAATTGCCCCCGTTGAGGAGGAGCAATCGGATTAGGCGCTTGGGGCGGAAACTGTACATACGGCTGCTGTGGGGCCCTTGGAAGATGCCCTCCAACCAACTGAGGACACGCCCTTTTATAGTGGCCCAGCTCCCCACACTGAAAACATTTATTCACCGCATTGTCCTGATTCCTACCTTGGTTATTCCGGAATTTCCCCGCACCTCGGCCCTGTTGGCCCCTACCTCCATTTCCACCTCTACCTCCCTGTGGTTGCTGACCACCTTGACCCTGCCTGTTAGCATTGTTGTTGCCACCGGCATTAAACCCACCGAACCGTTGACGCTTGGACGAATCCCCCTGCTGAGGATCCCTCTCAACCTGCTTGTTCCCCGAGGATTGGGACGAAGACGATGTTCCCCATCCGCTCCCAACTCCTCCCTGCCTCCCCGCTTGTCCCACAGTAACAACCTTCTTCTTGTTTAGCAAAAACAATCTGTGCTCCTGACAGTGAAGTAAAGCGGCATTCATCACACCACCAAAAGTCACCAGAGATGGGTTTCCCAGCAAATGTTGTTTTATTCGCCAATGTAAACCTCCCACAAACTTGGAGATCCTCTTAGCTTCTGGAGTTACCTCATCCGGTATAAAACTGGCTAACCGGGTAAACTCTTCCTTGTACTCGGCAATCGACCTCTCCCCTTGAACCAAATCCTGCAGCTTCCTCTGCATTTCCCTCTGAACTGCAGGAGGGAAATACTTTCCATCAAACAAAGCCCAAAAATTTGTGATGGACATGGTATCCCTTTGCTCGGGTGTCGTCATTGACTCCCACCAATGTAAGTCCGGTCCGACCAGCTTGAAAGTAACAAGAATTTGCTTTTTCTCCTCACTACATTCCACCATCCTAATATGGCGCTGCATATCTCTCTTCCACTGGTTCGCCTTGATAACATCCGAACCTCCCTCGAATTCCGGGGGATGTCCCTTAAGGAAAGACTCCCTCACCCGTTCCCATTGAGAAGGTCCCGTAGGAACTAGTGCTTCTTGTCCCCTCACTTGAGCTTGTGGCATTTGTTGGGCCACTGCAGTCATCGCGGCGTTGACAGCTTGGGCCGTAATATTTGCCACATCAGCGGCACTGATATTCCCCTGCTGCGGTGGAGGACCAAACTCATCCTCAACAACCCTATTACGTCTAGCGGGACGTCCTCTCTTCGGCGGCATCTGAGATAAATATGAGATAGAGTTAAAACATAGTGTAAGACAATCTATTTAGCAGAAGATCGCATACATAGGCAGCAAAACAATCCTAACATTAAGTTCTATATCAAAGAACGCTACGGTAGAACGTGACAAGTCCGCATAGATCCTAAAGACTCTAGAACCTGATGCTCTGATACCATCTGTGACAACCCGCTATCCGGAATAAAGGGTGGCCAGCCCTATACCCCGATAAAATAGGAAATCATTGATAAATATCATTCTCAGCATCACGATAATACGCAAAGTATAGGAATAACCACTCTATATTCCAGAAAATGGGTTATCAAAAACTTTGATTTGAATTGAAAAGAAAAAATCTTCAACAACCCATAATAGAAATAGAGGGTGGAAACCCCCACAAGCGTAGATAAGAAACCCAAAAGATACAAAAGGACCAAAAGAAACATCGGTCAATAACAACCATACAACATACAATTAGTACCAAGTATTACATAATAAATCCATTATACAATTACAACGGTTTGGGCAACAAGCCCGAATAAACTGAGCATAACTAGAAACATAAATAGAGGCGTCTACACAAAACTCCCGTGAAACCCGCACAATGTCACGGCTCCTCAAAACATATGGAAGGAAAGGTCATTACGGGCGACCGTGCGGCAGAACACCTGAAGGGATTATATATGTATACATATACAACAAGAAAGGAAAACCGGTCAGGGCCGGGTACATGCGATCAATAGATAAATGACAGGTATGACAATGATGCACAATAATCATGGATGATAGTCTAGCATGGTAACATCATATAAGGAGCTAAAACTGATAAAGGACTACATAGAGTGAGATTCATTTAAAACATAATTAAAAGGACATGTGAGTCTTTATCATCATTCATCATATTTCAATTTCAATCTTCTTTTCCATTCCTTATCAGGAATATAATTATCATCATGTGCTCTATATGGCACTAACTTCAATAGCATTCTCTTTGTGGCATAAATTTGCTCTTTATGGCATTAAGGTTCCATCGAGTCCAACTCGATAATTAGAATATTCATAAATATAAATATAACGATTCTAAGACCGCCCGTCCGGCTTTCCCCACTGTGCGCGTCCCTAAATAACCATCATCTTCCAGGGCCTAACATAAGACAACCTGGGATCCTATCGAAATCCTCGGGAAGCGGCCATATGCCTGCGGGGTAGTCAAGACCACACCCAGAATCTCCTACCCATCGCAGAAAAAAAAATAAAACAAGCGCTCATATGGCCTAGGACTATATCCACCCTGCATTCATTAGCTAGGGGACTTCACCTATCGCACGGACTTCCCTTAAGATGGTATTTAGAGAGGTGTGTAACATCCATTTATTAATTTCCATTACATGATTTAGTAAATTATCATTTACCTTATCAATATTCCCATTTTAAATAAATGTATAAGTTAAATCGGGACTATATGAAATTCGTACCGACATAGCATCCTCAAAAGGAATACAGACTCCAAAGTTCTTCCCAAGGCCTCTTTTAGGCTTTACTATAAACCATCAAGTCAAATCTAACTCGAGTTGAATTCTAAAGTCTCCAAATTGACTTTAATAGATTCTAGACCCTTATAAAACTTCAAGACACAAGAAATGCCTAAGCCTTACTTTAAATTCCCCCTTGAATGAATCCTAGATGAACCCTTTCGAGTCTAGGATGTCGACCCAACTCAACTAATAGTCTAAACCCTATGTTTACATCATTTAAGAAGGTCCCTAATCATTAGTCCTAAAGAAGAGGGGTAAAAATGAAAAAGAAAAATTTCAAAAAGTGCAGGGCTACCGAATCGATTCGCCCCCTTGGCCGAATCGATTCGGCCAGAAAGTTTGAGATTCTGCATAATTGCCGAATCGATTCGGATGAGAGCCGAATCGATTCGGTCAGAAAATCTGGGTTTCTGCATAACTGCCGAATCGATTCGGATAAATTCTGAATCGATTCGGTTCACAAGACCTGGGCACTGGAACTAACCGAATCGATTCGCCCAGGGGGCCGAATCGATTCGGGCCTGCGATTTTGCCAAGAAATGGCTATGGAGTCTTGGACTCCATTTTCTACCCCAACTCAAATTTCTTCAAACCAAACTTATATACCAACTCTAAAATAACATCAATGATACTATTGATCATCTGAAACCTCATGAATCACCTTTGAGTGAATCAAATTCATAAATACATAAGAAAACCCTAAGTTTGCTAAACTAAAAATCAATACACCATTACCACAACCAATCATCTATCTCAAGACACAAATAGCAAGTAAAAACTTGCCTTGGTTCAGCAAATATGCAGATTCCTTGGTGTAGTAGCAATCTCCCTCTCAATCTCCAAAGATTTCTCTCTTCTCTTCTCTTACTCTCTCTTAGGTTTAGGAATGGATTTTGGGGAATTTAGAAGACTTAATAGGCTTAAGTCGTGACTTAAGGTAAATGCCCCACTTAATTAACCAAAAGTGCGATAAAATAATACGCAATAGCATAATTAAGGTACAACCAGTCAAAAATGCCCAAAACTACAAAATACAACATGGCACATTACTTGACTATTTCGCACATTCCGGAATCAACTGCAACCTCCAAATTATCATTTGGACATTTTAAAATTCAATTTAGATTCCGGTCTCATTATTAAGCCAAATATCATTTTAAATTCATATGATATTAATAAGCATGACATAGCAATATTTCCCCATAATTATGATATGTATGCTAACTCACAATAAATATCAACTTTTGTACATTGAATTAACATTCAAATCATAACCCCACACTGATCTCTAATTACTTATACAAAGTAATTACTATAAAGTACGGTCTCACAAGCGAGGGTTATTACATTTAGACCCTACTGGTCCTCCTCACGACCCATTATACTCTATCAATAATAATCAAGGGATCCTACATATATAAACCGGATAAAACATAAAAGGGAAAATATGCAATTTTCCAGGACCAGTTGATCGATCGAGGAAAGGGGTTGATCGATCGATCATCGATCGATCGACATTCTTGGGTCGATCGATCGATCAAGCAGTTCTCACCCAGAAGCCGCATTTTAAACCTACGGGTTTCATCTTCCAAATAACTCCAAAACACCATTAACGATTCTCCAACTCCCCAATAACATTATCACTAGTTACATATAACTATATACATGATTTTCTACGTTAAACATGTCCAAATTCATCAAAGGTATGGAGTTAAAGGGGGAAAATCATCATATTTAACAAGAACCCTAATTTTCATTAAAAAAAACAAATTTTCATAAAACTTTCATTCTTTAAATTCTTTTCCAGATTTCCTTCTCCTAAACTCATTCAAATTCGTGGGCTATTCCCTACCTATGATTGGGATGTCCAGAATATATTTATTTCCATCAAGACATGTGATTAAATCCTCAAATTCCTTAAATTCTTTTATGAAACATGTGTATAAAAATCCTAATTTAACATGGATGGAACAATAACTAAAAGAAAATCAAGATAGAAACTTGCCTGGAAATTCAAGGGTTTGATTTGTGAATGAAAAAGGTATGGTTGCATTCATCTTCGTGTGATTTATGCTTTGGTGGTAGTGGCGGTGCAAACGGATGCTTTCTTGGCCTTAGATTGCTTGGAAAGCTTCCTACCCTCTTCTCTAATGGTCGTTCTTAAGTCTTGTGATTGTTAACCCTAAAAGCCTAACTCAAATGGTTGATATACCTTAGGAAAATTCGTGGGTTTAATTACCCAAAAATATTAAATGTCCAAAATACCCTCCCGAGATGCCAATTAGGCCTAAAAATGCCCCGAGGTCCAAACTAAACCCCTGGGTATACTTTTATGACTATTTTGACCCTTTCGGACACGTTGGCGCACTCGAAATGACCATACATGTGACTGATAATTTATTAACTATTAATAATTATAATTTAGTCCCAACACGATACAAGCGCATCCCAACATAAATTTCCATAATTGCCATTTTATTCACTCGTGATAATTTTAATAAAATCAATCTTATATATTACTTTACTCATCTAGTAATATTCAACAAATTCTCAACAATTACTAACTCATGTCCCTCTAGTAAATATTTAAAATAATTTTTGGATTAGTATTAAATTAATAACTCAATTTAAATTTAATAAATCCCCAATTTAAAAGCCATAAAAATACGGGGTATTACATAAGCTTCTCTCATATTAGAGGGTTGATAGAGTTCAAACGGGGCTCGGGAGCACCCTATGGCCTCTAGATCAGGGTTCATAGTAGAAAGGTGAGTACGCGCAAATCGTGAGGCTGATTCGTGCATGATATGGATCGTTCAATAGGGGATTCAGTTCCCTGTGAGAGTCTAATGGTCTTAGCTCAGGCTTGGAGGGTTAATCGAGGTCAAAAGGGTCTCGAGAGAGCCCAATGGCCTCTAGATTAGTGTTTGGATTGGGACATATAATCTTATGATGGGAGGAGGAGTGTTAAGGATATAAGGAGGTATTTAGGGTGTACCAGGATGGGGTGTCTACAAATGGTATAAAACTAAACAAAAGTAATGATATCCTCACCAACGGAGTCACTGTCATTGATTAAGGAACCAAAATACGTGGGTTATTTAATTATGTTGGATAGAGATTTCCAAGACATTCCAGACAACATAATTAAAAGATGTACTGTTTTCCTAATTCAAGGTGAATGATTAAATCTACTGACGAGAAATTTCATTTCACAAAGGTATAAAAAGGCTCACCGGGAGTACTTTTAATTAGGGGTAGAGAGAAGCTAAACTAAAATTTAATTAAAAGTTTAATTGTCACATATTTAATTAAAAATACTTTTTCAATGACGATTCTGAAATTTTCAAAATGGGATCAACTTTTCACCCACTTGTTTTAATCTTAAATGTATTACTTTCTAAATGGAATATATTTCAAGAAGTGGAAATGATATTGGATATTATTCTAATTGTAGAGGATCACAAACTTATTTAACGAATAGTTGACATCGATATTTTAAAAAGTGTTGTTATCAAGTCCTACTGTTAGCTTGACTTTCCTCACTGGCGAAGGGATTTAATCACGGTATCATGGTATTTTGATATTTTTAATTGATAAATATTTAAAATTAAATGTATGTATGTTTCATCCTCCACAATAGGGAAGTTCTATACGAATATTGAAATTTAAAGAATGGCTTGATGGGAATTAGACATGACGTTTAATCCCAAGGTGTCGTATTAGATGGCTCCAATGGAAATAAAGGAGATGAGAGAGAAACTTAAATAGTTGTTCTAGTAGGGGTTTATTCATCATAACACATCACCATGGGGATCTACAGTTCTCTTTATTAATAAATGGGAAGGTTCACTACAGTTGTGTGCTGACTATCGTGAGTTGTAAGAGGTGACTATGAGGAAGAAGTACCCTTTACCATGGATTGATGACTTGTTTGGTTCTTTACAAGTTGCTTTATTCTTCTAGAAGATAGATTTACATTTGGTGTACCATTAGTTAAGGGTATGGGAGGAGTACATGCAAAATACTTCACTTTTAAATCATCACAGTCCTTATAATTTTAGGATCATACCATTTGGGTTGACAGACACTCCTATCGTGTTCATGGATTTGATGACTGGGTGTTTTGATAGTATTATGATAAGTTTATCATCATCTTTATTGATGACATTTTGATTTATTTATGAAGGAGGATCATGTTGAGCATTTGAGAGTCTCACTTCAGACATCGCAAGAGCATAAGTTTTATGCAAAGTTCCAAAAGTGTGAGTTTTGGAAATGGTAGGTGCCGTTTTGGGGATATGTAGTTTTAGAGTCGAGATTATCGGTGGATCCAAATAAGGTGTCAGTTATTTTAGATTGGGGACAACCCACGACACCAATGGAGGTTCTTAGCTTTGGGGTGTTGGCCGGGTATTATCGAAGGTTTATTCTAGGATTTTTAAGATAGTGGGACCGTTCACCAAGTTGACTCAGAAGGGGAAACATTTTTTTTTATTGAGAAGTGTTGGCATGCCTTTGACACTATCGAGGTGAAGTTTACTTCAACTCTAATTTTTTTCTCTTCCTAGGAGTGGGGTTGAGTATTTAGTATACACCGATGCTTCCTCTAAAGGAATTAGGTGGAGTGTTAATACACGAGGATCATCCCATTGCCTATGCATTTTCAAAGTTTAAACCCAACAAGAGTAACTAACTCACTCATGATTTGGAGCTAGTGGCGATAGTGTTCACTCTACACATTTGAAGGCATTATTTATGGGGTGAGAATTTAGGCTCTTTAGTGATCATAAGAGTCTTCAATACCTGTTCACATAGAATGATTTGAACACAAGGCATTGAAGGTAATTCGAGTTTGTCAAGGACTATGAATTTACGATTCAGTATCACCCGAGGAAGGCAGTGTAATGGCAGATGATTTGCGTCGATGACCGAGCAATAATTTGGGACTTGAAGACGGATAATATGGACTTAATTTAGAATGGTTAAATTTCTAAATTTGCGCATGCTTATTACCTGATGCTTTAATGGTAGTACTCTCGGTAGTAATCTCCAAAAATGATGAAATTTAGTAGGTGGTCTTTGTTCATGATATAGGAACTTATGGGAACACATTTCAGATTACTTTGAATGCTTGGATTGTAAATAAAGCCCTTATGATGAATTATGGCCTTGAAATTTTAATTACATGTTTTCTTTTTATGCAAGGATATATCATGAGCCTTTAGTGGAAATATTATTGTTGTTGATAACAGAATTATCATGTAGACGATATAAGGATTACGACATGAACTCGTTTTAGTTGTTGGATTTGTGATTAGATGGTGGTGATGAACTAGTTGGTTTGGTTATGGACTTTAGATTCTTAGACACTTATTTTCCTTACTTCTCATATTTTCTTTAGTAAATTAAAAAAATATATGAGATGTTAAAGTGAGGAAAATAAGTGTCTAAGTATACAAAGTCAACAACCAAAACAACTTTAGCATCTCATAATGAATCTTTAATTAATTTATCTTACCAACTACCTTATCAAAATTGAAGTATATAAAGGAATTTCTCGTTTAGATTTCACTTCGCTGAGACGTCCCATGCATAGAGTTTAGAGACGGGTAGGGGTGATCACTCAAAATCTATAATAAAATCACTATACCTTAGTGTTTTACGTTACGAGAAGTTACTTGTAGGATTGTTATCCCTTTTTATCCTTATATAATATTTCAAAACGTATTTAAAGGATTTAATTGGTAATAACCATAGGGTGGGGTAATCAGGTGATGATGTTATAGAGAAAAGTGATAAAATATGTGTGAACTTGAGAATGTCAATGATAAATGAACATGTGAAACATAAATTAATTAATGAGTGCCGAGGAGGAACACCCATGTGTTAAGACATTTGATGGGCATAATTTATTATGAGTTGTTATTGCGTCACACCAAGTTGTGGAGTTCCAACGTTGTGAAGCATGAAGCTACGTATTGTGTGATGGTTTGATTTCGAATACCGCATGTTTTTAAATGACCATGTAGAAGGGGCACAAGTCCATGTTGATTAATTAAACAGGGATAATTAATTTGTTAAATAATTTGAGATAATGTTAATACATTGTGAGGTTGTGTTTATATGATCAGACATTCATATGGATTACATAAATTATGATTTTATCAACTACATATATAACTGCCTTGAGTTGCGTAGATAAGCAATTTGTTAGGAGTTTAACCCATTTTTTTTACGTGGTGTCTTTTGGGTGCTATATATGGACCTCTCGCTTAGCTTTCCTCATTCCATCTATCACTCACTATTAGTCTCACTCTTCGAGTATCTCCCACTTTGGAGACGATGTGGGTTTCTACCCTGTTTTGCTAATCATTTTACTTTTCAGTCTAGTCCCTTTGAGAGATTTTAGCTATCATGCATTATGGGACTTGAGTATTGTCTTGCATCACCTTGAATTTCATATGGAATTGGATGTAGGTTTTATAAAGGGATATTATTATATCATTCTTTTATGTATATGGAGTTTCATTATGAGATTTTATTAGAGGACTTTCTTATCGCTTTCATATATTTTGTCACGTGTTTCGCTGATGTCTTCATGATGAGCATGGTATTTAATTGTTTTAACAACCTATAATGTTTTTGATAATTGGACTAGATCAATGTGAGTATTGAAATATACGAGGTGTCATAGTGGTGGTCGTCATAGACTAACTTCACCGTTGATGGTCAATTTGATCTTTAATGATCAATTTGACCATCTTAGGTCAAATGAGGCCATTGTAGATTATATTAATCCTAGGATAATGTTGGCCATCATTGACCACCTTAACCCTTTGAGTTTAATTTTATCGTTAGAGATCAATTTGACCATCTTAGGTTGAATGAGACCATCGTAGGACAATTTTAGCCATCCTAGGCTAATATTAGTCGTCTATAAGGGAAAAAATTTCATCATTGCCCCTAGCATCTAGGATATGTCCATAGAGTCTAGTTTACATTGAGTATGGTGTATTCCGTTACATCCGTCCAGGAAATTCAAGTTTACACGTTCAAGAAGACGTATGTGAATATTAAACATCTTCCACATGCTCTACGACTTAACATAATTTTGGTATGGATTTTGTTTTGTGTTTCGTATATTTTTTACTAAGTATTGAATTATTTTTCTAAACATTTTTTTATCAAAACGAGGCATTTTCAAACTATTTTTCGAACAGATTTTATAATTTAAAAATTATTTTATCTTGTTCGAACGACTTCTTTATGTCGTATGATGGCTGCTTCTAATAAGGTTCGAGAGAGAGCTTACTCTTTTAGTTTTTTAAGGTCGCTAGATGGTCGCTTCTAATAAGATTAACATCTCGTTCAAACGACAAATCTAACTTGTTCGAACGACATTCCACTGCCTCAAAATTCGTGTTCACCTATAAATACATGTTTCGTGAAGATTTTTCTTTAAGACTTTTGATTTATGAAAACTACAAACCTGCTGCAAATAGTCTTCACTTTTTATTAGGGAAAAACACTTTTTGATTCACACAATCAAAAAGTCTTCACTTTTTGATTCCACATGCTCTACGACTTAACGTAATTTTGGTATGGATTTTGTTTTGTGTTTCATATGTTTTTTACTAAGTATTGAAATATTTTTCTAAACAGTTTTTATGAAAACGAGGCATTTTCAAAAAAAAATTGAATTGATTTTAGAACTTAAAATTATTTTATCTTGTTCGAACGACTTCTTTATGTCGTATGATGGATTCTTCTAATATGGTTCAAGACAGATCTTACTCTTTTAGTTTTTTAAGGTTGTTAGATGGTCGCTTCTAATAAGATTAACATCTCATTCAAACGACCTATCTAACTCATTCGAACGACATTCCACCGCCTCAAAATTCGTGTTCACATATAAATACTAGTTTTGTGAAGATTTTTCTTTAAGACTTGATTTATGGAAACTGTAAACCTACTGCAAATAGTCTTCACTTTTTATTACGGCAAAACACTTTTTGATTCACACAATAAATCCCCTATACTTTTGTTAATCATCTTTAGAACCCAAACACATTTCTATTGAAGTTATTATTGTGGAGACATTTCTTCATTGCTGATCTTGTGATACTCAAAAGTATTCATTGCTGAAGGAGGAGAACTGGTGATCTTGTGGTTCTCTAGGGAATCATTGATGATTGAAGATTGCGGTATTTATGAGTTCTCATGGGAATTCATTATTGTTTTTCCTCTATAGTGTTATAAGTTGCAATTTGGGAACTATAGTGGAATAAAAGGTTTCCCCTTCAGGGAATTTTCCCGAATCTATGATTAAATACTTTAAGGCTTTATTTCTTGAATCATATAGTTGCATGTTTAGGGTTTAATAAAAATTGGAATCTTTTTGAAGATTGACATTTAATTAAATAAGTTGAGTCCATCACAAGATAACTAACACCCTTCAAATTGGTATCAGAGTTGGTTGCACAAATTTACTGTGTTATCCTAGTTTCGCAAAAAAAAATTGAGATATTAATTGTTTTGAAAGATTTATTTTGGAAAATTGCAAATTTTATAATGGATTAACTTATATAATCGGAAGAACAAATTATGCATATTGGAAAGCCCGTATGAGATCTTGTTTAAAAGCTATTGATGAAAGAGTCTCACTTGTGTGTGAAAGAGGGTGAACTCATCCCACTATCACTGTGAATAATGTCAAGAATCCCAAACCCATTTCTGATGGGACTGATGATGAGTTTAAGTGGAGTACCTATAACTCCCGCTAACTTAGTGCTAATTCTGGAACCATCACCCCCGACGAGTTTTGCCGCATCATGATGTACACTACGTCTAAAGAGGTATGGGATACCCTCCATCTCACTCACGAGGGTACCAACACTATTAAGGCATCTAAGCTTCAAAATTTGACCACCCAGTTTGAGACTGTCACCGTGTTAGAGTCCGAGACTTTTAATGAGTTTTAGGCTAAGTTATCGGACATTGTTAACAAGAGTTTTAATTTGGGTGAGAAAATTTAGGATTTGAGAGTTGTGAAAAAGATTTTGTGGTCACTTCCATCCCATTTTATTCCTAAGGTTAATATTTTGAAGTCATTAGGTATATTAGATACACTTAGGTTAGAAGAACTTGTACGAAACCTTCAAACTTATGAGATCGACATGTTTCCTAAAACCATTAAGCCTAAGGATAGATGGATAACTTTAAAGACTAAAGTTAGGAAAAAGAAAAAGGAGAAATTTCATGAGTCTGAATTGAGGGTGAGGTTGATATCGATAACTTGGCCTTATTTACCAAAAACTTTAAAAACTTTCTCAAAATTTCCAAAAATAATTCTTCCAATAAAAAGATTTTTGAGAAAAACAAAAAGAAATATGAGGTCAAGGATATCGGTGAGAAAGAGGAAGATAGAAGGTGTTTTGAGTGTGAGGGCAAAGGGCACAAAGGTTTTGAGTGTCCCACTATGCTAAATCAAAAGGTCAAGAAAGTTGCTAATACGTCCACTCTTAGCGATAGTGACATCGAGTTGGATGATTCAGGGGGAGAATCACCACATGAAAAATGTGTTGCTTTCATGGCTAGTCATGTGAGTACTTCTACTTTGTCCCACAATGATGAGGACACTTGTAAACATGAGAGCTTAGATGATGTTTTGTGACATTCGAGAAATAGTGAGTGTGAGGATGAGATTGACAGTGAGGGAGAAAGGGATCTCCAAAAAGTATTTAGTGATTTGCACACCGAGACTTTGAAGGCAAAATAATGAATAAGGAGTTGTCCCTTAGGGTGATAGATTTGGAGAGAGAAATAGAAGTTTTGAGGGTATGTCAAGTGTTGGAGAGTTAAGTCGAGAATGTGAGAGTTTATTTGTATGAGTGGTTGATCGTCTAAGGCTGGGAAAATAGGGAATTGAAAGACCGTGGCTATTCTTACGAAAGATCTTCAATGATCAGTGGAGACTCGTGAGAAAGTTGAAGCCCGTGTATCCCAACTCGAGAGAGATCTCGAACGTTCCCGGTAGGTCAAGGTCACTTTAGAGGATACATCTAAGAAAGTTATAAAGGTGCTCCTCGGTCCTTCTTTGTGTAATATTGAAAGATGAGGAATAGGTTATGATGGTGAGTCTACTTCCCATGTTGCACCCCAGTCAGTTCTCGAGTTTTTGATAGATTTATATGGATCTCAACCTAACCCTCCTAGGAATATGTTTCCCCATAGGAGAGTGCGTCCTAAACATTTTGAGAGAGGTGTTCTTAAACCCGTTTATGTTTGCTCCCATTGCAAGAAAATAAGACACCTTTGGGAATTTTTCTTTAAGTTGACTAGTGTGTCTCATAGATATTTACATCGTTATGTTACTACACGTTTTCCCACATGCACTTCCACACATGTTACTCTGCATGCTCTAGCATATTAGTATTTGGTCAAGACTTCACATGATTTAATTGATGTTTTTCATAGGATGTCACCTCCTTTGGAGAACACCTCAGGACCTAATGATTGAGGTTTAAACTTGTTACTAGCATAGGATGCTTTTCAAGTTAATATCATTCATGCCTTTTTCTAGTATGTACTTCCATTGTATTTAGTTTTTTCCATTTTGATATATTTTTCAAAATAGCCAAAAAGAGTTTTGGTTTTCTTAAATTTTTTTGTAAAAATACAAAAAGATTTTTCATTTGTTTGAAAAAGTGAAAAAGCCAAAAAGATTTCATTTTTGATAAAATTTTTGAAAAACACAAGAAGATTTTTGTATTTCTTTTCAATCCATTTGTGGATAGACATTTAGGATGACTAAGTCACAATAGCATTCCATTATCCACGTGACTATTTAATAGTGTTTTGAGACACAACATCATTTCATTCATGGGCTTTATAATGTTTGGAGTCATTGAGATGTGACTAGTGATTACTTTCTACATGTTTGACTCATTATTTCCTTTAATGCACACATGCATGGATTTACTTTATCATTGTCCTTGTCTATCATGGGTTTGTCAAAGTGTTTTCATCTCAATCATGTCTTTAAAGCGAACCAAATGCGATAAAACGTGACAATGAAAGTACTGCTTGTAAGAACCATTGTCCAGATTGGAAAAATTGAAAATTATATCTCCGGTAAATGTGTTAATTTAAATGCAATGTCTCGGGTTATGAAAGTAAAAAGTTATTTGCGTGAATAGCCACCATTTGCAAAAGAAAAGAGCCTATATTATTAAAAGAACTCAAAAGAAAAAATATAAAGTGCTGGCCAAATTTAAAGAACATTGATGCCTCGTATATATGAGCATTGATTTATTCAAAACAAAAGAGTTGAGTGAAATATTCTTTATGTGAGTTTTGAGGGAGTTTAGTCGAAGATCAATGGGTTCGCATGTCCTAAAAAGGTCTCGTAAAAGCATTGCATTGTTTTAGACGTTATTGGTGTGAAAATCATTTTTGACTTTGATTTGTTGATTAGATTCAGTTGATATCATTTGAATTCAACATTTTTACACCTAAGGACGATTTTGAGTTCATTCGTTAGGAGTATCCAAAATTCATCGTGCACATATGCTATGCTTGTTTGAGTTGATTTTCCTTTCGAATTTATTCACACCCATCCATTCCATTTCCATGATTTGGTTATCTTAGTGTTAGTTCATCGTATGTTGTTTTTGTAAATTTATTTTTCCTTGAAAAATAAAAAATAGTTTGTGGACTCTTTTGAGATTATCCTTGCATGAGATTATTTGATATATGTTTTTGATGATTTACTAAGCTTGTTGTAACCCACTCCGGTTTATTATTCTTATTTCTTTTCCTTGTCTATTTCGGACAAAAAAGGGAGAGAATGAATTATGAATTATGGGGGAGTGAGAGAGTTTGAATTATAGGGGAGAATTGAATTGATTTGATTTATGATTTTTATCATATTTCATACTCAATACGCCATGAAGGTATTTTCTTTGTCTATTGTGTGTAGGTACACTTTGATAAGCAATTGAAAAGCACACATTTAACAAAGCTCAAAAAAGAAGATCAAGAGAAATCATGGGGATTTAAAGATTTGAAAGTTAAATATTTTTTGATGTCATACATGTTTAGTATCTTTCCTTTTTTCGGTTTTGGGAGGGTATTAAATTTGTATAGGAATTTGTTTGATAATTTGAATTTTTTATTTTGTACCGGAATCGCCATAGGGAGAGATTTATAAGGGAAAATTTTCCATCATTTCCCCTAGCATCTAGGACTTTTCTATATAGTCTAATTTACATTGAGTATTGCGTATCCCGTTACATCCGCCGAGGAAATTCAAGTTCACACGTTCAAGTAGACGTATGAAAATATCAAGCATCTTCAACATGTTCTACGACTTGACATAATTCTTTTATGGATTTTGTTGTGTTTTGTAGTTTTTTTTACTAAGTATTGGATATTTTTCTAAAGCGTTTTTTTCTAAACGAGGCATTTTCAAACAATTTTTTGAACTGATTTTAAAAATTAAAAATTATTTTGTCTTGTTCAAACGAGATTGATACATCATTTGAACGACTTCCTTATGTCGTTGATGGCCTGCTTCTAATATGGTTCAAGCGAGAGCTTGCTATTTTAATTTTGGAAGGTCGTTTCTTAGGTCGTTAGATGGTCGCTTCTAATGAGAATAACATTTTTTTCGAATGACATTCTAACACCTCAAAATTCTTGTTCGCCTATAAATATCTGTTTCGTGAAGAATTTTCTTTAAGACTTCTAATATACAAAAACTACAGACCTTCTAAAAATAGTCTTCACTTTTTATTAGGGAAAAACACTTTTTGATTCACACAATCAATCCCAACTACTTTTGTGAGTTATCTTTAGAACTCAAACACTTTTGTATTCACTACACCAAAAATATGAATTTGGCACGGTTTAAAACTGTGCCAGATGAAATATGGCATGGTTTAAAACTGTGCCAGATCAAATCTGGCACGGTTTTGAACTGTGCCAGAATCAGGTGTTCCAAAATGGTCATTTTTTTCTAGCACGGTTTAAAAGTGTGCCAGATTTGACCAAATAGGAACATTTCTGGCACACTTTTAAATCGTACCAGAATTTGATATTTCTGGCACACTTTTGGCATAGTTTTGAACTGTGCCAGATTGAGCACATTTTGATAAACTTTTGGCACAGTTCAAAACCGTGCCAAAAATTTGATACACTTTTAGCATGGTTTTGAACTGTGCCAAATTTTTGGATAAAAGAAAAAAAAAAAATTATTTGAAAACTAGAAAATTCACAAATTGCAAATCTTGCACGTTGTTGATAAACTAATGTACATACAAACATCAAAATATTACAAGTCTTTAGTAGTTCACCGACCAAAAAAAATTGGCCAGAGTTTCCTCTATTTTATGGGCATTCTAAGACCTGCTAATATAAAACCTGGATAACATAAAGCTCGCACGGCCACAAAATATAAAAAATAAACTTACAAAGGCCCGCACGGCTATAAAGTATTACAATAAAACTACAATAGCCCGCACGACCATAACACAAAAAAATAGAATCATGAATAAACCCCTTGTAGCAAACCATTGAGTTCTCAATGTGTTCCTTGTGAATAAATGCTAACGATAGAATGTTTTCCTATAAAAAAAGATACGATATTAATAACCAAGTAATTTATTAAAAAAAGCTTACTCAAGCTAAAAATTTATATATAGGAGTGGCAATTATTATTATATTCTAAAATTGAAAATCTTACACAAGTTATGACTACCTGAGCGGCCTGTGACTACGTTGTCAGTCCGTACAAGTTACATTGGTCCCGTGCGAGGTGTTCGTGCCTCTTACGGGGATGTTTGGGGGCTGGTTTGGGTTTTCACCCTCAAACAGCTTGTTTTTAAGCCTAATATATATATTTTGAAATTGTCATATTCTCAAACCAAGAGACCCGCGACTACGCAGTCAGTTCTTACAAGTTACATTAGTCCGTGTGAGGTGTTCGTGCCTCTTACGGGGCCATTTGGGTTTTCACCCTCAAACGGCTTATTTTAAGCCTAATCTACGTAATTTTGAAATTATCTTCATATTCTCAAACTAGGAGACCCGTGACTACGCAATCAGTTCGTACAAGTTACATTGGTCCCGCCTCTTACGGGGTCGTTAGGGGGCTAGTTTGGGTTTTCACCTTCAAACGACTTGTTTTCAAGTATAATCTATGTATTTTGAAATTATCGTCATATTCTCAAACTGGAAGACCCGTGACTACGCGGTCAGTTCGTACGAGTTACATTGGTCTCGTGCGAGGTGTCCGTGCCTCTTACGGGGCTGGTTTGGGTTTTCACCCTTCAACGACTTATTTTTAAGCTTAATCGATATATTTTCAAATTATCATCATATTCTCAAACCGAGAGACCCGAGACTACGCAGTCAGTTCATACAAGTTACACTAGTCCCGTGCAAGGTGTTCGTGCCTCTTACGGGGCCATTTGGGGGCTGGTTTGGGTTTCACCCTCAAACGGCTTATTTTCAAGTCTAATCTACATATTTTAAAATTATCATCATATTCTCATACCGGGAGACCCATGACTACGCGATTATTTTGTACAAGTTACATTGGTCCTATGCGAGGTGTTCGTGCCTCTTACGGGGCCATTTGGGGGCTGGTTTGGGTTTTCACCCTTAAATGGCTTGTTTTTAAGCCTAATCTATGTATTTTGAAATTATAGTCATATTCTCAAATCGGGAGACCCGTGACTAAGCGATTAGTTCGTACAAGTTACATTGGTCCCGTGCGACGTGTTCGTGCCTCTTATGGGGTCGTTAGGGGGCGCTTGTTTTCAAGCCTGATCTACATATTTTCAAATTATCGTTATATTCTAAAACTGAGAGGTCCGTGACTATGCTGTCAGTTCGTACAAGTTCCATTGGTCTCATGCGAGGTGTTTGTGCCTCTTACGGGGCCATTTGGGGGTTAATTGGGTTTTTACCTTCAAATGGCTTATTTTCTAGCCAAATCTACATATTTTGAAATTATCGTCATATTCTCAAACCGGGAGACCCGTGACTACGCGGTCAGTTTGTACAAGTTACATTGGTCCCGCACGAGGTGTTCGTGCCTCTTACGGGGCCATTAGGGGGCGCTTGTTTTCAAGCCTAATCTACGTATTTTCAAATTATCATCATATTCTCAAACCGATAGGCCCGTGACTATGTTGTTAGTTCGTACAAGTTCTATTGGTCTCATGCGAGGTGTTCGTGCCTCTTACGGGGCCATTTGGGGGTTGGTTTAGGTTTTCACCTTCAAATGACTTGTTTTTAAGCCTAATCTATCTATTTTGAAATTATCGTCATTATCTCAAACCAGGAGGCCCACGACTATGCAGTCAGTTCCTACATATTACATTGGTCCTATGCAAGGTGTTCGTGCCTCTTACAAGGCCGTTTGGGGGTTGGTTCGCGTTTTCACCCTCAAACGGCTTGTTTTTAATATTTGAAATAAATAACATGTAAGAAGCTAAATAATGCTAATATTTGAGGTAAAGATGTGAATTGACAAAAGTAATGCAAAATCACTTATTGGAGGTTATCCCCTTATTTATCTTCTCAAGGAATTACTATAAATTATTCTCACAATTAAACATGACAAGTATGTTCATTTAACCGTATATCATTCACAACATAAATATACAATATAAGCACCCCGAGACTAAGCTGCGGTACACACATACTCTGCTATCCATCCCGGTACATCACGTACATAAGGATCACGCATTCCGAATCTCTCAAGAATCGTTCTCAGATAACAACAATCACAATCAATGGAGGCGAACACAGTCACATCACATAGGTCACGCACATACATGTGCTCCCATGATCAGCAGACTTATTAACTTCCCAATAAGTCCTTCTTTGACCTATGTCCTCGAGGTACCAAGCTATATCCCCACGTAAGCACACAAAGAATAGATGGCCCTAAGCGAACGTAAACCTGCCGTGATAGCAAGTATGGTAGGTATGTCATACACATAAAATCATATACATATACTAAGCATACACACATCTTAGTAATTACCATAATTTATTAGTGGTATACTTCTCATTTTCATACCAACTTATAATGTTACACAATTCACATATCCCGCTTAATGCAAATATTTAAGCCGTCACTTGTTCTCACATCGTAATACTCACTCACGTCATAATTCACAATTTTCATTTTGTTCAAATCACACTTCTATGTTTTACTCCTCAATATATCCCAAATATCCCAACAATATCAATTAGTCATCAAGGCAATGGTATCTCTACAATTAAACCAGGTTACGGGACATTAGAAATCAAATAAGGCCAAAAAGGCCAATCTGTCAACTCGTTAGAAGTCTCATTCGAACGAGGTCGTTTGAACGAGAGTTTGTTCGAACGAAGTGGGCATCTAACGAGGTCTCGTTCAAACGAAAGGCATCGAACGAACATCCCACTCGTTAGAAGTCAAACTGTCAACTCGTTAGAAGCTCGTTCGAACGACCTGAGTAGGCCTTCTAACGGGGTGACAGTTTCGAGACCAGAATTCTCCTATTTCGTTTTTCCCAATTTTCTTCACCTCTAATCTCATCTAAACATCATTCCAATAGTAGTTCAAGGTTTCTAATCATTCCTAAACATACTTCAGTCGTATTTTAACATATTAATGGGGTCAATTCATCCTAAACAACACCCAATTATCAAATCTCCTAATTTTTCCCCAAACCTTATGAGTATGAACCCTAGAAAATTAAAGTCATCAATATCCATAATTAAATCCGTTTTTGTAACATGAAAGATGTATTTCTAACAGTATAATCACGCAAACACAATTCTACGTACAATCTCTTTATCAAAGCATGAGTTTTTAATTCCAATTTCATTGGTTTTTGTCATTCTCCTAAAAGAATGCAATTATATAAATTTCTACGCATGGAAGAAGCATGCGTTGCAAATAACGTAATTAAATATCTTGCCTTGGATTAATCTCTGAATTTGGTGTTGAATTGATGAAGTTTACTCTCTCCTTTTCTCTCAAGGTTGAAGGTTGAAGATGGAGGTTGTGTTTCTCTTTTGGGAACTTCTCCTAACCTCTCCTAGAACTCCCGTTGCCCTCAACTCTGTTTATTTGCTAGTAATGGGTTAGTGGGTTATGAAATTCCCTATTTTAAACTCCCAAAATTCGTTGGTCATAAATCGCCAAATTTCAAAATTACCAGAATACCCTTTTAAGTTGCCAGTATGGCCTAAAAATGCCCCGAGACTCAAACTAAACCCCGGGCTAGTGTTTTCTGACTATTTCGACCCTTCCGGATGCGTTGCTGCACTAAAAATGACCATACGGTTGATAAAAATAAAATTCACTTTTTAATTAAAATAATTATATTACTGACGCGACTGTCACACGCGTCCCAACAAAATTTCCAAATTGCCATATTTCTATCTCACGACAAATTCAATATTTTCAATATTCATATAACGTCATATGTACACATTATAGTCAAATACCAACCCACATCTCGTTAGTATTTTATCCGGATTAATTCTCAATTAATACACATTTAATTTAATTAATCCCATAAATAAATATCCATAAAAGTATGGGGTATTACATACTTCCCCCCTAATAACAGAATTTTGTCCCAAAATTCGGAACTAGAAAATACCTGGTAAAAAGAACTCATGGATAATGTTCGCGCATCTCATTCTCGCGCTCCCATGTGGACTCCTCGACACTATGATGCCGCCACTGAACACGTACTAACGGAACTATCTTTGACCGCAGTTTTTGCTCACTTCGGTAAAAAATAGCAATCGGCCCCTCTTCGTAGGAGCTATCAGGCTGGAGGTCGATGTCTTCCAAAGCAATGTGAGAATGAGCCAAATCATCCCTAAGATATTTCCTTAGCGAGGAAATATGAAACACATCATGAATCCTGTGCAAATGCTCCGGTAACCCAAGTCTATATGCAACAGACCCAATCCGCTCGATGATAGAAAATGGCCCCACATATCTCGGTGCCAACTTCCCCTTTTTCCCAAATTGCATAATCCCCTTCATAGGAGATACTCTGAGTAAAACTTGGTCCCCCACTTGGAACTCCCTGAAGAATCTTTTCGCATCAGCATAGCTCTTCTGCCGATCCTGAGCTACCCGAATGCGACTCCGTATCAATTATATCCTCACCGAAGTATCCTGAATCACTTCCGGCCCAAGTAGTTTGTTGTCCCCCACCTCCAACCAACATGCTGGGGAACGACAAGGTCTACTGTACAATGCCTCAAATGGAGCCATGCCAATGGTGAACAGGTAGGAGTTGTTGTAAGCAAACTCCACCAGTGGAATGTACTGCTCCTATCCACCTCCAAAATCAATGATGCACATATGCAACATATCCTCTAACATCTGATTTGTACGCTCGGTTTTCCGATCGGTCTGCGGGTGATATGCCGTACTCAACCGCAATTCTGTGCCCATGGCCTCCTGAAAACTCTCCCAAAATTGTGAAACAAATATCTTGTCTCTGTCAGACATGATATTTAGGGGCACACCGTGAAGTCTCACTATTTCTGCAATAAAAAGCGGGGCATACTGTCCCGTAGTGTAGTTTGTCCTTACGAGTTGAAAATGAGCGACTTCGGTCAACCTGTCCACAATTACCCAAATGGAGTCGTGACCCCTCTGTGACGCGGGTAACCCCGTAATAAAATCCATGGAGATGCTCTCCCACATCCACATCGGGACCTCTAATGGCTGTAGAAGTCCTGCCGGTCTCTGATGATCCACTTTGACCAGCTGACAAGTGGCGCATTTAGAAACAAACACGGCAATATCTCTCTTCATTCCACTCCACCAATACTGACGTCTCATGTCTTGGTACATTTTGTCCCCACCAGGATGTACCGCGAACCTTGATCCTTGAGAATCTGTCATCACCTCGTGTCGCAATTACTCCCCTTCCGGAACTACAAGTCTCCCATTGAAGCGTAATCCCTCGTCTGAGCTAACGGTATAGGACTCGGCTCCCTCAGCTAGTAATCGAACTATCTGCTCCTGACAGAACGAGTCATTTGCCTGGGCCTTTACCACCTTCATGACAATCTGCGGTGTAACAGTCATCACATACATGATCGATCAGGCCACTGCATCTTGGTGTCCCAACTCTTTCCACTTTGCCTTCCACACCCCTTCCACCTCATCTACTGGCCTACGGCTCAACGCGTCTGCTACCACGTTAGCCTTTCCAGGGTGATATTGGATATCAAACTGATAGTCCTTCACAAACTCAATCCACCTCCGTTGCCGCAAATTTAACTCCTTCTGCGTGAATAGGTACTTTAGGGACTTGTGGTCCGTGAACAATCGAAACTTCTCCCCTAAAAGGTAATGTCTCCAAATCTGAAGGGCAAATTCAACTGCCGCTAACTCCAAATCATGAGTGGGGTAATTCTTCTCGTGAGGCTTAAGCTTACGGGAAGCATAAGCTATGGCCTGACTCTCCTGCTGTAATACACCTCTAAGTCCTTGTAAGGACGCATCGGTGTAAACTAGATACTCAACTCCCGATCTCGACAATGCTAACATAGGTACTGAGGTCAACTTTTCCTTCAACTCATCGAATGCCAACTGACAGGAATCACTCCAAATGAACGGCACACCCTTACGAGTCAGATGTGTCAAAGGACCTGCTATCTTGGAGAAACCCCGAATAAAACTCTTGTAGTATCCTGCTAGGCCCAAGAAACTATGGATCTCAGTCGGTGTCATGGACTGTCACCACTCCCTCACTGCGGATACCTTCCCCGGATCAACAGATATCCCCCGGTCGGAAATAATATTCCCCAAAAACTGAACCTCCTTCAGCCAAAACCCGTACTTCTCATACTTTTCATACAGCTCGTTTTGACGTAGCGTCTGCAAAACCTGCCTTAAATGCTCAGTTTGCTCCTCCTCTGTATGGGAGTAGACCAGAATGTCATCAATGAAGACAATGACGAACTGATCTAGGAACTCTCTGAACACCCTATTCATCAAGTCCATAAACACGGATGGAGCATTGGTTAACCCGAAAGGCATAACCCGAAACTCGTAGGAACCATATCTCGTTAAGAAGGCAGTCTTCGAGACGTCCTCTTCCCTGATACACAACTGATGATATCCCGATCGCAAATCAATCTTTGAGAAGAAAGAAGCTCCTCTCAACTGGTCGAACAAGTCATCGATTCGGGGCAACGGATACTTATTCCGTATTGTGACCTTATTCAACTCCCGATAATCCACACACAACCTCAACGATCCATCCCTCTTCTTAACGAACAACACAGGGGCACCCCACGATGAGGTACTCCTCTGGATAAAACCCTGACCCAACAACTGCTCAATCTGATCCCGTAACTCTCTCATCTCAGCTGGAGCCATATGGTAAGGTGCGCGGGCCATAGGCCGAGCGCCCGGCGTCAAATCGATCACAAAATCTATCTCTCTACTCGGAGGTAATCCAGGTATATCCTAAAATACATCGACAAACTCTCTAACAACCAGAATCGAATCAAGTGGTATCACCACTTCCTTAGAGGTCTCCTCCTCTATATAGTACAAATGAGTGGACGATCCTCCCTCAGGATGAGGCATCGCCACTAAAAACATCTCCTGCCTGGTAATGGCAAAGATAATACTCCTACTAAAACAGTCAATCATGGCTCGGTACACAACTATCCAATCCACACCAATAATGGCATCACATTCGGTCATCTCTAACACTAACATATCCGCGGGTAAAGTAAACCTCCCGATCTCTATACCCACGCTCTACATAAAAGGGAAATCACGGAACCCTACTCAATGGCAAATCTACACAAGTAACCATACTCTTAGCGGTGTCTAACAACCCAATGGTGCGTGCAAATCTCATAGCAATAAAATAGTGTGTGGCCCCCGTGTCAAATAAAATACGCCCCATAGTCCCCTAAATAGAGAACATACCCTCAATGGCCGGTGGATCCTGTGGGGCTGTGGCCTGCTGAAGCTGATATACTCTCCCATACTGAAGTTGTTCCTGTTGAACTAGGACCGCTGGAATGGGTGGTAATGCTGCCATCTGTGGTGGTGCTGGGAGGGCGGCAGGAAACATAGGCCTCTACGACTCCTGGCGAGCACCCTACTGCTGCTGCGGGTCCCTGTCCCTATTAGGATAATCCTGGCATTTATGGACAGTCTTTCCACAAAAGTAATACTTCCCCGGGAAGTTCCCCCCTCTCTGTCCCTGCTGCCCTCGGCCCTGGTGCCCGTTACCATTCCTCCCCTGGCCATGCTGGCCCTGCTGAAACTATTGTTGACCATTCTGCCCCTGCTGGCCCTGATGGCCGTTCAGACCCTGATGGCCCTTTCGGAAACCTCCCTGTCAACGTTTGAAATTCCCCAATCTAAACCTCTTATGATCCCCCTGCAAGGAACCCTGGTCACCCTGCCTCTGTCATTGAACAGATTGTGCCCCACTGACACCGTTTCCCCCAGTCCTGTCCTTATGGCTGGACTCTCCTGATCTCTTGCTCTCATCCATGTGAAAGCGGTGATCCTGGTAGTGTAATAGTGAAACATTAACCACATCAGAGTAAGTGGCCAACGAGAGATTCCCCAACAAATACTGACGGATCCTCCATGCCAATCCATCGGTGAACTTCTGGATTTTCTTCTCTTCTGTCGGTATCTCCTCCGGGATAATATTCAGTAGATTTGTGAATTCGGCCTCATACTCGACCACAGTCTTACCCTCCTGCCTGAGATTCATTAACTTCCTCCTCATTTCCGTGTGAACAACTGACAGAAAATACTTGCGGTCGAACCGCACCCAAAACTCCTGTATCGTGAGAGTATCTCTCTCCTCCACGGTGGTAATAGACTTCCACCACTGCAGTGCAGATCCCACTAGCTTGAAAGTAGCTATTACTTGCTTCTGAACATCGGTGCACTCATACATCCTCAAGTGCCTCTGAATGTCTTTCCTCCACTGACTTGAAACCACAACATCGGAGCTACCTGTGAACTCCGGTGGGTGTGCTTTCTGAATAGCATCATATACGGGTTCCCAAGCAGACGGGAATGCATGTGCCTGAACTGGTACGGCTACTGGTGCCTGAGGTGGTGCCTGCTGTACAACGGCGAGAGCGGCATTTACCGTTTGGGATACAATGGCTGCAACCTCAGCGGCATTCATGGTGCCCTGTACTAGTGCATGCTGGGGCTCTGGCTGTGCATTCCTAGGAACCCGTGGTGCACGTCGTGGAGGCATCTGAAATAAGAGTAAAGTTCATAAGTTCGCAGTTATAAACTTAAAATAGCTGAAAAACGTAGCATATACAAAAGAATACAACAATCCTAAAACATAGGGCTCTACATCAAAGAAAGCTGAGCGGAAATATAATAAGCCGTACAGATCCTAAAGGACACCAGAACCTGATGCTCTGATTCCACCTGTGACACCCCGAATAATTAAATACTGGGTAACTACTCCTTTATTAAATTAATACAAAATGCCAAGTTGGTTCAGTTAACAGCATCACTGTCGAAAACATTTTAATAATTACTAACCACCTAGTATTTAAAAAGTAAGATGCCAAATTTTAAAATAAGTCTGATTAACATGCAACAAAAGAATTATGCAATAATAACATAATCATACACCATAAAGTCTTAATAAGGTAAGCAGCAATTAATGATAAGTCCGGAGGAAAACTCCTCACAACAATCCCAACACTGAAATAAATAAAACAGTATATCCTGAATTAATTACATGCCAACAATCTGAATACTGAAATATGAAATTTCTCTAATAGGAATGGGCGACATGCCCTAAAAATGATGAAAACTGAATATAGAGTCAAGAAAAAAGAAACGTCTACTAGCAAGGCCCTGTAACTTCCACAACAGCTACAACTCGTCACCTAAATGGAAATCCTATGCATGGTGTCCTTGTGGCTGGGCACCTAAAAGGTTTTTACAAAAAAATAGATTTGAAAGCAAACGGGTCAGAGCCCAAAAGTGGAGAGTATTTTAGAAATAGCAAGTGTTTTAATAACATTAAAACAATGAATGCAAAATACATGTTAGGACGTGCTCTCACATGTAATACTCACCTCTCGACTATTTGTGCACTCCTAACGTACAATACCCATCTAAGTGGTATTCATATCTAACTAAACTGACATAAGTTCTAACCCATCTACTCGATTCGCACTATAAGTCCCAACGTTAGCAAATTTAAATAGACATCTTTCCTTTAATTCTCAAACTCTCAATTATTAGCAACACAATTTACTGGAGGTTATCCCCTTATTTATCTTCTCAAGGAATTACTATAAATTATTCTCACAATTAAATATGACAAGTCTGTTCATTTAACCGTATATCATTCACATCATAAATATACAATACAAGCACCCCGAGACTAAGCTGCGGTGCACACATACTCTGCTATCCATCCCGGTACATCACGTACATAAGGATCAAGCATTCCGAATCTCTCAGGAATCGTTCTCAGATAACAACAATCACAATCAATGGAGGCAAACACAGTCACATCACATGGGTCACGCACATACCTGTGCTCCCATGATCATCAGACTTATTAACTTCCCAATAAGTCCTTCTTTGACCTATGCCCTCGAGGTACCAATCAATATCCCCCCGTAGGCACACAAAGAATAGATGGCCCTAAGGGAACATAAACCTCCCGTGATAGCAAGTATGGTAGGTATGTCATACACATAAAATCATATACATATACTTAGCATACACACATCTTAGTAATTACCATAATTTATTAGTGGTATACGTCTCATTCTCATACCATCTTATAATGTTACACAATTCACATATCCCCGGTTAATGCAAATATTTAGGCCGTCACTTGTTCTCACATCGTAATAGTCACTCACGTCCTAATCCACAATTTTCATTTGGTTCAAATCACACTTCTATGTTTTACTCCTCAATATATCCCAAATATCCCTACTATATCAATTAGTCATCAAGGGAATTCTATCTCTACAATTAAACCAGGTTACGGGACATTAGAAATCAAATAAGGCCAAAAAGGCCAATCTGTCAACTCGTTAGAAGTCTCGTTCGAACGAGGTCGTTTGAACGAGAGTTCGTTCGAATGAAGTGGGCATATAACGAGGTCTCGTTCGAACGAAAGGCATCGAACGAACATCCCACTCATTAGAAGTCAAACTGTCAACTCGTTAGAAGCTCGTTCGAATGAGCTTGTTCGAACGACCTGGGTAGGCCTTCTAACGGGGTGACAGTTTCGAGCCCAGAATTCTCCTATTACGTTTTTCCCAATTTTCTTCACCTCTAATTTCATCTAAACATCATTCCAACAGTAGTTCAAGGTTTCTAATCATTCCTAAACATACTTAAGTCGTATTTTAACATATTTATGGGGTCAATCCATCCTAAACAACACCCAATTATCAAGTCTTCTAATTTTTCCCCTAACCTTATGAGTATGAACCCTAGAAAATTAAAGTCATCAATATCCATAATTAAATCCGTTTTTGTAACATGAAAGATGTATTTCTAAGAGTATAATCACTCAAACACAATTCTACGTACAATCTCTTTATCAAAACATGAGTTTCTAATTCCATCTTCATTGGTTTTTGTCATTCTCCCAAAACAATGCAATTATATAAATTTCTACGCATGGAAGAAGCATGCGTTGCAAATAATGTAATTAAACATCTTGCCTTGGATTAATCTCTGAATTTGGTGTTGAATTGATGAAGGTTGCTCTCTCCTTTTCTCCCAAGGTTGAAGGTTGAAGATGGAGGTTGTGTTTCTCTTTCGGGAACTTCTCCTAACCTCTCCTAAAACTCCCGTTGCCCTCAACTCAGTTTATTTGCTGGTAATGGGTTAGTGGGTTATGAAATTCCCTATTTTAAACTCCCAAAATTCGTTGGTCATAAATTGCCAAATTTCAAAATTACCAGAATACCCTTTTAAGTTGCCGGTATGGCCTAAAAATGCCCCGGGACCCAAACTAAACCCCCGGCTAGTGTTTTCTGACTATTTCGACCCTTCTGGACGCGTTGGCGCACTCAAAATGACCATACGGTTGATAAAAATAAAATTCACTTTTTAATTAAAATAATTATATTCCTGACGCGACTGTCACACGCGTCCCAACAAAATTTCCAAATTGCCATATTTCTATCTCACGACAAGTTCAATATTTTCAATATTCATATAACGTCATATGTACACATTATAGTCAAATACCAACCCACATCTCGTTAGTATTTTATCCGGATTAATTCTCAATTAATACACATTTAATTTAATTAATCCAATAAATAAATATCCATAAAGGTATGGGGTATTACATACTTCCCCCCTAATAACAGAATTTTGTGCCGAAATTCGGAACTAGAAAATACTTGGTAAAAACAACTCTGGATAACGTTCGCGCATCTCATTCTCGCGCTCCCATGTGGACTCCTCGACACTATGATGCCGCCACTAAACACGTACTAACGGAACTATCTTTAACCGCAGTTTCCGCTCACTTCGGTCCAAAATAGCAATCGGCCCCACTTCGTAGGAGCTATCAGGCTAGAGGTCGATGTCTTCCAAAGCAATGTGAGAATGAACCAAATCATCCCTAAGATATTTCCTTAGAGAGGAAAATTAAACACATCATGAATCCTGTGCAAATGCTCCGGTAACCCAAGTCTATATGCAACAGACCCAATCCGCTCGATGATAGGAAATGGCCCCACATATCTCGGTGCCAACTTCCCCTTTTTCCCAAATTGCATAATCCCCTTCATAGGAGATACTCTGAGTAAAACTTGGTCCCCCACTTGGAACTCCCTGAAGAATCTTTTCGCATCAGCATAGCTCTTCTGCCGATCCTGAGCTACCCGAATGCGACTCCGTATCAATTATATCCTCACCGAAGTATCCTGAATCACTTCTGGCCCAAGTAGTTTGTTGTCCCCCACCTCCAACCAACATGATGGGGAACGACAAGGTCTACCGTACAATGCCTCAAATGGAGCCATGCCAATGGTGAACTGGTAGGAGTTATTGCAAGCAAACTCCACCAGTGGAAGGTACTGCTCCCATCCACCCCCAAAATCAATGATGCACATACGCAACATGTCCTCTAACATCTGATTTGTACTCTCGGTTTACCCATCGGTCTGCGGGTTATATTCCTTACTCAACCGCAATTCCATGCCCATGGCCTCCTTAAAACTCTCCCAAAACCGTGAAACAAATATCTTGTCTCTGTCAGACACGATTTTTGGGGCACACAGTGAAGTCTCACTATTTCTGCAATAAAAAGCTGGGCATACTGTCCCGTAGTGTAGTCTGTCCTTACGGGTAGAAAATGAGTGACTTTAGTCAACCTTTACACAATTACCCAAATGGAGTCGTGACCCCTCTGTGACGTGGGTAACTCCGTAATAAAATCCATGGAGATGCTCTCCCACATTCACATCGGGACCTCTAATGGCTGTCGAAGTCCTGCCGGTCTCTGATGATCCACTTTTAGCAGCTGACAAGTGGCGCATTTAGAAACAAATACGGTAATATCTCTCTTCATCCCACTCCACCAATACTGATGTCTCATGTCTTGGTACATTTTGTCCCCACCGGGATGTACCGCGAACCATGAGCCGTGCAACTCTGTCATCACCTCGTGTCACAATTCCTCCCCTTTCGGAACTACCAGTCTCCCATTGAAGCGTAATCCCCCATCTGAGCTAACGGTATTGGACTCATCTCCCTCTGCTAGTAATCGAACTATCTGCTCCTAACAGAATGAGTCATTTTCCTGGGCCTTTACCAGCTTCGTGACAATCTGCGGTGTAACAGTCATCACAGACATAATCGATCGGGCCACTGCATCCTGGTGTCCCAACTCTTTCCACTTTGCCTTCCACACCCCTGCCACCTCATCTACTGGCCTACGGCTCAACGGGTCTGCTACCACGTTATCCTTTCCCGAGTGATATTGGATATCAAACTGATAGTCCTTCACAAACTCAAGCCACCTCCGTTGCCGCATATTTAACTCCTTCTGAGTGAATAGGTACTGTAGGGACTTGTGGTCCGTGAACAATCGAAACTTCTCCCCTAAAAAGTAATGTCTCCAAATCCGAAGGGCAAATACAACTGCCGCTAACTCCAAATCATGAGTGGGGTAATTCTTCTCGTGAGGCTTAAGCTTACGGGAAGAATAAGCTATGGCCTGACTCTCCTGCTGTAATACACCTCCATGTCCTTGTAAGGACGCATCAGTGTAAACTAGATACTCAACTCCTGGTCTCGACAATGCTAACACAGGTACTGAGGTCAACTTGTCCTTCAACTCATCGAATGCCAACTGACAGGCATCACTCCAAATGAACGGCACACCCTTACGAGTCAGATGTGTCAAAGGACCTGCTATCTTGGAGAAACAACGAATAAACCTCCTGTTGCTAGGCCCAAGAAACTACGAATCTCAGTCGGTGTCGTGGACTGTCCCCACTCCCTCACCGTGGATACCTTCCCCGGATCAACAGATATCCCCCGGTCGGAAATAATATTCCCTAAAAACTGAACCTCCTTCAGCCAAATCCCGCACTTCTCATACTTTGCATACAGCTCGTTCTGACGTGGCATCTGTAAAACCTGCCTTAAATGCTCGGTGTGCTCCTCCTCTGTCTGGGAGTAGACCAGAATGTCATCAATGAAGACAATGACGAACTGATCTAGGAACTCTCTGAACACCCTATTCATCAAGTCCATAAACATGGATGGAGCATTGGTCAACCCAAAAGGCATAACCCAAAACTCGTAGGAACCATATCTCGTTAAGAAGGCACTCTTCGAGACGTCCTCTTCCCTGATACACAACTGATGATATCCCGATCGCAAATCAATCTTTGAGAAGAAAGAAGCTCCTCTCAACTGGTCGAATAAGTCATCGATTCGGGGCAACGGATACTTATTCTGTATCGTGACCTTATTCAACTCCCGATAATCCACACAAAACCTCAACGATCCATCCCTCTTCTTAACGAACAACACAGGGGGCACCCCACGATGAGGTACTCCTCCGAATAAACCCCTGACCCAACAACTGCTCAATCTGATCCCGTAACTCTCTCATCTCAGTTGGAGCCATACGGTAAGGTGCGCGGGCAATAGGCCGAGTTCCCGGCGTCAAATTGATCACAAAATCTATCTCTCTACTCAGAGGTAATCCAGGTATATCCTAAAATACATCGATAAACTATCTAACAACCAGAATCGAATCAAGTGGTATCACCACTTCCTTAGAGGTCTCCTCCTCTATATAGTACAAATGAGTGGACGATCCTCCCTCAGGACGAGGCATCACCCCTAAAAACATCTCCTTCCCGGGAATGGCAAAGATAATACTCCTACTAAAATAGTCAATCATGGCTCGGTACGCAACTAGCCAATCCATACCAATAATGGCATCACATTCGATCATCTCTAACACTAACATATCCGCGGGTAAAGTAAACCTCCCGATCTCTTTACCCACGCTCTATATACAAGGGAAATCAAGGAACCCTACTCAAAGGCGAATCTACACAAGTAACCGCACTCTTAGCGGTGTCTAACAACCCAATGGTGCGTGCAAATCTCATAGCAATAAAACAGTGTGTGACCCCCGTGTCAAACAAAATACACCCCATAGTCCCCTGAATAGAAAACATACCCTCAATGGCCGATGGATCCTGTGGGGCTGCGGGATGCTGAAGCTGATATACTCTCCAATACTGAAGCTATCCCTGCTGAACTGGGACCGCTGGAATGGGTGGTAATGCTTCCATCTGTGGTGGTGCTTGGAGGGCGACGGGAAACATCGGCCTCTGCGGCTCTTGGCGAGCACCCTGTTGCTGCTGCGGGGCCCTACCCCTCTCAGGACAATCCTGGCATTTATGGCCAGTCTTGCCACAAACGTAACACTTCCCCGGGAAGTTCCCCCCTCTCTGTCCCTGCTGCCCTCGACCCTGGTGGCCGTTACCATTCCTCCCCTGGCCATGCTGGCCCTGCTGAAACATCTGTTGACCATTCTGCCCCTGCTGGCCCTGATGGCTGTTCAGACCCTGATGGCCCTGCCGGAAACCTCCCTGTCAACATCTGAAATTCCACGATCTGAACCTCTTATGATCCCCCTGCTGGGAACCCTGCTCACCCTGCCTCTGTCCCTGAACAAATTGTGCCCCACTGGCACCGTTTCCCCCAATCCTGCCCTGATGGCTGGAGGACTCTCCTGATCTCTTTCTCTCAGCCATGTGAAAGCGGTGATACTAGCAGTGTAACAGTGCAGCGTTAACCAGATCAGAGTAAGTGTCCAACGAGAGATTCCCCAACAAATGCTGACGGATCCTCCATGTCAATCCATCGGTGAACTTCTGGATTTTCTTCTCTTCTGTCGGTATCTCATCCGGGATAATATTCAGTAGATTTGTGAATTCGGCCTCATACTCGACCATAGTCTTACCCTCCTGCATGAGATTCATTAACTTCCTCCTCATTTCCGTGTGAACAGCTGACAGAAAATACTTGTGGTCGAACCGCACCAAAAACTCCTATATCGTGAGAGTATCTCTCTCCTCCACGGTGGTAATAGACTTCCACCACTGCAGTGCAAATCCCACTAGCTTGAAAGTAGCTATTACATGCTTCTGAACATCAGTGCACTCATACATCCTCAAGTGCCTCCGAATGTCTTTCCTCCACTGACTTGAAACCACAACATCGGAGCTACCTGCGAACTCCGGTGGGTGTGCTTTCTGAATAGCATCACATACGTGTTCCCAAGCAGACGGGAATTCATGTGCCTAAATTGGCGCGGCTACTGGAGCCTGAGGTGGTGCCTGCTGTACAACGGCGAGAGCGGCATTTACCGCTTGGGCTACAATGGCTACAACCTTGGCGGCATTCATGGTGCCCTGTACTGGAGCTGGCTGGGGCTCTGGCTGTGCATTCCTAGGAACCCGTGGTGCACGTCGTGGAGGCATCTGAAATAAGAGTAAAGTTCATAAGTTCGCAGTTATAAACTTAAAATATCTGAAGAACGTAGCATATACTTCTCATTCTCATACCAACTTATAATGTTACACAATTCACATATCCCCGGTTAATGCAAATATTTAGGCCGTCACTTGTTCTCACATCGTAATAGTCACTCACGTCCTAATCCACAATTTTCATTTGGTTCAAATCACACTTCTATGTTTTACTCCTCAATATATCCCAAATATCCCAACTATATCAATTAGTCCTGAAGGGAATGTTATCTCTACAATTAAACCAGGTTACGGGACATTAGAAATCAAATCTGGCCAAAAAGGCCAATTTGTCAACTCGTTAGAAGTCTCGTTCGAACGAGGTCGTTCAAACGAGAGATCGTTCGAACGAACTGGGCATCTAACGAGGTCTTGTTCGAATGAAAGGCATCGAATGAACACCCCACTCGTTAGAAGTCAAACTGTCAACTCGTTAGAAGCTCGTTCGAACGACCTGGGTAGGCCTTCTAACGAGGTGACAGTTTCGAGCCCATAATTCTAGTATTTCATTTTCCCCAATTTTCTTCACCTCTAATCTCATCTAAACATCATTAAAACAGTAGTTCAAGGTTTCTAATCATTCCTAAACATACTTCAGTCGTATTTTAACATATTTATGGGGTCAATTCATCCTAAACAACACCCAATTATCAAATCTCCTAATTTTTCCCCAAACGTTATGAGTATGAACCCTAGAAAATTAAAGTCATCAATATCCATAATTAAATCCGTTTTTGTAACATGAAAGATGTATTTCTAACAGTATAATCACCCAAACACAATTCTACGTACAATCTCTTTATCAAAACATGAGTTTCTAATTCCAATTTCATGGGTTTTTGTCATTCTCCCAAAACAATGCAATTATATAAATTTCTACGCATGGAAGAAGCATTCGTTGCAAATAACGTAATTAAACCACTTGCCTTGGATTAATCTCTGAATTTGGTGTTGAATTGATGAAGGTTGCTCTCTCCTTTTCTCCCAAGGTTGAAGGTTGAAGATGGAGGTTGTGTTTCTCTTTTGGGAACTTCTCCTAACCTCTCCTATAACTCCTTTTTCCCTCAACTCAGTTTATTTGGTGGTAATGGGTTAGTGGGTTATGAAATTCCCTATTTTAAACTCCCAAAATTCATCGGTCATAAATCCCCAAATTTCAAAATTACCAGAATACCCTTTTAAGTTGCCGATATGGCCTAAAAATGCCTCAGGACCCAAACTAAACCCCCGGCTAGTGTTTTCTGACTATTTCGACCCTTCCGGACGCGTTGGCGCACTCAAAATGACCATACGGTTGATAAAAATTAGATTCACTTTTTAATTAAAATAATTATATTCCTGACGCGACTGTCACACGCGTCCCAACAAAATTTCCAAATTGTCGTATTTCTATCTCACGGAAAATTCAATATTTTCAATATTCATATAACGTCATATGTACACATTATAGTCAAATACCAACCGACATCTCGTTAGTATTTTATCCCGATTAATTCTCAATTAATACACATTTAATTTAATTAATCACATAAATAAATATCCATAAAAGTACGGGGTATTACACACCCCGCCTAATTAAATACTGGGTGATAAGTCCTTTATTAAATTAAAAATCAATGTGAACGGTGTGGTCCATTCTTAGCATCATTGTTGAAAATAATTTTCCTTTTTAATCATCCTAAATAATTAAGCTAAGTGTCAAAACAATATAAATTAATTTATTTATTAAATTCCATTATGAAAACCTCTTAAGTATAAACCAGTTTGGATAACACAAACGATAAAGATACCAATCATCAAAGGAAACATGCCAGCTAGACTACTCAAATCCAAATAAATAACCACAACTACCGACAACGTGATAGATAAAATAATCCCAAATGAAAGCAGAATACTGAAATAATAGAAGTATATGAAATCCCTATCAAGTCTAAACAAGTGTCGGGAAATGGGCGACAGATGCCCTAACAAGAGGAACTAAATAGAAATCTGAGGATCCAAAAAGAGGAAGCATCTATTACAATGACCTGCAACTCCCACACAAGCTGCAGCACGTCCAATTCAACGAAACTACGCCCGACGCCCCTGTGGTTGGCCACCTACAATATATACATATATACAAGAGAGTGAAAATGATAGGGAATTGGTCAGTGCCCGATCATAAAACAATTTTTAAAATGGTTTAGCAAGTATTTAAAATGCTTACTAGCTAATATGACAACCATGATAGTATACGACACTCTCTTGAGAATTTTCACCTCTCATCTAGTGTTCATGCCTACTGTACTACTAAAATGACTCATAAGTCTATCTAATTCATCTCCTATAAATTATGATTCGTAAGGTCACAAGTCTATGATTTTAGTTTAGAGATAAATCTCTTGATGATTACTTACGTCGATTATGTATTTCTCAATAGTGTTGTGAAGTTCCCGAACACTTAATAAAATTTTGGAGCATTTATTCATTATTTATCTACTTATACGTAGAGTAGAAGAATTCCATATATACATATATATATTAATCACTCATATAATATATATACTATCGGTACCCCACATAAAATCTGTGGTGATAGCATACTCTGCTATCTAGTCCACGTATATCTCGTATAAGGGAAATACTAGTTCGGAATCACTCTCGAACTGTATTAACACAATACACACAAATTGGAGGCAAATCATAGTTCCAAGTCATTAAGAGGTCAGCACATACCCCTCACGTCTCTTAGGACCGTCTGACTATCATTCTCAAATAGCCTCCTGTGTTCTAGGGTACGAGTCAATATCCTCCATAAAGGTCCCATCGAGATAAGACTGTCCTGGCGCGGCAACCTCCGTGATAACAAGTAGCACGAGTATGATTATATATAGATATTGTCACGCCCCGACTTAATTAACCTAAAATCATCCTTTTTTTAGAGATAAATTCCATTAGACATTACTTTGCTTCAGTCCTTTCCGAAAATAGCACCCGATTTTTTTTCTTTCCTTTTACTTTTTCAAAAGCATGTTTGGATGAAAACGTAACCACCTTAACATGTAATTTAGTAGTACTAAACAACTTTATAAAAAAACATCTTTAGTTTAACATTTACTCAAAAATCTTGTTTATATTTAACCCATAATAGATATCCGTCACTCCCCCGTTTTAAGGTCCTAACTTGACAGTGAACTCCAAATGATAGGCATACCTAAAACATAACATTATAGGAGTGTAAACAGCACAAGCTTAGTGAATGACCACATTCCACACATACACCACATATATATAACCAATTTGACTAACAATTTTTTTTTCTAATGTCATAACCCAACAAGAATTGTGTAACTCTTGCAAGCCTGGACCCGCCAGAGTCCAATTAACCCACCACAGTTAAAGGGGACCACCATATCCCATAATTAGGCACGAGTACAACAAACCTTTAAGTTGGATTAATGAGACCGCCACATCCCATAAGACCCACCAAAGTCATTAACATTAGATAAAGGACCCACCACAGTCCATAACATTATATAACATCTGAAAACATTCTTAATCATATGCATTTGTTTCATAAATACAACATCACTCCCGTAAGCATCTTAACACATGAGTTTAACTACACATTTCCATATGAACATATAAGCATATATATATATTTCATAGGATAGGTCACTCACCTTGAATTTTGTACTAAGATTAATACAAAAACTATTTCCTTGGTATTGTAGTTATCCCCTTCCCCACCTAACAATTCAACATCATTAGTATTTGAATACACTAAATCACATTAAAATCAGTAACACATCACATCAGTTGGTCAATCTAACATAAATGAAAATTAATTGAATATGATACTTAACATTTCTATAACACCTTGTTCATTAGGGTTCTAACACAATTTAAGAAATTAAATTACAAATTCTCTACATAAAGTTATGCCCATTTTATTACAACCTTTTCTAAATCATTTCTGGAGAAAAACAACAACAAAACTTCTACTTCAACACAACCCCAAGCCAAAACAGAAGGTATTTTATTTTTCCATTCAATTATATCATACTAATATATGTTCTCTAACATTTACAATTGGAATTTCTTGATTTCAACAAGTATTAAATGATTTATGCCACTTTTAACACATCTAGGTCTGAGTAGACCATCAAAGCATAACTTAACATTTTTCAAGCATATATGACCTCCACTTCGGTTATAAATCATGGGAACATATATTAAACATATTGAATAATATAAAATTAAAGTGTTATAATCTTTAGAGTTCATTTTCTAAGTCAAGTAAAAAGTCGAACACCTGGTGTGCACTATTACACTTTTGGGACTAATTTTATACCCAAACTTCAAACTATCACCCAAGATTCATTTCTTGGTATTTTTACATAATTTTCGTATATGACATGTATATATAAGTTTAGTTTCAGATACAACAATTTGATTAACATGATGATTACACTCTTAGTTGTATGAATTCATCATACTTCATATATACAACCTACACATACCCACCTACACGTAACAACACATATTTTATCACCCCCAAATATGATCTTTAATATCATATAAAAAAACCTATATCATGTATAGAATGAAATTTAGAAGTTAAATCTTACCTAAGTACCTTTGGATACATAAGCTTGTTTATCTCTCGATAATCTTCCTTAATGCTTGACTAATTCATCCTAACCTCTCTTTCTTCCATGTAACTCTCAAACCCACTTGAAATTCTGATGAATAATAAGGGAGGTTTTTAAGATCTTTAAGTCGGCATACGGAATCTCCCCTTGGTCCAATCAAAACAATCCATGTGTTCCACTAATAAGACAAAATACAACATTTAATGAATAGACATATTTGGCCTTGTTTCTTAATTTCATCAGAACTCCTTACTTGGACATCTGTTTTATACACCGTTTGTTGTGTTATAAACTTAGCTCATATATCTACAACTTTTATATTTTGTGTTTTCCACAAATCATAAAACTAGTATGCCTAATTTGGGCCCGAACAGAAGGGTAGAAATTTGTCAAAAATCTCAAAACTTTCACATTTGGCGACCTAACAATGCCAATTTGAGCCAACACCTTGGTTTAATTTTATAAACATAATGATGCATTAGAAACATATTTTCATGATGCAATTAACCACATAACTAATCATATGATCTAAATAAGTTATCCCTGATCATAAGCTTGATTAATATCTAATGCAACCAACACATATATCACATGAGTATGCATCCCCCAAATATGATAATTAACATGTTTAACACCCCTCACCAATATATAAGTTAAAACTTATACTTAATCATATAATTAACATTTCTAATCACATTTAGGGACTTACAATTCTACCCCTCTTATAAAAATTTCATCCTCATAATTTAATGCATAAGAACTTTCCAAAAGATGCGGATATCACACCTTCATGTTATTCTCTCTTTCCCAGGTGGCATACTCCACATTTTGATTTCTCCATGTTACCTTAACTAATGGAATGGTTTTATTACGTAACGCTCGTTCTTTTCAATCTAAAATAACAATTGGTTCCTCTATGTAGGTCAAGTCATCTTTAAGCTCTATCGGTTATGAAATAAACACATGTGAAGGATCAACCACATACTTACATAACATTGATACATAAAAAAAACATCGTTTATAGGAGATCATTCTTGTATAAAATCCAATTTGTAATCTACAACTCCAACTCATTTCACTATTTCATAAGTCCAATGTTCCAAGCACTGAATTTTCCATTTTTTTCTCAAATCTCATAACCCCTCTTAAAGGAGAAACACGTAGGAAAACTCTATCACCTTCCTCGAATTTTAATTCCTTCCTTATGTTGTCTGGATAACCTTTTTGTCTACTTTGCACCACCTTCAAGTGATTATGAATAAAATTTATCTTCTCAGTAGTCAGTTGCACAATTTCTAGCCCAAGTAGTTTTCGTTCGTCTACTTTTGTCCAACACACTAGGGTCTTGCACTTTCTCCAATACAAGGCTTCATATGGATCCATCTCAATACTCGAATGATAACTATTATTATAATCAACTATATTAATGACAAGTGTTCATCCCAACTTACCTTGGACTCTAATATATAAATTTGTAATATGTCTTCGAGTGTTTGGGTCATTCTCTCTGACTACCCATCGGTCTGAGGATGAAAAATTGTACTAAATTTCAATTTAGTCCCCAAAACTTGTTGTAAACTAGGCTAAAAGTGTGAAGTAAATTTAGGATTTCGATTAGAGATAATAGAAATAGGTGAAACATGCAATCTAATTATCTCATACATATATATGTTGGCATATCTATCCATGGAATAAGTAGCTTTAAAGGGAAAAAAATATGCAGACTTAGTTTATCTAGCAACGATAACCCAAATAGAATCAAACCCTCGGGATGATTTTGGTAAAACTATAACAAAATTGGTAGTAACATACTCATGTTTCCTCTCAGGAATAGTTAAGGACTATAGTAAACTACATGGCTTTTGATTCTCCGCCTTCACTTACTGACAATCAGTCATCTAGCAATAAAGTCTGCAACATTGTTTTTAATTTCGAGCCACCAATAACATTGTTTCAAATTTATATAAAGTTCCATGCTTCCTGGATACATAGAATATAAAGAACAATGGGCCTCCTTTAAAATCTTTCTCCTTAAATTAGGCACATTAGGTACACACAAACGGTTATCATACATAACAATGTCATTATTATAGCTAGAAAATTCATATGCTTTACCCTCATATTGTCTTTGATATTCTCCAGTTCTATATATCCTTCTTGGATTGTCATATCCATTCTATCAACATAGGTCTACATTTAAATGCCCCAGTATTCCACACAACATAGGATAGGTCACTCACCTTGAATTTGGTACAAAGACTAATACCAAAACTATTTCCTTGGTATTGTAGTTAGCCTCTTCCCCACCTAACAATTCAACATCATTAGTATTTGAATACACTAAATCACATTAAAATCAGTAACACATCACATCAGTTGGTCAATCTGACATAACTCATAATTAATTGAATATGATACTTCCCATTTCTATAACACCTTGTTCATTAGGGTTCAAACACAATTTACAAAATTAAATTACAAATTCTCTACACAAAGTTATGCCCGTTTTATTACAACCTTTTCTAAATCATTTCTGGAGAAAAACAACAACAAAACTTCTACTTCAACATAACCCCCAAGCCAAAACAGAAGGTATTTTATTTTCCCCTTCAATTATATCATACTAATATATGTTCTCTAACATTTTCAATTGGAATTTCTTGATTTCAACAAGTATTAAATGATTTATGCCACTTTTAACACATCTAGGTCTGAGTAGACCATCAAAGCATAACTTAACATTTTTCAAGCATATATGACCTCCACTTCGGTTACAAATCATGGGAACATATATTAAACATATTGAATAATATAAAATTAAAGTGTTATAATCTTTAGAGTTCATTTTCTAAGTCAAGTAAAAAGTCGAACACCTGGTGTGCACTATTACATTTTTGGGACTAATTTTAAACCCAAACTTCAAACTATCACCCAAGATTCATTTCTTGGTATTTTTACATAATTTTCGTATATGACATGTATATATAAGTTTAGTTTCAGATACAACAATTTGATTAACATGATGATTACACTCTTAGTTGTATGAATTCATCATACTTCATATATACAACCTACACATACCCACCTACACGTAACAACACATATTTTATCACCCCCAAATATGATCTTTAATATCATATAAAAAAACCTATATCATGTACATAATGAAATTTAGAAGTTAAATCTTACCTAAGTACCTTTGGATACATAAGCTTGTTTATCTCTCGATAATCTTCCTTAATGCTTGACTAATTCATCCTAGCCTCTCTTTCTTCCATGTAACTCTCAAACCCACATGAAATTCTGATGAATAATAAGGGAGGTTTTTAAGATCTTTAAGTCGGCATACGGAATCTCCCCTTGGTCCAATCAAAACAATCCGTGTGTTCCACTAATAAGACAAAATACAACACTTAATGAATAGACATATTTGGCCTTGTTTCTTAATTTCATCAGAACTCCTTACTTGGACATCTGTTTTATACACCGTTTGTTGTGTTATAAACTTAGCTCATATATCTACAACTTTTATATTTTGTGTTTTCCACAAATCATAAAACTAGTATGCCTAATTTGGGCCCGAACAGAAGGGTAGAAATTTGTCAAAAATCTCAAAACTTTCACATTTGGCGACCTAACAATGCCAATTTGAGCCAACACCTTGGTTTAATTTTATAAACATAATGATGCATTAGAAACATATTTTCATGATGCAATTAACCACATAACTAATCATATGATCTAAATAAGTTATCCCTGATCATAAGCTTGATTAATATGTAATGCAACCAACACATATATCACATGAGTATGCATCCCCCAAATATGATAATTAACATGTTTAACACCCCTCACCAATATATAAGTTAAAACTTATACTTAATCATATAATTAACATTTCTAATCACATTTAGGGCCTTACAATTCTACCCCTCTTATAAAAATTTCATCCTCATAATTTAATGCATAAGAACTTTCCAAAAGATGCGGATATCACACCTTCATGTTATTCTCTCTTTCCCAGGTGGCATACTCCACATTTTGATTTCTCCATGTTACCTTAAATACTGGAATGGTTTTATTACGTAACGCTCGTTCTTTTCAATCTAAAATAACAATTGGTTCCTCTATGTAGATCAAGTCATCTTTAAGCTCTATCGGTTATGAAATAAACACATGTGAAGGATCAACCACATACTTACATAACATTGATACATAAAAAAAACATCGTTTATCGGAGATCATTCTTGTATAAAATCCAATTTGTAATCTACAACTCCAACTCATTTCACTATTTCATAAGTCCAATGTTCCAAGCACTGAATTTTCCATTTTTTTCTCAAATCTCATAACCCCTCTCAAAGGAGAAACACGTAGGAAAACTCTATCACCTTCCTCGAATTTTAATTCCTTCCTTATGTTGTCTGGATAACCTTTTTGTCTACTTTGCACCACCTTCAAGTGATTATGAATAAAATTTATCTTCTCAGTAGTCAGTTGCACAATTTCTAGCCCAAGTAGTTTTCGTTCGTCTACTTTTGTCCAACACACTAGGGTCTTGCACTTTCTCCAATACAAGGCTTCATATGGAGCCATCTCAATACTCGAATGATAACTATTATTATAATCAACTATATTAATGACAAGTGTTCATCCCAACTTACCTTGGACTCTAATATATAAATTTGTAATATGTCTTCGAGTGTTTGGGTCATTCTCTCTGACTACCCATCGGTCTGAGGATGAAAAATTGTACTAAATTTCAATTTAGTCCCCAAAACTTGTTGTAAACTAGGCTAAAAGTGTGAAGTAAATTTAGGATTTCGATTAGAGATAATAGAAATAGGTGAAACATGCAATCTAATTATCTCATACATATATATGTTGGCATATCTATCCATGGAATAAGTAGCTTTAAAGGGAAAAAAATATGCAGACTTAGTTTATCTAGCAACGATAACCCAAATAGAATCAAACCCTCGGGATGATTTTGGTAAAACTATAACAAAATTGGTAGTAACATACTCATGTTTCCTCTCAGGAATAGTTAAGGACTATAGTAAACTACATGGCTTTTGATTCTCCGCCTTCACTTACTGACAATCAGTCATCTAGCAACAAAGTCTGCAACATTGTTTTTAATTTCGAGCCACCAATAACATTGTTTCAAATTTATATAAAGTTCCATGCTTCCTGGATACATAGAATATAAAGAACAATGGGCCTCCTTTAAAATCTTTCTCCTTAAATTAGGCACATTAGGTACACACAAACGGTTATCATACATAACAATGTCATTATTACAGCTAGAAAATTCATATGCTTTACCCTCATATTGTCTTTGATATTCTCCAGTTCTATATATCCTTCTTGGATTGTCATATCCATTCTATCAACATAGGTCTACATTTAAATGCCCCAGTATTCCACACAACATAGGATAGGTCACTCACCTTGAATTTGGTACAAAGACTAATACCAAAACTATTTCCTTGGTATTGTAGTTAGCCTCTTCCCCACCTAACAATTCAACATCATTAGTATTTGAATACACTAAATCACATTAAAATCAGTAACACATCACATCAGTTGGTCAATCTGACATAACTCATAATTAATTGAATATGATACTTCCCATTTCTATAACACCTTGTTCATTAGGGTTCAAACACAATTTACAAAATTAAATTACAAATTCTCTACACAAAGTTATGCCCGTTTTATTACAACCTTTTCTAAATCATTTCTGGAGAAAAACAACAACAAAACTTCTACTTCAACATAACCCCCAAGCCAAAACAGAAGGTATTTTATTTTCCCCTTCAATTATATCATACTAATATATGTTCTCTAACATTTTCAATTGGAATTTCTTGATTTCAACAAGTATTAAATGATCTATGCCACTTTTAACACATCTAGGTCTGAGTAGACCATCAAAGCATAACTTAACATTTTTCAAGCATATATGACCTCCACTTCGGTTACAAATCATGGGAACATATATTAAACATATTGAATAATATAAAATTAAAGTGTTATAATCTTTAGAGTTCATTTTCTAAGTCAAGTAAAAAGTCGAACACCTGGTGTGCACTATTACACTTTTGGGACTAATTTTAAACCCAAACTTCAAACTATCACCCAAGATTCATTTCTTGGTATTTTTACATAATTTTCGTATATGACATGTATATATAAGTTTAGTTTCAGATACAACAATTTGATTAACATGATGATTACACTCTTAGTTGTATGAATTCATCATACTTCATATATACAACCTACACATACCCACCTACACGTAACAACACATATTTTATCACCCCCAAATATGATCTTTAATATCATATAAAAAAACCTATATCATGTACATAATGAAATTTAGAAGTTAAATCTTACCTAAGTACCTTTGGATACATAAGCTTGTTTATCTCTCGATAATCTTCCTTAATGCTTGACTAATTCATCCTAACCTCTCTTTCTTCCATGTAACTCTCAAACCCACATGAAATTCTGATGAATAATAAGGGAGGTTTTTAAGATCTTTAAGTCGGCATACGGAATCTCCCCTTGGTCCAATCAAAACAATCCGTGTGTTCCACTAATAAGACAAAATACAACACTTAACGAATAGACATATTTGGCCTTGTTTCTTAATTTCATCAGAACTCCTTACTTGGACATCTGTTTTATACACCGTTTGTTGTGTTATAAACTTAGCTCATATATCTACAACTTTTATATTTTGTGTTTTCCACAAATCATAAAACTAGTATGCCTAATTTGGGCCCGAACAGAAGGGTAGAAATTTGTCAAAAATCTCAAAACTTTCACATTTGGCGACCTAACAATGCCAATTTGAGCCAACACCTTGGTTTAATTTTATAAACATAATGATGCATTAGAAACATATTTTCATGATGCAATTAACCACATAACTAATCATATGATCTAAATAAGTTATCCCTGATCATAAGCTTGATTAATATGTAATGCAACCAACACATATATCACATGAGTATGCATCCCCCAAATATGATAATTAACATGTTTAACACCCCTCACCAATATATAAGTTAAAACTTATACTTAATCATATAATTAACATTTCTAATCACATTTAGGGCCTTACAATTCTACCCCTCTTATAAAAATTTCATCCTCATAATTTAATGCATAAGAACTTTCCAAAAGATGCGGATATCACACCTTCATGTTATTCTCTCTTTCCCAGGTGGCATACTCCACATTTTGATTTCTCCATGTTACCTTAAATAATGGAATGGTTTTATTACGTAACGCTCGTTCTTTTCAATCTAAAATAACAATTGGTTCCTCTATGTAGGTCAAGTCATCTTTAAGCTCTATCGGTTATGAAATAAACACATGTGAAGGATCAACCACATACTTACATAACATTGATACATAAAAAAAACATCGTTTATCGGAGATCATTCTTGTATAAAATCCAATTTGTAATCTACAACTCCAACTCATTTCACTATTTCATAAGTCCAATGTTCCAAGCACTGAATTTTCCATTTTTTTCCTCAAATCTCATAACCCCTCTCAAAGGAGAAACACGTAGGAAAACTCTATCACCTTCCTCGAATTTTAATTCCTTCCTTATGTTGTCTGGATAACCTTTTTGTCTACTTTGCACCACCTTCAAGTGATTATGAATAAAATTTATCTTCTCAGTAGTCAGTTGCACAATTTCTAGCCCAAGTAGTTTTCGTTCGTCTACTTTTGTCCAACACACTAGGGTCTTGCACTTTCTCCAATACAAGGCTTCATATGGAGCCATCTCAATACTCGAATGATAACTATTATTATAATCAACTATATTAATGACAAGTGTTCATCCCAACTTACCTTGGACTCTAATATATAAATTTGTAATATGTCTTCGAGTGTTTGGGTCATTCTCTCTGACTACCCATCGGTCTGAGGATGAAAAATTTTACTAAATTTCAATTTAGTCCCCAAAACTTGTTGTAAACTAGGCTAAAAGTGTGAAGTAAATTTAGAATTTCGATTAGAGATAATATAAATAGGTGAAACATGCAATCTAATTATCTCATCCATATATATGTTGGCATATCTATCCATGGAATAAGCAGCTTTAAAGGGAAAAAAATATGCAGACTTAGTTTATCTAGCAACGATAACCCAAATAGAATCAAACCCTCGGGATGATTTTGGTAAAACTATAACAAAATTGGTAGTAACATACTCATGTTTCCTCTCAGGAATAGTTAAGGACTATAGTAAACTACATGGCTTTTGATTCTCCGCCTTCACTTACTGACAATCAGTCATCTAGCAACAAAGTCTGCAACATTGTTTTTAATTTCGAGCCACCAATAACATTGTTTCAAATTTATATAAAGTTCCATGCTTCCTGGATACATAGAATATAAAGAACAATGGGCCTCCTTTAAAATCTTTCTCCTTAAATTAGGCACATTAGGTACACACAAACGGTTATCATACATAACAATGTCATTATTACAGCTAGAAAATTCATATGCTTTACCCTCATATTGTCTTTGATATTCTCCAGTTCTATATATCCTTCTTGGATTGTCATATCCATTCTATCAACATAGGTCTACATTTAAATGCCCCAGTATTCCACACAACATAGGATAGGTCACTCACCTTGAATTTGGTACAAAGACTAATACCAAAACTATTTCCTTGGTATTGTAGTTAGCCTCTTCCCCACCTAACAATTCAACATCATTAGTATTTGAATACACTAAATCACATTAAAATCAGTAACACATCACATCAGTTGGTCAATCTGACATAACTCATAATTAATTGAATATGATACTTCCCATTTCTATAACACCTTGTTCATTAGGGTTCAAACACAATTTACAAAATTAAATTACAAATTCTCTACACAAAGTTATGCCCGTTTTATTACAACCTTTTCTAAATCATTTCTGGAGAAAAACAACAACAAAACTTCTACTTCAACATAACCCCCAAGCCAAAACAGAAGGTATTTTATTTTCCCCTTCAATTATATCATACTAATATATGTTCTCTAACATTTTCAATTGGAATTTCTTGATTTCAACAAGTATTAAATGATTTATGCCACTTTTAACACATCTAGGTCTGAGTAGACCATCAAAGCATAACTTAACATTTTTCAAGCATATATGACCTCCACTTCGGTTACAAATCATGGGAACATATATTAAACATATTGAATAATATAAAATTAAAGTGTTATAATCTTTAGAGTTCATTTTCTAAGTCAAGTAAAAAGTCGAACACCTGGTGTGCACTATTACATTTTTGGGACTAATTTTAAACCCAAACTTCAAACTATCACCCAAGATTCATTTCTTGGTATTTTTACATAATTTTCGTATATGACATGTATATATAAGTTTAGTTTCAGATACAACAATTTGATTAACATGATGATTACACTCTTAGTTGTATGAATTCATCATACTTCATATATACAACCTACACATACCCACCTACACGTAACAACACATATTTTATCACCCCCAAATATGATCTTTAATATCATATAAAAAAACCTATATCATGTACAGAATGAAATTTAGAAGTTAAATCTTACCTAAGTACCTTTGGATACATAAGCTTGTTTATCTCGATAATCTTCCTTAATGCTTGACTAATTCATCCTAACCTCTCTTTCTTCCATGTAACTCTCAAACCCACATGAAATTCTGATGAATAATAAGGGAGGTTTTTAAGATCTTTAAGTCGGCATACGGAATCTCCCCTTGGTCCAATCAAAACAATCCGTGTGTTCCACTAATAAGACAAAATACAACACTTAACGAATAGACATATTTGGCCTTGTTTCTTAATTTCATCAGAACTCCTTACTTGGACATCTGTTTTATACACCGTTTGTTGTGTTATAAACTTAGCTCATATATCTACAACTTTTATATTTTGTGTTTTCCACAAATCATAAAACTAGTATGCCTAATTTGGGCCCGAACAGAAGGGTAGAAATTTGTCAAAAATCTCAAAACTTTCACATTTGGCGACCTAACAATGCCAATTTGAGCCAACACCTTGGTTTAATTTTATAAACATAATGATGCATTAGAAACATATTTTCATGATGCAATTAACCACATAACTAATCATATGATCTAAATAAGTTATCCCTGATCATAAGCTTGATTAATATGTAATGCAACCAACACATATATCACATGAGTATGCATCCCCCAAATATGATAATTAACATGTTTAACACCCCTCACCAACATATAAGTTAAAACTTATACTTAATCATATAATTAACATTTCTAATCACATTTAGGGCCTTACAATTCTACCCCTCTTATAAAAATTTCATCCTCATAATTTAATGCATAAGAACTTTCCAAAAGATGCGGATATCACACCTTCATGTTATTCTCTCTTTCCCAGGTGGCATACTCCACATTTTGATTTCTCCATGTTACCTTAACTAATGGAATGGTTTTATTACGTAACGCTCGTTCTTTTCAATCTAAAATAACAATTGGTTCCTCTATGTAGGTCAAGTCATCTTTAAGCTCTATCGGTTATGAAATAAACACATGTGAAGGATCAACCACATACTTACATAACATTGATACATAAAAAAAACATCGTTTATCGGAGATCATTCTTGTATAAAATCCAATTTGTAATCTAAAACTCCAACTCATTTCACTATTTCATAAGTCCAATGTTCCAAGCACTGAATTTTCCATTTTTTTCTCAAATCTCATAACCCCTCTCAAAGGAGAAACACGTAGGAAAACTCTATCACCTTCCTCGAATTTTAATTCCTTCCTTATGTTGTCTGGATAACCTTTTTGTCTACTTTGCACCACCTTCAAGTGATTATGAATAAAATTTATCTTCTCAGTAGTCAGTTGCACAATTTCTAGCCCAAGTAGTTTTCGTTCGTCTACTTTTGTCCAACACACTAGGGTCTTGCACTTTCTCCAATACAAGGCTTCATATGGAGCCATCTCAATACTCGAATGATAACTATTATTATAATCAACTATATTAATGACAAGTGTTCATCCCAACTTACCTTGGACTCTAATATATAAATTTGTAATATGTCTTCGAGTGTTTGGGTCATTCTCTCTGACTACCCATCGGTCTGAGGATGAAAAATTGTACTAAATTTCAATTTAGTTCCCAAAACTTGTTGTAAACTAGGCTAAAAGTGTGAAGTAAATTTAGGATTTCGAATAGAGATAATATAAATAGGTGAAACATGCAATCTAATTATCTCATCCATATATATGTTGTCATATCTATCCATGGAATAAGTAGCTTTAAAGGGAAAAAAATATGCAGACTTAGTTTATCTAGCAACGATAACCCAAATAGAATCAAACCCTCGGGATGATTTTGGTAAAACTATAACAAAATTGGTAGTAACATACTCATGTTTCCTCTCAGGAATAGTTAAGGACTATAGTAAACTACATGGCTTTTGATTCTCCGCCTTCACTTACTGACAATCAGTCATCTAGCAACAAAGTCTGCAACATTGTTTTTAATTTCGAGCCACCAATAACATTGTTTCAAATTTATATAAAGTTCCATGCTTCCTGGATACATAGAATATAAAGAACAATGAGCCTCCTTTAAAATCTTTCTCCTTAAATTAGGCACATTAGGTACACACAAACGGTTATCATACATAACAATGTCATTATTATAGCTAGAAAATTCATATGCTTTACCCTCATATTGTCTTTGATATTCTCCAGTTCTATATATCCTTCTTGGATTGTCATATCCATTCTATCAACATAGGTCTACATTTAAATGCCCCAGTATTCCACACAACATAGGATAGGTCACTCACCTTGAATTTGGTACAAAGACTAATACCAAAACTATTTCCTTGGTATTGTAGTTAGCCTCTTCCCCACCTAACAATTCAACATCATTAGTATTTGAATACACTAAATCACATTAAAATCAGTAACACATCACATCAGTTGGTCAATCTGACATAACTCATAATTAATTGAATATGATACTTCCCATTTCTATAACACCTTGTTCATTAGGGTTCAAACACAATTTACAAAATTAAATTACAAATTCTCTACACAAATTTATGCCCGTTTTATTACAACCTTTTCTAAATCATTTCTGGAGAAAAACAACAACAAAACTTCTACTTCAACATAACCCCCAAGCCAAAACAGAAGGTATTTTATTTTCCCCTTCAATTATATCATACAAATATATGTTCTCTAACATTTTCAATTGGAATTTCTTGATTTCAACAAGTATTAAATGATTTATGCCACTTTTAACACATCTAGGTTTGAGTAGACCATCAAAGCATAACTTAACATTTTTCAAGCATATATGACCTCCACTTTGGTTTCAAATCATGGGAGCATATATTAAACATATTGAATAATTTAAAATTAAAGTTTCATAATATTTAGAGTTCAAGAAAAACGTCGAACACCTACTGTGCGCACTTACACTTTTGTGGCAGATTTTATACCCAAACTTCAATCTATCACCCAAGATTCATTTCTTGGTATTTTTATATAATTTTTGTATATGACATGTATATATAAGTTTAGTTTCATATACGACTGGAATCTGTATATTACATTGAGTATTCACAAAGATATAACAATTTGATTAACATGATGATTACACTGTTAGTTGTATGAATTCAACAATCTTCATATATACAATCTACACATACCTACCTACACGTAACAACACATATTATATCATCCACAAATATGATATTTAATATCATATAAAACAACCTATATCATGTAAAGAATTAAATTTAGAAGTTAAATCTTACCTAAGCACCTTTGGATACATAAGCTTGTTTATCTCTCGATAATCTTCCTTAATCCTTCACTAATTCATCCTAACCTCTCTTTATTCCATGTAACTCTCAAATCCACTTGAAATTCTGATGAAAATGAATAATAAGGGAGGTTTTTAAGATGTTTAAGTCGGCATAAGGCACCTCCCCTTGGTCCAATCAAAACAAGCCATGTGTTCCACTAATAAAACAAAATACCATTTAACGAATAAACATATTTTCCCTTGTTTCTTAATTTCAGCAGAACTCCTTACTTGGACATCTGTTTTACACACCGTTTGTTGTGTTATAAACTTAGCTCATATATATGCAAATTTGATATTTTGTGTTTTCCACAAATCATAAAACTAGTATGCCTAATTTGGGCCCGAACAGAAGGGTTGAAATTTACCGAAAATCTTAAAACTTTCACATTTGGCTACCTAACAATGCCAATTTCGGACCAACACCTTGGTTTAATTTTATAAACATAATGATGCATTAGAAACATATTTTCATGATGAATTTAACCACATAACTAATCATATGATCTAAACAAGTTATCCTTGATTATAAGCTTGATTAACATCTAATGCAACCAGCACATATATCACATGAGTATGCATCCCCCAAATATAATAATCAACATGTTTAACACCCATCACCAACTTATAACTTAAAACTTAAAACTTATACTTAATCATATAATTAACATTTCGAATCACATTTAGGGCCTTACAGATATATACATTCTATATATGTACACAAGCACTCAGTCATATGTATAAATATTCGCATCTTTCAATTAGGTTAGCCCACGACCCGTAATAATATTTTAATTGTATGTAGTATAATTCGCCCAATTCCTATGTCTAATTAACTCATTTATTTTTATCCTTAATTATCGTTATTTCATAATTACTTCTCGTCCCTCTAAGTATTCTCTCTTCCCAAAGGTAAATTCAGTAGGTACACCCTCACTAACATACTGGTCTAAGTCCTTCGTGAATCTCTCAGTTCCTTATTTAACATACGAACGATTCCTACTATATGTCATACCCCAGTTATCCCACATATACATCTCGTATAAAATTATATTCAACGGAACCTACTTTGACCCTAATGGTCCTCTTCATGACCCATTATGATCTTTAAATGATATCCAAGGGATCCTATGCATTTTATCCGAATGAAACAAAAAGGGGAAAAACATTCAGTTTCCAGGAGGGGTCGATTAAGGAGGTCGATCGATTGAACAGTTATTTCCAGATTCTACATCTTTAACCTACGGGTTTCATCACCTTTCAACCTCTAAATCATGCTTAATTCCTCCCAAACTCCCAAACAATTAACCCAAGGGTTACGTCAACCTATCTACATGATTTCCTACGTAAAACGTGTACGAATTCATCAAAGGCATGGATCTAAAGGGACAAATTCAGTAGAATTATCAAGAACCCTAGGTTTATCATAAATTCCAATATTCTCAATCTTTTTCCAGATTTCTTTTTATTAAATCATTACAATTCATCGATGATCCTCTACATATGTTAAGTGTTCCAGACTACATGCATTCCTACTAAAGCATGCGATTTAACTTTCCTAAATTATACATTTCTTCAATAAAACACGTAATTACCAATCCTATTCTAAGATGGATGAAATATTAACTAGGAATGAGCAAGATAGATACTTGCCTTAATATTGTAGGTCTTATTCCATCAAATAGACTGGTATAGGTTTGATCCCCTCGCTCTGATCTACGCTACGGTGGTGGAATCCGACAAAAAGGTTGTGAGTTGGTGGTTCTCCTCCTTAGAAAGGTATCTCTCTTCTCTCTAACCTAGACTCTTTGTAACTCTCCAACTCATAACCCTCGAGGACTCTAATCCCCATCAGATTAAAACCTATAATTTTCGTCCATAATTAAGCCTAAAAATGGCTACTTACTAAACGCCCTCTCGGGTTATCGGTTAGGCCTAAAAACGTCCCGAGACCCAAACTAAACCACAGGGTATACTTTTCTGACTATTTCGACCCTTCCGGACACGTTGGCACACTCTAAATGACTATACGAGTGGCTTACAAATTATCAACTTTTTATTATAATAATTTAGTTCCGACACGACACATGCGCGTCCTGACTTAATTTTCATAATTGTCATATGATTCACTCGTGACAATTTTATTAAATTCTATTCGATATATTACTTTAGTTATTAAGTAATATTCAACCAATTCCCAATAATTACTAACTCTTGTCACACTAGTAAATATTTAAAATAAATTCTGGATTAATATTAAATCAATTTATTTCAATTAAATTTAATAAATCCCCAATTTTAAAAGTCGTAAAAATACGGGGTATTACATACTCCCCCGTAATAACGGAATTTCATCTCAAAATTCGAAAAATAAGGCATACCTGGTAAAAATAAAGTTAGGTATTTTTTGCGCATATCTGCCATGCGCTCCCAAGTGGACTCCTCCACATTATGATGCTCCCACTGGACCCGTACAAGTGGAACTAGCTTCGACCTCAATCTTCTCTCTCTATGGTCTAGGATAGCCACTGGTCTCTCCTTAGAAGGACTGTCGGGCTATAAATCAATCTCCTCTATTGCTATGTGAGTGTGGTCCATATCATCCTGCAGATATCGTCTCAACGACGAGATGTGGAATACATCATGAATACAGTGCAAGTCCTCTAGCAACCGTAATCTGTATGCTACCATCCCTATCCTCTCGATAATGGAAAATGGTCCTACGTACCTTGGAGCCAACTTCCCCTTCTTCCCGAATCTCATTACTCCGTTCATAGGAGACACACGCAGTAATACTTGGTCGCCCACCCTAAAATCTCGGATGGACCGCTTTGCATTAACGTAGCTTTTTTGCCTGCCCTGTGCTACCCGAATGCGACTCTTGATTAATTCAATCCTAGCTGACGTCTCCTGAATTACCTCGGGTCCGAGCAACTCGTTGTCCCCACCTCTAGCCAACAAGTGGGAGAATGACACGGCCTGCCATATAACACCTCAAATGGGGCCATGCAGATCGTGAACTGATAGGAGTTATTATAAGTGAACTCCACCGGTGGAAGATATGACTCCCAACCTCCTCTAAAATCAAGGACACACATGCGTAACATATCCTCCCGCATCTGATTGGTACGCTTTGTCTGTCCATCCGTCTTTGGGAGATAATCTGAACTCAATCTCAACTCTGTACCCATAGCCTTCTGAAAGCTCTCCCAGAAGTGCGACTCAAAAATCTTGTCTCTATCGAACACAAGATCCAGGGGCACCAATGTACCCTAACTACCTCGACAATAGACAATTGTGCATGCTGGCCCATGGTGCAGCCTATTCGCACTAGAAAAAAATGAGATACCTTGGTCAATCGATCCACTATAACCCATATGGAATCATGACCCCGCTGTGATGTAGGCAGCCCAGTGATAAAATCCATGGAAATGCTCTCCCATTCCCACGTAGGTATCTCCAGCAGCTGAAGTAATCCTGGCTGTCTCTCGTGGTCCACCTTTACCATCTGACATGTAGTACATTTGGACACGAACTCCGCAATGTCCTTCTTCATCCCACTCCACTAGTACTATCACCTCCTATCCTGGTACATTTTATCCCTTCCGGGATGTATCGAAAATTTAGACCCATGCGACTGCTTCATTACTGCATGATGTAAGTCTTTTCCCTCTAGGACCACTAATCTCCCACTAAATCGCAAACCTCCATCAAAACTCACTAAATAGGACTCAACACCCTTAGCTAATAGTCGTACAATCTGATCCTGACAAAATGTATCAGTTTCTTGGGCCTGGATCACCCTTGTAATAATTTCTGGCGTGATCATCATCACCCATACAAAGGATCGAGCCATCGTGTTCGGATGTCCCAACTCTTGCCACTTCATTTTACATACTTCCTTTACCTCACCTACCGGCCTACAGCTTAACATATCAACAACTACGTTAGCCTTCCCCAAATGGTACTGTATCTCGAACAGGTAGTCTTTCATAAACTCCAACCACCTGCGCTGACGCATGTTCAACTCCCGTTGAGTGAACAAGTATTGCAGTGACTTGTGGTTTGTGAACAAGAGAAGCTTCTTCCCTAATAAGTAATGCCTCCAAATCTGCAATGCAAACACGACCGCTACTAGCTTCAGGTCGTGGGTGGGGTAATTCTTTTTATGAGGTTTAAGCTTGCGGGAGGCATAAGCCATAGCCTGCTCCTCCTACTGAAGTACTCCATCGAGTCCCTGTAGAGAGGCGTTAGTATACACCAGGTACTCCACTCCCGGCCTGGGTAAAGAAATAACTGGTGCCGAAGTCAGCTTATCCTTCATCTCATCAAAATCCAATTAACAAGCGTCATCCCATGCGTACGGTACCCCCTTGCGAGTCAGATTTGTCAATGGTCCCATTATTTTTGAAAATCCTCGAATGAACTGCCTGTAGTACCTGGCTAACCCCAAGAAAATACGCACCTCTGTCCGTGTCATGGGTTATCCCCACTCCCTCACTGCCGACACTTTGCTCGGGTCAACTGGTATCCCCAATTCTGACACAACATGCCCCAGATACTGTACCTTCCACAACTAGAATCCGCACTTCTCATACTTAGCATACAATTGATGCTCTCGTAGAGTATGAAGAACCCATCTCAAGTGTTCGGCATGATCCTCCTCAGTCTGCGAATAAATTAGGATGTCATCTATGAAGACAATGATAAACTGATCCAAGAACTCTCTGAACGCTCGGTTCATCAAGTCCTTACACACGGTTAGAGCATTTGTCAGCCCAAACGGCATGACTCTGAACTTATAGGACCCATATCTCATTAAGAAAGTAGTCTTCGACACATCCTACTCCCTAATTCATATATGGAGGTATCCCAATCTCAAATCTATCTTCAAAAAGAAGGCAACTCCCCTTAGCTGGTTGAACAGGTCATCGATTCGGGGCAACGAATACTTATTTTGTATCGTGACCTTGGTCAACTCTCTATAGTCCATGAAAAATCTCAATGAACCATCTCTCGTTTTCATAAACAACATCAGAGCACCCCAAGGTGAGGTGCTCCTACAAATGAAACCCTGACCTAACAATTGTTCTATCTAATCCCGTAACTCCCTCATCTCTGCTGGGGCCATACGGTACGGTGCACGTGCTATCAACCAAGTGCCCGACATCAAGTCTATGACAAAATCTATCTCTTGACTAGGAGGCAGGCCCAATATCTCCTGGAACACATCCGAAAAATCATGAATAAATAGAATCAAATCCAGAGGAATCACAATCTCCTTAGTCCTCTCCTCCTCTATGTAATACAAATGGGTGGAAAATTCTCCCTCTAGGAGAGGCATCGCGACCAAAATATCTCCTGACCAGGAATGGCAAAGATAATTCTCCTACCTAAATAATCTGTCATGGCTCTATACGCAGCGAGCCAATCCATGCCAATAATGGCGCCGTGCTCATGGATATCTAAAACTAGCATGTCCACAGGTATAATCAAGCTACCAATCTCTATACCTACTCCCCGACATATAAAGAAAATTAAGGACCCATTTCCCAGTAGTGAATCTACGCATGTCACTGTACTCTCTATCATGTCTAATAACACCATGGCTTGTGCGAAGCTAGTATCTATAAAATAGTGTGATTCCCTAGTATCAAATAATACTCAACCCATAGTGCCATGGATAGGAAACAAACCCTCTATCGCTGGTGGTGCCTGCGGTGCTACTGGCTGGTGGACGTTATAGACACGTCCATACTACATTTATCCCTAATGGATAGGGGCTACTGGGATGGCTCGTAGGGTTGGCATCTGAGTTGGCACTAGGAGGGTGGTTGGAAAGAGTGGCCTCTATTACTCATAATGGTCACCCTGTTGTTGTGGGTCCCTATCCCCCTCTGGGAAATCCTGGCGCCTATGGCCATTCTTACCACATCCAAAACAATAGCCCCTGAAGTTTTCTCCCCTCTATCCTTACTGACCACGGCCCTGATGGTCGTTACCACCCCGCCACTGGCCCTGCTAAAAATGTTGATGGCCCTACTGCTGACGACGTTGGCCATGCTGACTGGACTGGCCCTGTCTAAATCCCCCAAATCCCTTCTTGGAATTACCAAATCGGAATAGCTTGGCAGGGTCCCCCTGATGAAAACTCTGCTCACTGTGATGGGTTTGCCCTGAGCTGATAGTGCTCCACTGGCACCACTACATCTAGTCCGGCCCTGCTGGTTGGACTCCCCTGGTCATTTACTCCCCTGCTGATAGAAGTGGTGATCCTGGCAGTGCAACAGAGCGACGTTGACTACGTCAGTATAAGTACCCAACGATAGATTATTGTAATACCCCGTATTTTTATGCTATATTTAATTTGGGGATTTATTAAATTTAATGTGATGATTTATTTAATAAAAATTCGGAAATTAATTATGTTATAATTATTAACGTGACTAGAGTTAGTAATTATGGGAAACTTGTTGAATATTACTAATGAGCATAGTAATATATTATATTGGTTATATTGAATGTCATAAGTAAATTAAATGACTATTTCGGAAATTTAAGTCGGGACGTGCCTGTGTCACGTCGGGACTAATTATGTTAATGAAAAAGGGAATATTTTATAAGTTGTCCGTATGGTCATTTTGAGTGCGCCAACGCGTCCGGAAGGGTCGAGATAGTCAGAAAAGTGTACCCGGGGGTTTAGTTTGGGTCTCGGGGTGTTTTTAGGCCTAATTAGTGACCCGGGAGAGCATTTTGGTCATTTTACAAAATAGGGTAATTAAACCCACGAATTTCAGCCATCCTTAGCAGCTATTTAGGTCAGCCTTTTAGGGTTAGAACATTCATAACCCTAGTACGGCCATTGGAGAAGAGAGGAGAGAGCTCTCAAGGTGATTCAAGCCCAAATACACCACCGTTTGCACCGCCGTCACCACCAACACGTAGATCTCGAGGAGGAGAACGCAACCACACCAAAATCAACAGGAAACCAGACCTCTGAAATCCCAGGCAAGTGTTTAACTTGCGTATTTTCGTTGGTGCAATATTCATATTAGTCTAGGAATGATTAGGAGTATAATCTATGGAAGAAAACCCCAATTCTTGATAGGAATTTGCATGTAGAAGTCATTAAAACCATATTCTGTAAACCTTATGGGATGTAGATGATTAACCCACGGACTTTTGATGATTATGTAGAAGGAAATTCTGGAGAAAAACTGATTAGAACAGAAGTTAAGAAAACTTAGGGTTCTTGATGATTAGATGAGATTTTAGGTTGTTTAATCATGTTTAATGATGGTTATACGCATGCTTAACGTTAGAAACATCTGGTCATATGTTATTATGTTTGTGGTATACATTTTGGGACGATTAGTGTTGGAAAATATGTATTTGGATGAAGAATTTTGATGAAACCCGTAACTGCACTTCTGCAGAAATCGAAATACCTGTTTGATCGATCGATCGACCCTAGAGCGTCGGTCGATCGAAGGTTCGATCGATCGAGCCCCAACCGTTGATCGATCGACCCTTCCTGGAAGCCTCTTATTTCCCCTTGTTTAATTAGTTGAATTAATTTATCGTGGAATGATTCTTGGGCATTATAAATAAAATGTTTTGGGATATAGGAGAGACCAGTATGACATATGGTTAAAGGATGGGAACTTTATTATGAGACGATAATTGCGTTTTAGGGACAATTAATTTAGGAATGATGAAACTACGCATTTCAAGTGAGAGATTACGTCAAATACTTACGATAGTGAATAGGCGTCTACCTACTGAATTTCCTACTTGGATAGTTAGAATCCACGAGTGTCACGTAATTAGTGAGAAAACCCTTCGAGTCAAGGTTAGAGACGAAACCTTATACGAAATTCTATTACTGTGAAATTAAGGATATATGGTATAATTATGGGTGATGAGAAGAACCTATATTGATATGATAAAGTGGTATATTTATATGATTGTGTGTACATATATTATATGCATGTGACAAACATACCGTGCTACTCGCTATCCTTGAGGTTACCGCGCTGGGACAAGTCTTATCTCGATGGGACCTTTATGGGGGATATTGACTTGTACCCTAGAAGATAGATATCCTTGGTACAGGCTATTGAATTAATAGTTCAGACGGTCCTAAGAGACGCGAGTATGTGCCATCCTCTTAGTGACTTGGAATCTATGCTTCGCCTCACTATTGTTTGTGTATGTGTTAATACAATTCGAGAGTGATTCCGAATTTGTATTCCCCTTGATATGAGTGGTATGGGGTTTGGGATAGTGGAAGTATGCACGCACCATAGCTTTACTTGGGGTGCTGTTTTATATATATATATATATATATATATATATATATATATATATATATATATATATATATATATATATATATTATTCGTGTAGTTAATATATATATGAGATTATGGAATTTAAACTGCCTACTTTGATTTGATAAGTAGGATATGGTAGTTGACTCAAATAATAAATACTGTTTTGCGAGAATATAATATGTCACTGGGAACTTTATAAATTGATGAAGCAAAAACGAGAGTTGTGCTACAAGTTGAAAGTAACCTTTTTAAACAATGACATTGTCCGGTTTTGAAAACTTATGAGTAAGTTAAGTTAAATTAAATTATTGGGAAGGTTAGTATGATAAAAATTGTTAAGTTAAACCATTTGGGAAGGTTAGTACGATAGGCGTGCACATTAGAAGAGAGGTGAGAATTTCTCAAGAGAGTGTCGAACTAATATGTTGTTGCATTGGCCTGTATCAATTTAAATACATGCTAAACAAATTTTAAATCATACACACTTTTGGGCTCTGACCCATTTTCTCTCTCCCTCTCCCCCTTGTATATATATGTATGTATTTCAGGTGCCCAGCCACTGGGGCGTCTTGCTTAGGATCTCTTGGAAGGAACGCGCTGCAGCTTAGGTGGGAGTTGCAGGTCTTTTGATTAGACGACTTCGTTCATTCAGATCCACTCTTAGCACTTTCATTCAGATGGGCATGTGTAGCCCTTTCCATTATTTCTTTATGTTGGGACATTGTTATTTCAGTTGTTTCCTAGTTCGTTATTATGGGATTTTGTTCAGGATGGATGTATTACTTTATTTTCTCGCATGTTGACATTCGTTGACGGATGTTTTATATATTGGATTTTTGGTTCCAGTTTATTGTGGCGTGAATCTTATTCATTGATCTTTGTTAATAAAATAAATAAATCTTTTCTTTAAATAAAATTTGGAAGCTAATGTTTAAAATTGGTTTTGACACTTAGCTTAATTATTTAGGGTGTTAAATTGGAAAAAAATTATTTTTATCGACAGTGATGCTGAGAATGAACCAACTGTTCACCTTGATTTAATTTAATAAAGGAGTGATCGCCCGGTATTTAATTAGGCGGGGTGTCACAGGTGGTATCAGAGCATCAGGTTCTAGTGTCCATAGGATCTGTACGGCTTATTTCGCTTTCAGCTTAACGTTATTTCTATAGAGCCCTATTTTTAGGACTGTTGTATTCTTGCTTTTACGTTTAAGTCTTCAGCTATTCGAGATTTGTTGATAACTGTAGACTAATAAACTTGTTCACGTTTCAGATGTCTCCGAGACGTGCTCCGAAGGATAGGCGTGCCCAAGCCGAGCAGCCAGCAGCTCCGGCACCAGGCACAATGAATGCGAATGAAGTAGCCGCTATTGTTACTCAGGCGGTGAATGCCGCGATAGCGGTGATTCAGCAGGCTCCACCCCTGGTCCATGCAGTGGCGCCAGTACCAGCACAGCTTCCATCTGCATGTGAGAGGGTTCGGGATGCTTTTCTGAAAGCACATCCCCCTGAGTTCTCCGGTAGCTCCGACATTGTCACGGTTAGCCAATTGAAGAAAGACATCCAGTGGCATCTTCGCATGTATGAGTGCACCGAAGTATAAAAGAAGTTATTGGCTTCTTTCAAGCTGGTGGGAGCCACATTACAGTGCTGGGAGTCCACTACTACTTTGGAGGAGAGGGACACGATCCCTATTCAGTTGTTCTGGGAGCGGTTTGACCGCAAGTATTTTCCACCCACAGTGCAGACTGAGATGAGGCGGAAATTACTAAATCTGAAGTAGGAGAACCTTACTGTAGCTGAGTATGAGGAGGAGTTCACGAGACTTCTCACTATTGTGCCGGATGAGGCACCCACTGAGGGCAAGAAGATTTTGCTGTTCGTCGACGGGTTAGCTTGGAGGATCCGTCAGCACCTTATTGGAAATCTATCCCTGAGTACTTTCACTGACGTACTCAATGGAGCGTTACTACATTACCAGGATCACCGCTTCCATCTTCAGGGAAGCAAGAGAGCAGGAGAGTCCAGCCAGCAGGGCAGGACCGGGGGTAATAGTGCCGGTGGGGCACCAACTCATGGACAGACTCGTCAGCACGAGCAGAGTTCCCATCAGGGGGACCCTGCTAAGCGATTTCGTTCAGGTGATTCTAGGCAGGGATTCGGAGGATTCAGGCAGGGCCATCAGGGTCAGTCTAATCAGCAGGGCCAGCAGGGCCAACACCGACCACAAGGACAGCAGCAGGGCCAGCAAGGCCAACAGCGTGCACATCAGGGCCAACAGGGCCAGTGACGAGGAGGTAACGGCCAGCAGGGCCGTGGACAGCAGGGTCAGAGGGGCGGTAATTTCAAAGGCAGATGCTTTGGGTGCGACAAACATGGCCATAGGCGCCAGGATTGCCCAGAGGGCGATAGGGCCCCACAGCAGCAGGGAGCCCGTAATGAGCCGCAGAGACCACTTTTTCCACCTGCCCTTCCAGCTCCAGCCCAGGTGCCAGCCCTACCAGCCATTCCAGCAGCTCCAGTGCAGCAGGGGCAATTACAGTATGGACGTGTCTATAACGTCCACCAGGCAGCAGCTCCACAGGCACCACCCGCGATTGAGGGTATGTTTCCTATCCATGGTACTATGGGTAAAGTTTTGTTTGATACGGGGGCAACGCATTGTTTTATAGCTACGCATTTTGTGAAGTCCTTAGGGTTGTTAGCCACAGCAGAGAGCACCATGACGTGTGTCGACTCACCACTGGGGAGTGGGTCACTTATATTCTTTATATGCCGGGGAGTAGGGGTAGAGATTGGTAGCTTGGTATTGCCTGCAGACATGCTAGTCTTAGACATGCACGAGCATGATGTGATCATTGGTATGGATTGGCTTGCATCTTATAGAGCCATGATTGATTGCTTCGGTGGGAGCATTGTTTTTACCATTCCGGGGCAAGAGATGTTTGTAGTGGCGATGCCTCGCCCAGAGGGAGGTTCGACCGCTCATTTATATTACATTGAGGAGGATACCTCTAAGGAGGTTGTGATTCCTTTGGATTCGATCCCAGTTGTTAGGGAGTATTCCGATGTGTTTCAGGAGATACCAGGCCTACCGCCCAGTCGTGAGATAGACTTCGTTATAGATTTATTGCCGGATACGAGACCTATAGCACGCGCACCGTACCGTATGGATCCGGCAGAGATGCGAGAGCTACGAGATCAGATTGAGCAGCTATTAGGTCAGGGCTTCATTCGTAGGAGTACCTCACCTTGGGGCACTCCAGTCTTTTTTGTAAAGAAGAGAGATGGTTCACTGAGATTGTGCGTGGACTACCGGGAGTTGAACAAGGTCACAGTACGGAATAAGTATCTGTTGCCTCGAATCGATGATCTATTCGACCAGTTGAGGGGAGCAACTTTCTTTTCGAAGATAGATCTGAGGTCGGGGTACCATCAGTTACGAATTAGAGAGCAGGATGTTTCAAAGACTGCCTTCTTGTCGAGATATGGGTCCTATGAATTCAGAGTGATGCCGTTCGAACTCACAAATGCCCCAGCCATTTTCATGGACTTGATGAACCGAGTATTCAGAGAGTTCTTGGATCAGTTTGTCATCGTCTTCATAGATGATATTTTGATATATTCACACTCCGAGGAGGAGCATGCCGAACACTTGAGGCAGGTTCTTCAGACTCTACGAGAGCATCAGTTGTATGCTAAGTACGAGAAGTGTGGATTCTGGTTGCGAGAGGTACAATTCTTGGGCCATGTTGTTTCTGAGCAAGGGATAGCAGTTGACCCGAGCAAAGTGTCAGCGGTGAGGGAGTGGGGGCAGCCCACGATACCGACGGAAGTGCGTAGTTTCTTGGGGTTAGCCGGATACTACAGGAGGTTCATTCGGGGATTCTCCAAAATAGCGGGTCCATTGACGAATCTGACTCGCTAGGGGGTACCATATGTCTGGGATGATGCTTGTCAGTTGGCTTTCGACGAGCTGAAGGACAAGCTTACTTCGGCACCAGTCCTTGCTTTACCGAAGCCGGGTGTAGAGTACTTGGTTTACTCAGATGCGTCCTTACGAGGACTTGGGGGAGTACTTCAGCAGGAGGAGAAGGCTATAGCTTTTGCTTCCCGCAAGCTTAAGCCGCATGAGAAGAATTACCCCACCCACGACCTGGAGTTAGCTGCGGTCGTCTTTGCATTGAGAATTTGGAGGCACTACTTATTGGGCGAGAAATTCCATTTGTTCACAGACCATAAGTCACTGCAGTACCTGTTTACTCAGCGAGAGCTGAATATGCGTCAGCGCAGATGGTTAGAGTTTGTGAAAGATTACCAGTTCGATATACAGTATCATCCGGGGAAAGCCAACGTAGTTGCTGATGCATTGAGCCGTAGACCGGTTGACGATGTAGCGGACATCTGGAAAGCAAAGTGGAAGGAGTTGGGTCACCAGGACGCAGTAGCACGTTCTTTCATATCCGTGATGTCAGTCACACCCGAGATTGTTACGAGGGTGATACAGGCACAGACCACATACCCGTTTTGTCGGGAGCAGATTGTACGACTTCTAGCCGAGGGTGCTGAGTCCTATTCTGTTAGTTCGGATGGAGGGTTGCGGTTTAATGGGAGATTAGTGGTCCCAGAAGGAGCGGAGCTACGTCATGAAGTGATGACTCATTCTCATGGGTCCCGATTTACAGTACATCCGGGAGGCGATAAGATGTACCAGGACATGGGACGACAGTACTGGTGGAGTGGGATGAAGAAGGACATCGCTGAATTTGTGTCCAAGTGTTCTACTTGCTAGCTAGTGAAGGTGGACCACCAGAAACCGTCAGGATTACTTCAGCCGTTGGAAGTACCCGCGTGGAAGTGGGAAAGTATTTCCATGGATTTCATTACCAGGTTGCCTACATCACAGCGGGGCCATGATTCTATCTGGGTGATTATAGACCGTTTGACCAAGGTGGCTCATTTTCTGCCAGTGAGGACAGATTATACCACGGGTCAGTATGCCCAGTTGTTCATCGCTGAGATTGTCAGATTACATGGGGTGCCCCTGAATATTGTATCAGATAGAGACAAGATTTTTGTGTCACGTTTCTGGGAAAGATTTCAGGAGGCTATGGGTACAGAGTTGAGACTGAGTTCAGCTTACCACCCACAGACATAGCGTACTAATCAGATGTTGGAAGATATGCTACGCATGTGTGTTCTCGATTTCGGAGGAGGTTGGGAGCCACACCTTCCACTGGTAGAGTTTGCTTATAATAACTCCTATCAGTTTACGATTGTCATGGCTCCATTTGAGGCTTTGTACGGCAGGCCTTGTCGTTCTCCAACTTGTTGGCTCGAGGTGGGGTACAACAAGTTATTAGGGCCAGAAGTGATTCAGGAGACCTCCGCGAGGATTGAGATAATCAGGAGTCGTATTCGGGTATCCCAAGACAGGCCGAAGAGCTACGCCGATGCGAAACGGTTCTTCCGGGAGTTTAATGTGGGGGATCAAGTGTTATTGCATGTATCTCCTATGAAAGGAGTGATGAGGTTCGGGAAGAAGGGGAAGTTGGCTCCGAGGTACGTAGGACCATTTCCCATCATCGAGAGGATTGGGCCGGTAGCATATAGGTTGGGATTGCCAGAACATTTACATCGCATCCATGATGTATTCCACATCTCGTCGCTGAGACTATATCTTCAGGATGATATGGCCCATACGCACATTGCGATAGATGAGATTGACTTACAGTCGGATAGCTCTTACGAAGAGAGACCAGTGGCTATTCTAGACTATAGTGAGAGGAGATTGAGGTCGAAAGTAGTTCCACTTGTGCGAGTCCAGTGGGAGCATCATAATGTGGAGGAATCCACTTGGGAGCGTGAGGCAGATATGCGCGAGAGATATCCAGAGTTGTTTTTACCAGGTATGCCTTATTTTCCGAATTTCGGGATGAAATTCCGTTATTAGGGGGGAAGTATGTAATACCCCGTATTTTTATGCTATATTTAATTTGGGGATTTATTAAATTTAATGTGATGATTTATTTAATAAAAATCCGGAAATTAATTATGTTATAATTATTAACGTGACTAGAGTTAGTAATTATGGGAAACTTGTTGAATATTACTAATGAGCATAGTAATATATTATATTGGTTATATTGAATGTCATAAGTAAATTAAATGACTATTTCAGAAATTTAAGTCGGGACGTGCCCGTGTCACGTCGGGACTAATTATGTTAATTAAAAAGGGAATATTTTATAAGTTGTCCGTATGGTCGTTTTGAGTGTGCCAACGCATCCGGAAGGGTCGAGATAGTCAGAAAAGTGTACCCGGGGGTTTAGTTTGGGTCTCGGGGTGTTTTTAGGCCTAATTAGTGACCCGGGAGAGCATTTTGGTCATTTTACAAAATAGGGTAATTAAACCCACGAATTTAATCCATCCTTAGCAGCTATTTAGGTCATCCTTTTAGGGTTAGAACATTCATAACCCTAGTACGTCCATTGGAGAAGAGAGGAGAGAGCTCTCAGGGTGATTCAAGGCCAAATACACCACCGTTTGCACCGCCGTCACCACCAACACGTAGATCTCGAGGAGGAGAACGCAACCACACCAAAATCAACAGGAAACCAGACCTCTGAAATCCCAGGCAAGTGTTTAACTTGCGTATTTTCGTTGGTGCAATATTCATATTAGTCTAGAAATGATTAGGAGTATAATCTATGGAAGAAAACCCCAATTCTTGATAGGAATTTGCATGTAGAAGTCATTAAAACCATATTCTGTAAACCTTATGGGATGTAGATGATTAACCCATGGACTTTTGATGATTATGTAGAAGGAAATTCTGGAGAAAAACTGATTAGAACAGAAGTTAAGAAAACTTAGGGTTCTTGATGATTAGATGAGATTTTAGGTTCTTTAATCATGTTTAATGATGGTTATACGCATGCTTAACGTTAGAAACATCTGGTAATATGTTATTATGTTTGTGGTATAAGTTTTGGGACTATTAGTGTTGGAAAATATGTATTTGGATGAAGAATTTTGATGAAACCCGTAACTGCACTTCTGCAGAAATCGAAATACCTGTTTGATCGATCGATCGACCCTAGAGCGTCGATCGATCGAAGGTTCGATCGATCGAGCCCCAGCCGTCGATCGATCGACCCTTCCTGGCAGCCTCTTATTTCCCCTTGTTTAATTAGTTGAATTAATTTATCGTGGAATGATTCTTGGGCATTATAAATAAAATGTTTTGGGATATAGGAGAGACCAGTAGGACATATGGTTAAATGATGGGAACTTTATTATGAGACGATAATTGCGTTTTAGGGACAATTAATTTAGGAATGATGAAACTACGCATTTCAAGTGAGAGATTACGTCAAATACTTACGATAGTGAATAGGCGTCTACCTACTGAATTTCCTACTTGGATAGTTAGAATCCACGAGTGTCACGTAATTAGTGAGAAAACCCTTCGAGTCAAGGTTAGAGACGAAACCTTATACGAAATTCTATAACTGTGAAATTAAGGATATATGGTATAATTATGGGTGATGAGAGGAACCTATATTGATATGATAAAGTGGTATATTTATATGATTGTGTGTACATATATTATATGCATGTGAAAAACATATCGCGCTACTTGCTATCCTTGAGGTTACCGCGCTGGGACAAGTCTTATCTCGATGGGACCTTTATGGGGGATATTGACTTGTACCCTAGAAGATAGATACTCCTTGGTACAGGCTATTGAATTAATAGTTCAGACGGTCCTAAGAGACGCGAGTATGTGCCATCCTCTTAGTGACTTGGAATCTATGCTTCGCCTCACTATTGTTTGTGTATGTGTTAATACAATTCGAGAGTGATTCCGAATTTGTATTCCCCTTGATATGAGTGGTATGGGGTTTGGGATAGTGGAAGTATGCACGCACCATAGCTTTAGTTGGGGTGCTGTAATATATATATATATATTATTCGTGTAGTTAATATATATATGAGATTATGGAATTTAAACTGCCTACTTTGATTTGATAAGTAGGATATGGTAGTTGACTCAAATAATAAATACTGTTTTGCGAGAATATAATATGTCACTGGGAACTTTATAAATTGTTGAAGCTAAAATGAGAGTTGTGCTACAAGTTGAAAGTAACCTTTTTAAACAATGACATTGTCCGGTTTTGAAAACTTATGAGTAAGTTAAGTTAAATTAAATTATTGGGAAGGTTAGTATGATAAAAATTGTTAAGTTAAACCATTTGGGAATGTTAGTACGATAGGCGTGCACATTAGAAGAGAGGTGAGAATTTCTCAAGAGAGTGTCGAACTAATATGTTGTTGCATTGGCCTGTATCAATTTAAATACTTGCTAAACAAATTTTAAATCATACACACTTTCGGGCTCTGACCCGTTTTCTCTCTCCCTCTCCCCCTTGTATATATATGTATGTATTTCAGGTGCCCAGCCACTGGGGCGTCTTGCTTAGGATCTCTTGGAAGGAACGCGCTGCAGCTTAGGTGGGAGTTGCAGGTCTTTTGATTAGACGACTTCGTTCATTTAGATCCACTCTTAGCACTTTCATTCAGATGGGCATGTGTAGCCCTTTCCATTATTTCTTTATGTTGGGACATTGTATTTCAGTTGTTTCCTAGTTCGTTATTATGGGATTTTGTTCAGGATGGATGTATTACTTTATTTTCTCGCATGTTGACATTCGTTGATGGATGTTTTATATATTGGATTTTTGGTTCCAGTTTATTGTGGCGTGAATCTTATTCATTGATCTTTGTTAATAAAATAAATAAATATTTTCTTTAAATAAAATTTGGAAGTTAATGTTTAAAATTGGTTTTAACACTTAGCTTAATTATTTAGGGTGTTAAATTGGAAAAAAATTATTTTTATCGACAGTGATGCTGAGAATGAACCAACTGTTCACCTTGATTTAATTTAATAAAGGAGTGATCGCCCGGTATTTAATTAGACGGGGTGTCACAATTATCTATGAGGTGCTGAGGAATACTCCAGGTCAATCCATCCAAAAATAGCAAGATCCTCTCCTCAGTGGGTGCCTGATTCGACACTATAGTGAGAAGTCTCGTGAACTCCTCGTCATACTCAGCAACAATCATACTCTCCTACTTAAGATTTAGTAACCTATCCCTCTTCTCAATATACACAACAGATGGGAAATATTTGAGGTCAAATCACACCAAAAATGACTGAATCGACATGATGTCCCTCTCCTCCAAGGTGGTGGTGGACTCCCACCACTGTAAAGTGGCCCCCACTAGCTTGAAGGAAGCCAGTAACTATCTCTTCATGTCAGTCCACTCATACATATGCAGATGCCTCTTGATGTCCTTCTTCCATTGGATGATGATCACGATGTTCTAGCTATCTAAGAACTCTAGGGGATGCGCCTTCTGAAAGGCATCCATGATCCTCTCCCATGCCTTGGGAAGTTGTGTTGCCACTAACGCTACAGCCTGAACCTAGGGTGGAGCTTGCAGCACCACCTCTAATGTGGCATTCACCGCCTGAGCAACTATGGCGTCTACTTCTGTTGCATTCATCATTCCTTGAGCCGAAGATGCTGGATGCTCGGGCTGGGCATTCTTGTCTCGGGGTGCTTATCTTAGAGGCATCCGAAACATGAAAGAAGTTTATTAGTCTATAGTTTATTATCAATATCAAATAGCTGAAGACGTAAATCGTATAAACAAGAATACAACAGTCCAAAAATAGGGCTCTATATCAAGGACGCTAAACTGAAAGCGCAATAAGCGGTACAGATCCTAAAGGACACTAGAACCTGATGCTGTGATACCACCTGTAACACTCTGCCTAATTAAATACTGGGTGATCAATCCTTTATTAAATTAAAAATCAAGGTGAACGGTGTGGTTAATTCTTAGCATCACCGTCGAAAATAATTTTTCGTTTTAATCACCCTAAATAATAAAGCTAAGTGTCAAAATAATTTAAATTAATTTATTTATTAAATTCCGTTATGAAAACCTCTTAAATATAAACCAGTTTGGATAAAACAAATGATAAAGATACCAATCATCCAAGGAAACATGCCAACTATATTACTCAAATCCAAATAAATAACCACAACTACCGACAACGTGATAGATAAAATAATCCCAAATGAAAATAGAATATTGAAATAATAGAAGTATATGAAATCCTTATCAAGTCCAAGCATCAGGAAATGGAAAACACATGCCCTAACAAAAGGAACTAAATAGAAATCTGAGGATCGAAAAAGAGGAAGCGTCTACTGCAATGACCTGCAACTGCCACACAAGCTGCAGCACATCCAATCCAAAGAAACTATGCCTGACGCCTCGTATTTCTGAATATTTGAATTTAATTAATTCCGTAATTAACTAGTTTTATTTTAAATTATGCAAGAGAAGTAATTTAATTGAATTAAGTAATAAGTTTCTTACTAAATATTAATCACAAGTGAGATAATAATTAATATTATGAATTTAATTTACTAAGTGAATAGTAAATAATGTACGGAAATTATTAGGAGTAATAACGAGTGATATTGGCGTAATTGAAATTATCTCAACCGGGAGTTGCGTGTAGATTAATTTGGGATCGAGATGGAATAATTATGTAGAGTGATTCTAATAATGATTTTGAGGTCACAGATGATTTCGAAAGGATCAGAATAGTATACCCGGGGGTATTGTTTGAATCCTGGGGCATTTTTACACTAAATCAGGGTCGTATAAGGGTAATGTAGTATTTCGTTAGCCAAAGGTAGAAGGCGATACGATTTTACAACCTTATATCAGATGTTAGATAGAACGGGCTAGGGTTAACAGTGTTGAAAACTAAGGGAACCCATTATAGAGGAAAAGGAGAGAGTCCTTAGATCTTTTGAAGATATTCTTGGAGCTTTTTATCTCAATCTTGCACGACAAACAACCTAAGAGTGAGGATTGAAAGAGAAGACAATCAAATCCATCACTGAACCACGAAATCTGACCCTACTGATCAAAGGCAAGTGTTTATATACATGTTATTTGAAGTTATAACACCCATGTGACTAGTGTTTCATCATATTTTAATTAAAGTAATGATTATTGCAAGAAAATAATGATTTAAATGCATGTAGGGGTAGGAATTGCATGTAGAAAGATTTGATATTAGTAGAGGATAATAAATTAGAGATTTTGTGTTATTATCCACAAATTAAATCTGGATTTTTTTATGAATAATGGTGGAAGAACATAAAACCTAGGGTTTTGAGGATTAGATGTTTAAATCCATTCTTGAATAAAAATTATAAGGTTTTGATGTTGTGCTTATGTTAAAATCATCCTAATGCATCTTGAAATGGTTAGGATAATTATTTCCAAGTTTGGTGAAGAAATATGTAAGTTATGTGGGTGTTAATGGTGAAAATAAACTTGCGTAAGAAATAAGATGATACAACAGGTTTTCGAATCGATCTGGCCAAGAGGAGAAACAATTTAGCCTCCTAACGAATCGATTCGGTTGCCCAAAAAATATGAAATATTCCCTTTTAAGCCTAGAACTCCTAAATTGTTGTCAGGAAAGCTTTTAGGACATTGTTAGAATATAATGAGGGATATATTATATTGCAGTAGGCCATGATAGGCTATGGGAATTGATTCTTATCTAGAGAATTAAGACAATGATTATATGGGATTAAACGATAATGTAATTAATTTACGAGAATGAGAATGTAATTATGGGAAAGCATGAGTGAGCTTGTGGCATTAACTAGTAGGGTAAGGAAGACTTTGCTAGTGAAATAAAACAAGGGGTAACTAGGATCCTTAGAGTAGAGAACAATATTCCATTAAATGCGATAGTGAGAATAATCATAAATTGAATGTACGATGAGTATTAAAGTGATATATATACTACGTACAAATGATGATAATTAGTTTATAGGAATACCGACTGAATATATATAGGATGTGTGTGTACCTATTATATGATTGATGATATATGTTATCATACCTATGCTACCTACTATTACGGAGGTGAATGACTTGGCTTCAGAGAAGAAATAGCTGTTGAAAAGTTCGGTGGGTTGATGAAAATTGGTAATTTGTCCTTAGGGTAAATTATTGTACCAGATTTGAGCTGGGCCAGTGATTGTACTTGAAATTTCATGCATCGCATCTCGTCGGGAACATAATAGATATCAACGGTATCTTGGTATTGTTCGACATGTAGGACGGGATTAGTTTTAACATCATATTTGGGTGTGAGCATATGTGGTTTCAATTTAGAAGATATGGGGTAATCCACAATAGCCTGGATGAAAGGAGATCCTTTCACAAAACTCCTCTACAAAGGATTATTAGTCTCATCCATTTCCCCCAAATGATCTTCCTATCTCTATATGGATCCATTCCGAGAGTGCTCCTCTGGTTTAGACTTGGTTGAGGCAACTTTGGTGGATTTACTGTGCACATGTGCTAAGTTCTCTTCCTGAGAAGTCTTCTCAGCATGCATAGATCCTCTATGCTGGCCCTAGATCTAACTGACCCTTTGCCAGGCTCACGAAAGAGGACTAGCCTAGATGATCAAAAGCATATGCTTTGCTTAAACGTTCTAAGGCGCTCGACCACTTTGAAGTGAAAGACCGACTATTATAGTAATCACTAGATCGGATTGACGATGTTGCCCCCGGGAGGTAGGATTTATCATGAGAAGACCTTGAGTAGCTACTTATCTCATATCTGTTAGGAGAAGGTGGCATAGCCCTTTCAGATGGCACAACATCGGACTTATCTTGCAAATTTTGATCCAACTTCCTAACTAACTCTTGCATGGCTTCCTATCATTTGACAAAATTAAGTAACATCCTTGAAGATCCGCAACAGTAGGAGGAGCAGATGAATCTTGAGCATTCCCTATAGCTGCAAGGCTATTGTCAGGAATGTTCGTCATCCCTTAAAAAATTTATAGGGGAACAAGTATATAGGATGGGTAGAGAACGATCACCAACAGTCGTTCCCACAGACGGTGCCAATCTTTCAATGTCCAAAATTGGTAGATACTTTATCTTAGCTAATAATCAGAGATAATTAATTGAATAGTGTAAATGAAAATAATAAGGAATACCAAATATTTTTAAAGTAGTTCACCTTATGAAAAGTCTACGTTCACTGTTATGGTATTACCATTGAAGGTGGTTTCATAGAATTTGGATAGTCTTGTGGGGGGTGTTAGACTTGTCCCTTGAGCTAAGGGAAAGGAAATATTTATACTAGTTCGAAAACCAAGGGGCGGAATGCCTTTATATATGCAGACATTTACACCGGTACATGATGAATGAGACTATTGGTCTTTTAAGGCATGTGTGGCACATCTCTTGATAATTATCATATGAATGACTTTTCTTATTCAGGATGGTTCATCTTCTTAAGTTGGTCAGCCGGTACGCCGACCATGTTGTTCTAGAGCCAACCAAGTGTAAATAAAGCACTGAGGTGTTTATTCATGAGGATGAGTGTCACAACATAATAACTTCACATGGCATGAATAATTTGGCCCATAATAATTATATACAATTCTTGGTCCTCGGGATGGGTCGGTATCAAGTGGGCCTAAGAATACATATATAATCCCGCTCAGGGAAAAAATTAGGCATTTAAATTTTTCCAAGCTTGATTCGCGGGCCTATTTACCTTATCCAAGACCTATTTTTTGGGCGAGATGGGTGGCTTGGCAAGCCTTGGGCCTATTTCCACTCCCACTCTAAACTATCAAGGATATCAATTAAAAAATTACAATTTCAACTACCAACAATTACATGAATTCCAAATAATAAACTTTATAAAAAATATTACTTTAATTTAGTATGTGATAGAGATATGCTTCTAAAGGAATATATTACTCACCTAAAAATCAAGTTGTAACAGATTGCTTCATCGATTGAATGAGGTTGATCATGTAAAGCCCACCATATTCATTGATGAATATCACACTCTGCAAAATGAAGTTCACCAAGGAAAATTTAGTGGTTTATCAAGGAAGTTCATCTGAATTCATGTACCTTAGGTTGTTCAACAAGATTAACCCGCATATAAGTTTCATAATTTAATTGGCTTGTACGATGTTAACATATCCCAAATTATAAATAGGAATAAGATAAGGATTTTATCCAAAAACATAAAAATGAAAATCCTAAAATCTTTTCTTGTCACCATTGAATCCCTTTACATATTTTTTAGTTCAGACAACTACAATAGTTATAATAGACTAGGGCTTGAGAATCCTCTCCCTATAAAAATAAAGCTAAAAATCTTCTCTTTAAAAAGAGAATTTTTTCCATAAAATTATGAAACTTAAATGAGAATAAACACCATAGGAGAAAAATTAATGTGAACTTGAAATATCATCTTGCAAAAAAAAGATGAAAAGAAAGCTAAGAGTTTCTTCCCTTAATTTTTACACCATCAAACGAGGACCTACCAATATGATCATAATTCACTTACACCAAGATACCCAGAATGGGGACTTTACATCAACAACATCACATAATAAATCCCACTCCAAAGGTGGCACCTAAAAACCACTTGAGCAGTGGTATGACTTAAAACAATTTGTTCGCCTGAGAACCTGGCACAAAGACCACTCTAACGGTGGCATCTAAAACCCACTTAAGTAGTGGTAAGACCTAGAATGAGTTAGTAGCTTGAGAATCTGGCATATGGACCAATAGAGTGGTGGTACCTAAAACTCACTGGATTTGTGGTATGACTTAGTTAAAGTCGATCACCTGAGAATCGGGCACAAATCCCACTCCATCGATGGCACCTAAAACCCACTCGAGAAGTTGTACAAATTAGAACGAGTTGGTTGCTTATGATTTGTCATTAAACCCAATTAAATGGTGGGATGACTTCATAATAAGTCAGTATGGTCACCTACGATTTGGAATTAAACCAACTCAAGCAGTCTAACGAATTGAGAAGACGTCGTAAACCCACTAATTCAAAGGTATGACTTTGAACAAGTTGGTCCCATAAGATTTTGCATTAAGACCACTTAAAAAGTGGTAGGACTTAGTTAAATAGAACTGGCACAAATTCGGTATTCATAATGGTACGATTCAAAGTAGTTAAGTTTGTCAAGATCTAATACAAACCCACCAATCATGGTGGTACCAATAAAAGCAGATCGATCTCGACTACAATAGGTGAAAACCCACCAATAAACAATTAGTATAATCTACAACAAATTACTCTATCACGCTCAATCTACTTAAAACAAGTCTAACTGGGAAAAAAAGAATCCAGCATAGACTAATTATCTTAAAACGACTAAAATTGGCCTACAAAGACGCCATTTGACATAAGATGGGTAGATTGGTATATGACGATCAAATTGACCATAAATGGGAAAGTTGGTATATGACGAATATATGACACCCCGCCTAATTAAATACTGGGTGATCAAGCCTTTATTAAATTAAAACAGGATTTACAAAATGGTTCATTCTTAGAATCACTGTCGAAAATCAAATTAATTACTAATACCTATTAGTTAATTAAGCCGGTGCAAAATTTTATCTTGCATTAAATAGATAAATAACAATATGCTAAAAACTGAATTACAACATTCACACGATACTAGGGTCCCAAAACATCTCAAGTAAATAAACAAATAAAGTCTTGCCCAATAAACCATCGGCTAAAAATTCCAAACCAAATAATGAATCTAACTAATAAGAATATTTTAATACAAGTCTGAAACTGAAATACCAAATGAATAAAGTCTCAAATGGGGCCAAGATGCCAAAACTGAAACACTGGAATAAACGCCTACCCTAGGAATGAAATGATAAATGCATTTAATCAAAACTCTGCAAGCCTCCACATCACTGCTGCTATACGTCCTTATAAAGAATCATCAAGTGTGACATCCTTGTGGAAAGACACCTGAAAGGTTTTGAAAAAAAAATTATAGCAAGGGTTAGAACTCAAAATATTTTGAAAATATTTAACAAGTATTTATCATAATTTATAATCAGTTATTGATTACACATGTTAGGTTCACGTACACTCTCTTGAGTTTCCTCACCTCTCAACTATTGTGCATGCCTAACGTTTATACTTATCCCACCTAGCTATTCAACCCAAGATAACTAGACTTAAGTTTTTATGAATATGAACACGACCATGTTCTCGTACCGCCCATACAGTACTTCACCCATTAGTTAATATTTCTCATACGTTATAAGAGTTAAAATTTCTATTTCACTTATATTCTCATTATTCAATTAACAAAGTTTCAATACTTAATTAAACCTTTAGATATACACTATCTAACTGTCTATAGTCACACGTAAGTAGAATTTTCACATCGGTACATATATATTTATTTTGCTAATATATATCATTGTGGCGTCTCTCAAAAGGACCACCGTGAAACATGGGCATACTCTACTATCAGTCCAAGTACATCTCATACTAAATAGGGACAAATTGTTCAATACATCTCCTCAAACCCAAAATCAAATAATAAGCAGTGGAGGCCAACAAAGTTCTAAGCCTTTAGGTTATGCACATACCAAACGTACCCACACGACACGTCGAACACACTAATACACGACACATAGTGAGCTACCCTAAGTTCTATGTTTCAGGGCACAAATCTAGACCTCCCTGGAATTGATAATGTGGGTGTAACACCCCGTGATTTTGAGGATGGATAATTTAATTAATTTGGGAGAAATAAAATTTATTTGAATTGGAAAATTTTAAATCTGGCACATGAGGTCAAAATTGTTGTAAAGTATTTCTGATGGCGATTCTGAGTGCACGGTTGATCCGGGATGGGTCGAGATAGTCAAAATGACTATCCTTGGGTTTTATTTACGGAATATTTTAAGTTAGTTTGACTCAAATTGGAGTAAATGACTCATTTAAAGTGTGTATTATAATTTAAAGTTGGGTATTTTAGAGATAAGGCTTAAGAAGGGCTCCTGAGAAGACAATATCATTCTTGAGATTTAGAAATCCCTAGAAAGATAGATAGATAGATAGAGAGAGAGAGAGAGAGAGAGAGAGAGAGATAAGAGGAAAGGAAGAAGTGAAAGAGGACAAAAGCTTGGAGCTTTCGGCCAATACACAATTTCGAGGACGATTCAACGTCTAAAACTTTGAGGCAAGTGATTAAACTTGCTAAATAATCTATGTGTGTAATTTATTTCATGATTTATGGAAATAAAAATATGGATTTTGGGTTAATATGTTAAAACCTATATTTTGTGGATTAAATCTTGCATTTGATGTTTACATATGGGTTTGATGGTGTAGTGATAGTTGGGATCATAGTTGGTTTGATTTATGATTTTATGAGGGTTTGATGGTTAGAGTTTATGATTTTAGGGTTTATATTTCGTGGGTTTTGTACCAAAGGGGAACCTTAGAAGTTCTACAAACCCGAATCGATTCGGCTTAAGGCAAAAGTGTCAAGTCTGTGTGACCGAACCGATTCGGATCCCAAAAGAATCGATTCGGACTAATATAGACTTATAGGTCCTTTGAACATAATCAATTCGCATACTGGAGAATTGATTCGCTTTTAGGACCGGATCCATTTGACGAGGGGTTGAATCGATTCGAAAACAGAGTTGTTTAGCGAAGATTTTAGAAAATGAGTTTTACTCCGTTTCGATTAGGTTTATCGATTAGGAACATTATTATATGATGCAAGAAACATGTTTTGTAGGTTTATTGTGAGTCTCTTATATGATGTGATATTGGGGACATATCGAGTTATTTAGGAAGGTATAAATTGGTGTTGTTGCATCGACTTAGTAAGGAATCATATTAGCGACGGAAATCTTACTTGGAGATTAGAAGTAAGTTATTATATGACATGACATTGGGGGATCATTGAAGTGGTTTAAAGGTATGACTTGGAGTTCTTATGCAGACTTTTATGTCGAATTCTGCAAGTGATGGGATTTTTATTTAGATATAATTAAGGACCAATGAGAGAGAGGTCGTGTGCCCTTAGTGACGTTAAACTGAAGGAGTTAATCATAAACGCTGTAATGTTAAGGGTTCACATGAGCAACTGAACCGTAATCCGATTTGAGAATGATTTAATGTATTACCGACTAGAATAGGTTGTGTCTATACTTATAGTCGGGATAATTATTGTGTATCGGAGTGCATACGGATATAGATGGTGTGTGTGATAATTGCTATATACATTCAATATTGAGATGGTTTGTATATATGATGTGTGTGTGTATATATATATATATATATATATATATATATATATATATATATATATATATATATATATATATATATATATCGAGTGTATGATATATATACTTATTGTGTGAGCATACCTATCATATGCTATCAAGGGAAGTTACGCGATGGGGGTGAGGCCCTTAGCTTGAGCAGTAGGTTGTGTATAGTCCCCAGGTCATAGTCGTCCATTGTTTATTGCATGATTTTTATTCTGGGTGAGAATACTTGGGTATGATTCCTTCTCATTTTCAGATTCGAAGCTATGTCCACTTCCAATACTTTGTTAATTGATTATTTACCAGGGCGTGTGATAATAGTCCGGTGGCTGGTAACTCAGGATAAAGTGAGTAATTCCTGGAAGATGATATCATTGTGAAGTAGATATATATTTATATATATCTTATAAGTGAATGTGATATGGATATGTTAAATGCGTGTTATGTGTGTTATGCGTATGTGTTTGTTAGGGTGGAATGATTGTATTTATAACTAAAATAAAGTTATATAGACCATAAAGGTACTGTGTGATATCTTATTTTTGTAATTAGAGATATTTACTCATAATAGGTAGTTGATGTTATATGTGTCGTGTGCCGAGGGCATAATGGATCTCAATGATCAACATTGTTAAGGACTAGTGTATCGGGGGGTTCCTTATCTGGATTTCACTTTGCGAGATGTCCCACGAATGAAACATAGTGCAATGATGGGAGTGGACAGAAGTTTAGTCCTTAGTATTCAGATTTATGTGGTATAGAAAAATAATGCTTCACAATAATAGAAAGATGATGTGCGACTATTCCGAGGCTAATAACTTGTGAAAGTTAATAATTAGAAACGGATAAATTCTAGTTGGATATATGTGTGTGTGTGTGTGTGTGTGTGTGTGTGTGTGTATATATATATATATATATATATGTGTGTGTGTGTGTGTGTGTGTGTATGTGTGTGTGTGCGTGTGTGTGTGTGTGTATTAACATAAGTTCGGGCGCACACTTAGGATATGTTAGAATGAGAAGATTTTGGATAATACTTGAGATGATGGGTTATGCGGGTGTAGATTATGCGTAGATTGAGATTGAATTATCCCTAGAATGTGTAGGGTAGCTTAAGTAAGGTTCATGTGCATACGTTTAGGTGTGCGCTTTAATCGAGGGGTGAGTTTGAGTTTCACGAGAGTGCGACTCAACTTTAATTCTGAAATTGTGCATTTATAATTATTATGCATTTTAATGCACTTGCTAAAATGTTTTCAAACCTTGGGCTCTAACTCGTTTATATTTCTATTTTGATATACATATATTGTAATATATTATAGGTGTCCCACCGCAAGGACGCCAGTGATTCTTTTCTATCCAGTGTCCATGGAGCCGTAGCAGATGCGGACTGTTGCGAGATTTTATTATAGCCGCTTCCTATCCTTTGAAATATTGTTAAGGATTCAGTTTGTATATCGGGTTTATACCCGGTGGTTATAATTGTAGAACTTTTATATTTCTCTCCTCAGGATGTAGTATTGTTTGTGACTCGACAACATATTCGGGTATTTCCTTTCGTTGTACTTATTATGCTTTATAGGAGTACATTCTTTTATCATCGTACGTGTGTATACATTATCAGTTTTAGTAGTTACTATGTTGTTGGTATGTCGATTTATTGTACGGTTTTAAATTTTTGGCATCCGCTTATTGTAGTATTGGTTAGCTAGCTATGTTTATTTTATATCGACAGTAGATGCTGAGAATGATCCACTTGAGATTCTTGATTTATTTTAGTATAGGGATGGCCACCCGTTATTATATTTAGCGGGTTGTCACAGGTGGTATCAGAGCATCTGGTTCTAATGTCTTAGGATTTATTGGAGTTTTCTCCGTTCTTCCATAAGCGTTCTTGATGTAGAGCCCTATTATTAGGACTATTATATTCATTACTCCTATTTTCTTCTACGATGCAAATTTTTTGAATGACATTCTGATACAGTTGCTCTTGTTTCTAATTCCATCGAGAAGAGGTCATCCAGGCATGACAAACAGAGGGGCTAAGAATATGGAACCCCAAATGCCTCAAAGGACTGTGAATGCAGTCGAAGTTATCGTATTGTGGAACAAGTAGTAACTGTTGCCATTTCTACGATGGCACATCAATCCGCATCTCCGGTAGCTCAAGCCCACCTAGGGCCATCTGAGTGGGAAAGAGTACGAGAAGCCTTTCGAAAATGACATCCTCCAGAATTTTCGGGGGGAGCTAACATGCTAGTTGCAAGTAAGTGGAAGAAGGGTATACTAAGGCACCTTCGAATGGTTAAATGCAGTGAGGTGAAGAAGAAAATACTCGCCACCTTTAGACTAATGGGTGCATCTCTCCAATGGTGGGAATCAGTTACCACATCGGAGCAGATAGATGCAATGCCCATAGCAGATTTTCGGGTATGTTTTTATCGGAAGTATTTTCCTTTCGCTATTGAGACGAGAATGAGGAGGTGATTGCTGGATGTAACTCAAGGTGATCGAACGGAGGCTGAGTACGAAGAAGAATTTACTCGATTAGCAAATTTTATGCCCAACGAGGTAAATACCGAGGAGAAGCAAATAGTGAAGTTCTTGGGAGGTTTAGATTGGCGAATTCGATAACATTTGTTAGGGAACCCGACGTTATTGGCTTTTTTCGATGTGATGAATGTGGCGTTGTTACATTATCAAGAGTACCCTCTTCGTTTAAAAGGGGGTAAGAAATTTGGAGACTCGAGTTCATCAAGCAAGGCTGAAGGGTTTGATGCCAGTGGAGCAGGAGGGTACAGGCAGTATTAGTAAGGGCTGCAATAGCATTTTGTTCCTCAAGATGGGCAGGAAGGATTTACTAGGAGATGTTTCTTTTGTAGATAAATAGGCCATAGGAATAGGGATTGTCCTGAAAGAGGCAGAGGGAAACTTTTTGAGGAGGTTTTGGATGTGAAACCCCTACAACAGTTCACAGGCCAGCTTGGGCAAGAGAACTTTGAACAAGGGCCCATTGATGAAATGAGGCAGTTGGAATATAGAGGTAATATGTAAATTATTTTCCTATATGTTTAGTTCATGCTTTGAGCGGTATTGGGAGTGTCGCATGTAAGATTTTTGTGAGTGGTTAGCTGTTATAACCATATTGTGTATCGAATTACCTTGAAGGGAGGAGTGAGCAAGTGTGGCACTTGGATGATGTCTTTAGGGAGAATAGATTGTTTTGCAATGTACTAGTAGAGAGTTGTGATTTTTGATTTTTTAGAAGTGTGAACTGTTAAAACGTGTTGAGTAGTAATGGTAAAGCTATCTCGTTTTATAGTTAGGGCTAGATGCTTGTAATTGTAATGTTCCAGTTGTGGAAGGGTCAATTTTATGGCAATGCTTTTTTATGATATAGAGGATTTTTATTACTCAGGAGATTCAGGGTTTAGCGGGTTCATTGTTGAGCAAAGAATTTTAGCTCATTGGTTGTGTATGTGTTGAGAACTAGATGTTGGTAAGAATGTTGTATTTGTTGATCTCATGTGTCTTGGGCATAAGGTATTTGATTTGTGTGTCGAAAGTCATAAACTATTTTTTTTTATTACATTGTTCTATAGGCCTTCAGGCACTATCAATATGGTTCAAAAATCTTTTATAAAACTTTAGTCCTAATTTAACTGATCTCAATCCCCGATAGAGCTGCATATTAGTGTATTGGGAGGGTTCTTTGTTTGGATTTTTCTTATGAAACCTCCCCCGCATGAAAGCAACGAATGTCAGGAATTGAGAAGATTTAAATCTTCGAACACTAGATTTTCTTTTGAAATATACTTATCACATTACAATAGATTAATTTGTTGAGAGTTATATTAGGATTTGAGGGTAAGTGGAGTTGGGTTATGTTTTTACTATTGAGCTTGGGTACATGTTGTATGGGCGCCCTTGTTAACTAATTTTATTTTAAAGCTAAAATGATTCACCGTTGGAAGTGGTAGAGATAAGTATAGTGATCTTGAGGGTAGGTGACGTAGGAGCTAGTTGAGGTTTGGAGTACTAGGCTTAACCTAATTTCTAGAACGAAATTTCTTATAAGGGGGGAAGTATGTAACACCCCATGATTTTGAGGATGGAGAATTTAACTAATTTGGGAGAAATAAAATTTATTTAAATTGGAAAATTTTAAATCTGGCACATGAGGTCAAAATTAGAGGATGTTATAAAGTATTTCGAATGACAATTCTGACTGCGCGGTTGATCCAGGATGGGTTGAGATAGTCAAAATGACTATCCTTGGGTTTTATTTCGGTTCCGAAATATTTCAAATTGGAGTAAACGGGTCATTTAAAGTGTGTATTATCATTTAAATATGAGTATTTTAGAGATAAACCTTAAGTAGGGCTCGTGAGAATCCAATCTCATTCTTGAGATTGAGAAAGTCCTAGAGAGAGAGAGAAGAGGAAAGGAAGAAGAGAAAGAAGAGAAAAGCTTGGAGCTTCCAGCCAATACGCGATTTTGACGACGATTCAACCTCTACAACTTTGAGGCAAGTGATTAAACTTGCTAAATAATCTATTTGTGTAATTTATTTCTTGATTTGGGGATATAAAATTATGGATTTTGGGTTAATATGTTAAAACCTGGATTTTGTGGATTAAATCTTGCATTTAATGTTTACATATGGGTTTGATGGTGTAGTGATGGTTGGGATCATAGTTGGGTTGATTTATGAGGTTAGAATCACGATTTGATGATGGTTAGAGTTGATGATTTTAAGGTTTATATTTCGTGGGTTTTGTACAAAAGAGGGAACCTTCGAAGTTTTGCTGACCTGAATCGATTCACCCCCTAAGAGAATCGATTCAGCATAAGGCAAAAGTGTTAAGTCATTGTGACCAAATTGATTCGGATCCAAAATGAATCGATTCGGCCTAAGAAAGACTTACAGTTCGTTTGGACCTAATCGATTCGCATGTTGGCAAATCGATTCACTTTTAGGACTGAATCGATTCGATGGAGGGCTGAATCGATTCGAAAATAGGGCTATTTTGAGAAGATTTTCTAGAGTGAGTTTTACTCCGTTTCGATTAAGTTTATCGATTAGGAACATTCTTATATGACGCAAGAAACACGTTTTGGAGGTTTATTGTCAGTCTCTTATATGATGTGATATTGGGGACATATCGAGTTATTTGGGAAAGTATAAATTGGAGTTGTCGCATCGACTTAGTGGGGAATCTTATTAGCAACGGGAATCTTACTTGGAGATTAGAAGTAAGTTATTATATGATATGACATTGGGGGCTCATCGAAGTGGTTGTGAAGGTATGACTTGGAGTTGTTATGTTGACTTTTGTATCAAATCCTCCAAGCGACGGGATTTTTATTTAGATATAATTAAGGACCAATGAGAGTGAGGTCGTGTGCCCTTAGTGACGTTAAACTGAAGGAGTTAATCATAAACGCTGTAATGTTAAGGGTTCACATGAGCAACTGAACAGTAATCCAAATTGAGAATGATTTAATGTATTACCGACTAGAATAGGTTGTGTCTATACTTATAGTCGGGATAATTATTGTGTATCGGAGTGCATACGGATATAGATAGTGTGTATGATAATTGTTATATACGTTCAGTTATGAGATGGTTTGTATATATGATGTGTGTGTGTGTGTGTGTGTGTGTGTATATATATATATATATATATATATACATATATATATATATATATATATGTATATGTATATATATCTTGTGTGTATGATATATATACTTATTGTGTGAGCATACCTAACACATGCTATCATGGGAAGTTGCGCGATGTGGGTGAGGCCCTTGGCTTGAGGAGCAAGTTACGTATAGTCCGCAGGTCATAGTCATCCATTATTTATTGCATGATTTTTATTCTGGGTGAGAAGTCTTGTGTATGATTTATTCCCACTTTCAGATTTGGAACTATGACCGCTTCCACAATACGTTGTGAGTTGATTGTTTATCAGGGCGGTGTGATAATAGTCCGGTGGTTGGTAACCCGGGCTAAAGTTAGTAATTCCTGGAAGATGATAGCATTGTGAAGTAGATATATATTTATATATATCCTATAAGTGAATGTGATATGGATATGTTAAATGCGCGTTATGTGTGTTATGCGTACGTGTTTGTTAGGGTTGAATGATCATATCTATGACTAAAATAAAGTTTTATAGACCCTAAAGGTACTGTGTGATATCTTATTTGTGTCATTTGAGATAGTTATTCATAATAGGTAGTTGATGTTATATGTGTCGTGTGTCGAGGGCATAATGGATCTCTACGATTAACATTGTCAAGGAGTAGTATATCGGGGGGTTTCTTGTTTGGATTTTGCTTTGCGAGACGTCCCACGGATGAAACGTAGCGCAATGATGGAAGTAGACAAAAGTTTAGTCCTTAGTATTCGAATTTATGTGGTATAGCAAAACAATGCTTCACAAGAATAGAAAGATGATGTGTGACTATTCTAATGCTAATAACTTGTTGAAGTTAATAATTAGAATCGAATAAATTCTAGTTATATATATATATATATATATATATATATATATATATATATATATATATATATGTTAACATAAGTTCGGGCACATACTTAGGATATGTTAGAATGAGAAGATTATGGATTATACTTGAGGTAGTGGGTTACGCGGGTGTAGATTATGCGTAGATTGAGATTGAATTGTCCCTAGAATGTGTAGGGTAGCTTAATTGAGGTTGATGTGCATACGTTTAGGTGCGCGCTTTAGTCCCGAGGTGAGTTTAAGTTTCACGAGAGTGCGACTCCACTTTAATTATGAAATTATGCATTTATAATTATTATCCATTTTAATGCACTTACTAAAATGTTTTCAAACCTCGGGATCTAACCCGTTTATATTTCTCTTTTGCTATACATATATTTTAATATATTATAGGTGTCCCACCGCAAGGACGCCAGTGATTCTTTTCTATCCAGTGCCCATGGAGCTGTAGCAGACGCGGACTGTTGCGGGATTTTGTTATAGCCGCTTCCTATCCTTTGTAAATCTTGTTAGGGATTCAGTTTGTATATCAGGTTTATACCCAAGGGTTATAATTGTAGCACTTTTATATTGCTCTCCTCAGGATGTTGTATTGTCTGTGACCCGACAGCATATTCGGATATTTTCTTTTCTTGTACTTATTATGTTTTATAGGAGTACATCCTTTTATCGTAGTACATGTGTATACATTATCAGTTTTTGTAGTTACTATGTTGTTGGTATGATGATTTATTGTATGGTTTTAAATTTTCTGCATCCGCTTATTGTATTATTGGGTAGCTAACTATGTTTTTTTATATCGACAGTAGATGCTGAGAATGATCCACTTGAGATTCCTGATTTATTTTAGTATAGGGCTGGCCACCCGTTATTATATTAAGCGGGGTGTTATAGTGGGATCGCCCACTGCTCGAGAGAGAGTAGTCCATTTACTCAGTATCCACCGGTAACCAGAAGAAACTACTCAGGAATATATCACTCATTTCAAATGAGAAGCTGGAGGTAGTTGATTATGAAGAGAAAATGACATTATATCTTTAATGAGCGGACTGCTCCCTGAAAAGTTGTATTATGCATTAGCAAAGGAACCTTTGAAAATCATGACTAAATTGATTGCAAAATCTAGGAATATCATGAACACCGAAGATGGTATGGCTGTTAACCGAACACCCAGGAAAAAATTTGAAGGTCAACAGATCTCTAAGAGGAAGGAGAAGAAAGACAAGAAATCGGACATATGTATTGCCTTAAAAAATGAAATTGAATATCTCATCCGCCGAGGAAAATTGACCAAGTTTGTTGACCGAACTGATGGTCGGGACACCAGAATACGATCGGAATCTCCTTAACAAAATAAAGATGATAGGAAGAGAGATCTAAACGATGACTCTGAAGATGACCTCAACCTGCCAAAGAAACCCAAGGAGCCTGAACTTGATATAGGCATGATATCATTTGGTTGTCATTTTATTGCAGGAGGGGATGCTAGAGGCGGAGATGAAATAGCTAAAGAAGGCTTATTTAAATGAGGCCAAAGCTTGCTCTTACATTAGGCAAGTTAAATTAACTGAAGAAGTATATGGTCGACCCAGAAAGGTGAACAGAGATAAGTTGGTCATTGACTTCTCCAAAAATAACTTGTTGGGGGTTTTATGCCCTCATGACGACCCCTTATTTATTACCTGCAGGGTGCATCATGCCAAGATATTAAGAATTCTCATCGATAATGGCAACTCGATTGATGACATCTTCTACAACTGCTTTCATAGCCTGGGGCTGAGACATAGCAAACTGGAACCTTACATTCGGCCTTTAATTGACTTTTTTGGAGAAAATATGTGTCCTTTGGGGGTTATCAAGTTAGAGTTATTGATCGACACTTAGCCGACAAGCATAACGAAAAAGATTCGCTTCTTTATACTGGACGAGAATGTTCCTTCAGCTTATAATATGATTCTCGACAGAGTCAGATAAAAGAAATTCGAAGCAGAAACATCCACCGTTCATCAGTCTATGAAGTTCCCCACTCATTATGGGGTCGGCATAGTAAAGGGCAATCAGAAAGAAGACAGAGAGGGATAATATACTTCATCTGACCATCAAGAAGTTCAGAAGAGCACCACCACCTACCAAATCGACACTTTAGACCCATGTGAAGAGGCTGATTTAGTCAAATGGCAAGTTGTGGAGGCTATGAAAACCATTGTACTAGAAGATGAAAAGCCAGATTGAACCCCCCAGGTGGGCTCAGACTTAACACCTTCCCTCGAACAGGAATTAATTGCATTCCTTAGAGAGCATAACAACATGTTTGCATGGAGCCATGAGGATATGCCGGGAATTGACGCTAATTTCATAAGTCACGAGATGAACATTATAAAAGATGCTAAGTCGATCAAGCAAAAACGCTAGGTATTCAGTTCCGAGAAAAATGTGGCTATCCAAGAAGAAGTTGACAAATTATAGAAAGCTTATGTTACTGAAGATGTCAAGTATTCCAGTTGGTTGGGAAACATAGTAATGGTAAAAAAGAAGAATGGTTTAATTTTAAATGTGTGTAGACTTTACCGACCTCAATAAAGCATGCCCAAAAGATCACTTTCCTTTACCAAGGATTAATCAATCAGTAGATGTAACAACAGGTCATGAGTTGTTGAGATTTATGGATGCCTACTTTGGTTACAACCAGATTAAAATGAAACTTGAGGACAAAGAAAGTACATCTTTCATCAACAACTGAGGTACCTACTACTACAACGTTATGCCTTTAGGGATTAAAAACACTGGAGCAACATACCAGAGACCGGTGAATAAGGTCTTTGAAAAATAAATTGGGAAGAATGTGGAAGTATGTGCGGATGAAATGTTTACCAAGAGCAAGATAGCTGCTGACCACATAAAAGACCTGAGTCAGACATTTGATCAATTGGAAAAACACCAAATGAAGGTAAATACGACCAAATGCATGTTTGGTGTACAGGAGAGGATGTTCCTTGGCTTTATTGGGAATCAAAGAGGCATTTAAGTTAACCCGTATAAAAAAAGGCACTGATTAAAATGTTATCTCCAATATGTAAGAAAGATGTGCAAAAGTTAACTGAAAGTGTGCTTGTCCTCAATTAATTTATGCCTCGAGGCACTGATAAGTGCCTACCATTCTTCAAAATATTTAGGAAAACCTTAAAATGGAATAAAGAATGCGAAAATACTTTTCAGGAGTTGAAAAAGTACTTGGGATCTCCACCATTTCTCTCGCGGACAGTTTTGGGAGAAGAAATATATTTGTATTTATCTATTTAGAGTCGGATATTAGCTCGACATTAATTAGGTTGGAAGATGGAGTTCAAAATCTAGTGTGTTACACATGCAAAGCATTCAGAGGAGCTGAAGTCAGGTATCCTCGCTTGAAAAAGTTAGCCCTTGCACTTATTGAAGCTTCAAGGAGGATAAAAATCTATTTTCAAGCACATACCATCGTGGTTTACACAGATTTACCATTGCGTCAGGCATTTCACAGGCCAAAAATAACAGGGAGATTAATGTCTTGGTTAGTTGAGTTAGGAGAATACAAAATCCTATATAAGCCAAGGACAACATTAAAGGGATAGGATGTAGCTGACTTTATTATAGAATTCATATACCCAAAAGCGAGTATTACTCCAAGTTTTCCTGTCAATCGTCAATCACACTTTCTTAGAAGAAAACTCTATTCCAAAGCAAACTGAAAAGGCCGCCGACCAGCCTCAAATGTCAGTTGCTCAAGAAATGGCTTAAAGGTACAATGAATAGAGCAAGAAAATATTCCAACAAGAAATAGTGTCTGAGGAAAGCTCAATAACGATATTCCAGTTTGGAATTTGTACATAGATGGATCATCATGTGCTACTAGAAGTGGAGCAGGCCTAATTATCGACACTCTAGACGAAATTAATGTGGAATATGCACTTCGTTTTCAGTTCAATGCCTCCAAATAATGAAGCAGAATACGAAGAACTGATCAAAGGTTTGGATTTAGCCTTATCATTAGGAGGCGAGTAGGTTATGATACATAGTGATTCCCAGCTCATTATTAACCAAGTGCTTCAAATATACGTTGTTAAGGGGGATCTCATGATCAAGTACATGTCCAAAACCATGGACATCACCTCCAAGTTTGTTGCAGTCAAAATGGTGAGAATTCTAAGAAAATAAAATGCCCGAGTAGATGCACTTGCTCAGTTGACCCTAGCAACTAGGACAGAACTCAAGAAAACCATCCCTATGGAAATTTTTGCACATAGGAGTGTAGATATGGACTATATGGTCAATCTTCATCGATGGATTCTATCAAAGATTGAAGTGACAAGGTTATACTACCTGTTAATCCAAAAAAGCCTGGAAGTTAACATTCAAGGCAGACAATCATGTGTTAGAATGATGAGTCTTGTACAAGAGAGGATACACTATTTTCTTGCTTCGTTGTGTTCACCCATTTGAGGTACCAAACTTAATCAAAGAAGTACATAAAGGTTCTTGTGGGGCTCATTCTTCTAATCGATCATTAGTATGCAGAACAATATGTAGTCATACTATTGGTCGACTATGAGCGCAGATATCATTTCTTTTACAAACAAATGTGATAAATGTTAGAAGTTTGCCACAATTCACTGAAGATCGGGGGATTCCTTAACTCACATTACTTCCCTTTGGCCTTTTTCTATTTAGGTAATTGATTTGGTCAACCCATTGCGGAGGACCACAGGAAGGTTTAAATACCTGGTGGTAGCAGTGGATTGCTCCAACAAATGGGTGAGGTTGAGTCATTGGATGAGATTCCTTATGAAAGATTTTTCCAGTTCATATGGAAACACATTATATACAAGTATGGAATACCATATGTCTTTATCACTAACCATGGCACTCAGTTTGACAATGAGGAGTTTGAAGAGTACTATATTCAATCCAAGATCCAAAAACTTCAGTTTGCCCCTGGACCCCCATGGTGTGATGGCCAAACAGAGGTTACCAACAAAACCATACTTGATGGGTTGAAAAAGAGGTTGGATAATGAAAAGGGAAACTAGATAAACGAACTACACAGTGTTATTTAGGCATATAGAACTATGTCGATGATAGCAACCGCTGAAACTCCTTACGTGCTTTCTTTGGACCATAAGCTATGGTACCAGTCGAGGTAGGTTTGCCGACTTATAGGATGTTGAACTTTGATTCCACCAAAAGTGATCTCATGAGGAGATTGGATCTATATATTATTGAAGAAGTTAGGGACGATGTTGCACTTCAAATGGATGATTATCAACAAAGGACTACTAGACTCTACAACAGGAAGCTGATGAACCTGAAAAAAAGAGACAATGACCTTAAAAAGGTAATCCAGAAGGAAAACAAGTTGGAACCAAACTGGCATGGTCCTTATCGAATCTCAACTTTCATCTGACCAGTTACCTATCGCCTGAAAACACTTGAAGGGGAAGAATTTAAGAATCCATTGAACGCCGACCACCTCAGAAAGTATTATCAGTAATTTTGATTTGATGTAATCGTTTCATCCCATTAAATAAAGTTATGATTTCCTACGAATTATGCTTCCTTTTTATGTTTTTTTGGGGGATATGGTGATGATATACATCCACAACAAACTAACAAACTTTTCTAACTTTAAAATTCAAACTTTTCTAACTTGAAAAAATTTTAGAAAATTATTTTACACTTCATGTATGACTTCAAGTCAAGAACAAGGAGTTTTATCATACTAAGTTAAAGTTTGGAAAGACCTACATTCCTAATACACTTGGTCACCACTGGTAACTAATGAAAACACTTAGTTCTAAAAACATTTAACCTAAGTGCATTAGTGTAACCAAAGGCCCTATAACTCAAGTTCATAACTTGATCAAAGCAGTTAAGCACGTTAGTGGGCTGCATAGTTAATACACTAATTACAAAGATTAATTATGGATCAAAGAATAAAATACATATATAAACATGTATTCTACAAAATAGTCTTTTTATTCCATCAACAGTTCATACAATCAGAGAGAAAGTAAGAAAAACAAGTCCATTCTACTGCGCATTTTCCTTCGACTTTACTCATCCCAGTAGGAGGATCATTAAGAGTGTTGGGCAAACTCGTAGCTCTAAAATCTCTTGGTCTATTACTTATGTTGATGCTCATTCGTTCCAACAGATGAGGGGGACGAATGTATTCATCTTCACCTTGAAGGCCATAATCACCTATGTATTTTCTCACCAAGATCTAGGGAATGTCGTTGATCGAAATCCATTCGACATCAATCTTGAATGGAGGATAAGGATAATCCAACAGGCCTAATGCAACACCCCATTTTTTTATTAATTAATTAATTGGAATATTCAAGAAAAATAAAATTTTGGATTTGAATTTTTTTATTAGTAAAATATGTTGAGTTTTATATTTGAAAATTGAATTTTCAATCGGATTGTAATCGAAATTAAAATTGGAGTCATAATGGGAGTTTAGAATAAAAATAAAAATGAAAAGACGTTTGTCACGAATCTGGGTCGTGACTAACGGGAAATCTTTTTTAGTTAAATAGAATTAAACTAGGGGAAATGGTAGTGACTGCATACCTGCTCGATCAATCGATCGACCCAGGGAATCCATCGATCGACCAGCCCAGATTTGTGGCGGTTCGACTAGTTGTTTTATAGACTTGGATTGGGATTAGGATTCCTAATTAGTATATAATCATTCTAATTCGTGGGGGAACCTTTCATAATAACTTTTTCCCAAGTTTTTCACCATAGAGCTCTTCCAAAAGATTTTCCTCTCCTCCATAATCATCAACCTCCAACTTAATCAAGTTTTTGTCACAAGTTTTGAAGGCTTAATTGGGGTTTAATCAAGTTTGTCCAAAAACAATTATTTGCTAATTTTTTGAGAGGAATCCAAATTTCTAATAAGATTTTCAAATCGATCTTCACTCAGGCATGAATACTCTATTCCTCTCCTTTAGTATTATGCGTTTTAAGTGTCGCCTAAACCCTTGATCATATATTTTTTATTAAAATCGATTAGCAACTTAATTAGAGAAAGTGGACACTAAATTTTGGGGTTATTTTGATAAAACTTTTTAATATGATTTAATCCTTAAAACCTTTGGGCGAGTAAGTTAGATTATTGGGTTTTTATGATTTTTGGGGTGTAGGTTCCCATGTAGAAGTAATTGTATTATTTATATGTTATGTGGGATGCGAACACACTTATAAAAATTAGAGGATTTATAAAAGAGAACGATTATGTCCTATTGAATAATATAGCATGTTAAATAAATTAACAGTATTGAACAAAAATAATTATGTCGAAAATGACGACTATATTATTCATGGAATTTAATTGAATTGTGACATTTGTAATTAAAGTGCCATGTTGTGATTATGATTTGTGACATTGTATGAATTGTTTTATTCACTTTTGCCATCGCTGAGACAAGGGGCTTTTGGGTAGTATATTTCTAACCTTGATTATAGGATGCTTACTAGGTATGAGACTAGTGGGTAGGCCTTAGTTATAATTTATGCTTGCTAGGTATGGGACTAGTTAATGTAGATTCGTACATATTTCATATTTCGCGCGGGGGGGGGGGGGGATTTTAATGTTTTAAATTTGTCACGCTAGCCTAGGCATGAGAGTAGGACGAGTAAATGTTGGAAATTCATCTTATACGTAGGATATGACGTATATGTACTTTGGGGACCCTTAGGTGTGGGAGTACGCGGCATTGTGAGGATCTCAGATCGATAAAAAGGGTGGGGTAATTTAATAACTTAATAATTTGAGAAGATGAGAATTAATGCCTAAGATAATAACGAGTATTAAAATTTATGGCGACATAATGTGTCAGGGACCGATAGTTTAAACGGGTCATCTTGGGCGATTTATGTCGTGTCGTGTGTGGAAACTTGTAATATTACGAGATCGACAGTTTAAACGAATCAGCTGGCTATTGACAAGGGGAAGTGTGGCACTTTGGTAGATTACCACCCGTGGTGGGAGGACCGCTATATTTAAGATAAAAATTGAGAAAAATGATAAATTGGGTTAATTTAATTAAATTAACATCGTGGGACTTGGGGATTTAATATCATATTGGTGTGCATTTTGGAAATGGGAATTTCTGAGGGTAGTTAGTGATTTATTTTTATCGCGTTTAATTAAAATATTCTACTGTGATATTTATCTCGTATAATGTTATTGTATGGATTCATGGATCCTATTTGGAGGGAGTAGTATGTATTCATGATCGTGGCTCTGACCTCGTGCATTGACTAAGTTTTCAGGATAGGTTTTGGAGAAGCTGCATAGGATTATCGGAGTTTATCGTTTAGAGATGCAGCTGTAGTTTATTCATTTTATTACTTTATTTTGTTAGACTTTCTTTTCAATCATATTTTCATTATGAGACTTCATTTGGGTTTTTATTGGGCCATTCGGTTCCAAAGTTGTTAGAGGATTTCAGTTGGATTATTCACAGTTGGTTATTATTCAGTTTTTAATTAAATCATTAATGGAGATTGGATTTATCCGAAGTTTTAGCATGTGAGGGATCTTTTATCACTCAGTTGTTATTATCATTTAGGATTGATTCAATTCCTTATCTTGTGGATTGATTTATTTATATCTCATATATGTTAAATGCTAACAATGGTATTTATTTAGTAGCGCCCAACGTGGTTTGGCGGCGGTGGTTGGCCACCCCGTTGTCCGAATTGCGTAGGGTGTGACACCTAGATCATGCCAATACCATAATTCACTTTTGTCTTCTATCTTTAGCAGTCCCAATACGTTCAATCAACCCCATTTATATCCTTCCCGATGTTCTTGCACCGGATGATCGTCCCGGTGAGTTAAGGCTTCATCATATCCATCCATACAAACAACTTTGGGTTATTTGTGAAAGTGAAAAATCAATCGATACACTTTGTCTTGGAGCTTCTTGATGGCTTTATATTTATCTTGTAATAACGTTGCTTGGTCGGTGAAGTTCTTCTTAGTTCTCTCTTCATCCACAGTTTGTCGAGAAATAACTACCTATCTAGAGGGTTGGCTAGACTTGGTTTTCTTCTTCTTTAGGTTTTCCAGCTCATCTAATAATCTGGCGTTATCAAGCTCCAGGAAAAAACACATTCGTTCGGCGCAACCTTATCCGACTTCGTCAAGCTCTCCAGCCCATTCTTTAAATTAGTATTCTCCTTCTCAAGAAGGGTAGCAACCTCCTAAGGACTTTTTACTTCTCTATTCAGTATGAATTCCTTCTTCCAGAAGGCGAATGTGATCTCCTTAAGCTTCTTATCAAAGCCACAACCTACACTCAGTGCCTCATATTTGGCTTCGTAATTAAAGTGGAGCAGAGCCCAAGAAAGATTATGATCATCTTGCAGTTGTTCGATCATCTCGTAGTATGCAACATTGTTCGCTATTGCCCTATCAAAAAGACTATGTAAATGTACATAGACATCATTCACTTGATTTGAGGCATCTGTGTCGAGCAACCCTTCTAATTCTGTTTCAGCCAAACTCACATGGCTAGCTTCAAGTAGATTGTTAAAACATTTCAGCAAGTCGAATTAAATAGAAATGATCAAATTTTTCCTAGCATCAAACTGGAAAATCATAAGTATGAGAACATAAGTCCGACCAAAGAAAATAAATAACGATATTCGAACAAGTGAAGAACATTAGAGGGATTAAACAACTTCTTTATTTTATTGATAAACTAAATATTACAAATGTGTTTCCATTACAAATGAAGAGAACAAAAAAAGGAAAGTTAAACATTCAAACAGAAAATAGATAAAAAATAGCTAAAGGAGTTACACCTTCTCCTTGTCTTTGGAAGTTGATTCAGGACTCCTCATCATCAATCTCCTCGTCAAGGTTAGGAGGATTGCCTAGACCATGCCTCTGGAACAGTTTGGAGTCTGCATATGTGTTGACCTCATTCAAAGCGTCCGACCAACCATCTTTGTAAGAAAATTTCATAGCATACTCAATCTGGGTGGCGATAGTAATGAATGACTTGTCCTAGCCTTTATTATAGGCCTCCTCCTTATCTTTCTTGCTCTTGGACTTCAAATCCAAGAATTTCTTCCTATTAGTAGCTAGTTCAGTAGTCAAGTTGGTGGTTTTCTCCTCGGCAGTCTTTGCCCTACTCTTAGCTTCCTTTATCTTCTCCTCGACAACTTCACTTTGTCATCGAGAGCCTTTATTTTGTTATCTACCTTAGTTGCCCTATTTTCATCCACCTTAAATTTCTCCAACCAATCCCTCCTCTCTCTCTCTCTCTCTCTCCAGGGCCTCCACAAACTCTTGCAAGGACTTCTTCAAGTGCTAAAAATATTCTTCTACATCAGAAGAGGATGACTTCAGTTGGTCATACTTAATTAAAAGTTGGTCATAATCGATCAAGAACTGCAAAGGGAAAGATATACAACATCACCATAAAAGGTTTTCAACGGAAACTATTGAAATAAGGAGAATGATTAAAATACTTACAACTGTCAAATTGTGATTAGCCCTTTATATCAAATGAGATCTAGACGTCGAGACAACAACCGACCTATCTGCTGGAAGGACTTTAGCCCCAATCAAACCCCTGGCTAACCCAGGGTTCAATACCACAGAGGCTAACTCAACACCACCTTGGTCGGCAAGAACTTTTTGGACCAGTTCATGTTGACTAGGTAGAACCCTTTTTAACATATTAAAATGAGGCTCAATAGTTCTTATTTCTTCCATATTGAGGATCTTAGGCCATTTATCAGTGGTCGTATTCTTCTTGGCTGGGGGAGAGAACTAGTCAACGGTTTAGGGGCTCTTCTCTTCACCATTTTTGCAGAAGGGGAAGAAGTTGGGATGGCAATAATATCGAGGGATTCGAAGGAAGGTGAGTTTCCTCCTTGTGAAGATGCTCTCTTTACTCTAGTTAACTTAGCAGTAGAGGGGGTAAAAACTAGTTCCTCATCCAAGTTTATGGCGAACTGAGGCTAAATAACTATTGGTCGAGCAACAAATGAAGTAATGGAGCTCTTATATTCCAACAGTACAGACGTTACTCGGTGTTGTTCTTATCCTAGTCTTTAGTGGATTGCCCATAGGTATTTGAAATCGTCAATGGTTACTTCCCCTTCATTTGGACACTTCTTTTTGTTATCCTCTACATAAGAACAAAGAAAAATAGTTAGTCGTAGTATCATCAAACAGTTAATACCCATGGAAAGATATGGAAAAACAAAATATTGTATGACCTATGCCATGCCCTTCCTGGGGGCACTTGGGTCCAGTGTATCTTACCCCCTCAGGAAAGGGGGCGTATTGTCAGTTCTTCACTACTACACTATAGTCCCAGAAATCTTTGTTTGAATCTGGAAAATTGACCACCAATGCCATATTGACCTGCCTGGTTTTCAAATAATAGATATTGTCACCAGTGGTTACCCATTTGTAACAGAACATCAACTCAGGGATACCAATACGAGTCCTATGAATTTCATTTAACCTGTATACCCCATTTACCACTCTCCATGTATTAAGGGCTACCCTTGCAGGGACTACATCAAAATATTGGCAAAATTAAAGAAAAAGTGGATTTGGGGAAAAGTGATGCCACACTCTACAATCAATAAGGTGGGAATCCAATTACTTGAGGCAATGACAAAATGTCAATAGGACCAGTTGCTATTTTTAAACTCACCCAATTAGGGATTTTTATTCTCTACCTAAATTCCTTTAAGGAACTTTCATCTACGATATACACCATGTTTGAAAGGAAGAAAATGAAAAAGGGGAAGAAAAAGAAAAGAAAGCTTACAGAGTTTGAGAAGAAATGGAAAAGTGCAAACAGCGAAAGCAGAGAAAAAACTTGAGAAGAAAGAGAAACCATAAGTTCAGAGTTTGGTAATGGAGATAAAGGAGGCAAAACTTTGTCCTTTTAAAGTTTCACCTTGTAAGTTGAAACGTAATGATTAATCGAACCAACGATCAAATCCTTGACGGCCACACAGTTCGTAAAGATGCAAAAAGACTAGTATACCCTTTGGCGGTTTGCTATTTTTCAAATTATTCATAGAAATGCCACCGCCTACTAAACTGGTGAAAAATTTAGAAGTCCGGGAGGTCAGTTACCGACCCTCGTCATTCTTGAGCGCCAAGAAACTTTTTAGAACTAATATTCCATTCTTTCAACAAAACATCAACCATGGAGCATTGTGGGCTATAGTTGTGGGCCAAATTATTCATGTCATGTGGACCTATTATGTTGTGACACCCGTCCTCGTGAATATACACCTCAACACTTTATTTATACTTGGTCGTCTTCAGAATAACTTGGTTGGCATACCGGCCGACCAGCTTAAGAAGATGAACCACCAGTGATAAGCACCCAAAACTGTACATTTTATACCCCGAATAGACGTACTTTAGTTGCTAATTCTCGGCAATATGGGTCTTATGTGCTTAAATGTTTATCTTGTAAGTCAAACATTCGTTTGTGGTGTCAAAAGCTATATATCGAGGAAAATGCGCATTTTATGGTGCTAATTACCAATTCCGTAACCAAACCCGATCCTAAACTTAGCCCAAAGCATCACCCCAAACCCTGTGTGTGTTTTGTTTGTCCCTTTTTTATATTTTTTATATTTTTATTTTGAGTCATTTTTATTTTTAGGATTTATTTTTTATTCATTTAGGATTTCTTGGTTTTATTTTCTATTTTTATTTTTAATAGTATAATTTTATTTTATTTTGATTTTTATTATTTTTTAGTTTTATTAGGATTAGTTTTAGGAGTTTATTTTTAATTTATTAGATTTTATATTTTAGGGCTTTTGTTTTCATAGTTTATTATATTTTTCATTTATTTTGTTTTATTATTTTAGTTTTTAATATCTTAGGATTTTATTTTCTTAAGTTTTAATATTTTTATTTTTATTTTTTTAGTTAGTTAGATTTTTTTTTAATATTTTTATTTTTTAGGTAGTAAGTGTTATTTTTGGGCCACAAATTAAACACACTAATACACACTCACACCCACCTATCCTATACACACCTAAAACCACCTCACTCACCCTCACCATTTTAGCCTACAACTCACCACACACAATAACCCCTTCTTCTTCAACCTCCCAACACCCATCTCTTTCTCTCTCCTCGAACCAAAACATACTTTCACCCATCACACCTCCAAAACCAGCCAACCTTTGAAACCCACCTTCCATCACCCAACCTTTGTCCCCATTCCAGCCAAAGCCCAACAAACCCATAACCATCCCCTGTTCCGGCAGATAGCCCCAACCCGGACCCCTTCACAGCCCAACTTACCGACCGCAAACCCCTGCTCAACCGACCACTGACGTCCAAAATGGATCCCCGCCTGAACCCGACGCGATCCAAACCCATCGTCACCCATTCCGCCCCAAACTCTGGCGTTAAACCCCTGAACCACCCAGAACCCATCGGCCAGCCCCGGTCGCGACCCTCTTTACCACTCCCCTTCTCCGATGCCAGCGCCCATTTCCATAAATCCCCTGTCATTCTCTAACCCGTCGACTCTCTCCGGCAGAACCATCCGACCGACACTCCAGTGCGGACGACGACAACCCGCGAAGCCCTGATCTCCTTCTCCTAAGCCAGCAAATTCGACCCCATACCCGACCACCATACAAGCTAAACCCATACCCACTTCAACCCAAGAATCCCAAGACTCATTTTCAAAAGCCACGACCTGCCAAACAACCAACTTAAGCCAACACAATAACAAAGCCCCATGTGCTTAATTAACAAATTTAAACCTTTACCCAAATTACCCCCCAACTACCAACTTTTAACCATTGCCCAAAATACCCCTTTTACCAAATCAGATTTTATTCCCAAATCGCCTCACCCACTTGGCCTCACACTCCTCTCACCATTTCCATGCACACTCATGTTCATTCCCAAACATACCCCCATGCTCCATGTGCCTACTATAAATGAAGATGAAGACCCCATTTGAAAGGGGCCTTTTAGATAGGAATTTTTAGAGAGAGAATTGCAGAGAGATAAATACCATTTTGTAAATAGTTTTTGTTTTTAATTTTTTTTTAGATTTGGTGAGATTTAATTGTGAGTAATTGAATTGTATGAAAGATAATAGAGTTCAAATTGCCAATTTCAAGGAGACTTGTTGAAGATTTGTTCTCTTTCTCTACTCTTTTATTATTTATGCATTTGATTATTTGTTCTTCGTGTTTAATATCATCTTAGGCTAAATGCCCTTTCAAGGGGTGGGGGAACCCTTATTTGATGTTATTTTTGTTTAATTAGTTTGATTACTTGAAAATTCCCTTTGAATGTTATTTTTGATTCCTCACCCTTAAATTTACACCTCGAGAGAGGGTAAATAATTTTTGAGAGAAAATCGAAATTCTAGTTATAATACCCATTTTAGATTCGAACTAGAGATAGGGGTTTCTTAAGTGGGGTATTATAACTTGAATTTAAACTCTAAATTTATTTTCTAAGATTGACATAGATTTAATTGATCGATCGTAGCTGGTGATTAATTAAAAGGAGTGTGGATCTATTTTCTAGAGTTGTGGGGTGTTAAACTTAATTTTCTAAAAGGTTACTATTAAAATTACATTTGGAACGAGAATTGATTTGTAATTTTGATATTAATTTTGGAGAATTCAATTAATTAAATTAATTAGTTAGAATAGCTAAAATTTGTGGTGTAATCCCATTCCTTGATTGTTCTCACAATTATTTACCTCACTTTATCTCTTATTTTAGTTTAGACTTTATTTTTTATTTTAGTATTTTTCTAGTTAGTTGTTATCATATCACATTTAGTTTAGTTTAGTTTAAATTGTCACCTCACCCAATTGTTTTAATATTTGAAAAGGCTAAAAAAAAGTAGAAAAGTGAAAAAGCACAAAAAGAAAATAAAAAGTGAATTACAATTGTGTTCCCTTTGCTTTACCCCCTTGGAAGTGGATTGCTACCCTTACTTACTGCTACACTTTAGATTATTATATTTTGTAGGTAATTCAAGGTTTTTGATTAGAGGAGCTTTTCAAGCAACGACAAAAATATACACTGAAAAGTTCTTTCTATCAATAAAAAAGAAGAAAAGTCATTTATATGGGAATTATCAAGAGACGTGCCACACGTGCCTTAAAAGATCAATAGTCTCATTCATCATGTAGTGGTGTAAATTCCGGATATATAAAAGAATTCCGCCCCTTAGTTTTCGGACTAGTATGAATATTTCATTTCCCTTAGCTCAAGGGACAAGTCGAACACACCCATGCAAGACTATCCAAATTCTATGTAATCACCTTCAATAGTAATACCATAACAGTGGATGTAGGATTTTTCTAAGATGAACCACTTTAAAAATCTTTGGTGTTCCTTATTATTTTCACTTACATTATTCAACTAATTATCTGTGATTATAAAATTGATGATTATTAGATAAGATAAAGTATCTACCAATTTTGGACACAACAATAATATTTATCATGTGTGTGTGTGTTGTTTAGTTTTATGCCTTTAAGGTTAAAAGTTATAAAATATAATATAAATGGCAAAATTTAGAAATATTAATTTTAGGATTTATTTAGCTTTAGTCTTGAGAGTACATTCTAAAACTAATTTGCCAAACAATAAAATTTAGGTTGAAAAAAAAATTTGTGTCCAGGCTTGGGCAAGAAGATTCCGAATTTGGTCCGGCTTGGGATTACATAATGAGGCCCGACTCGTGCCTGGGAGGGCTTGTGATAGGTCAAATTTTTATAGGCCCGGCCCAATCCTGCCCAAGCCCGACCTAAGGCCACCCTTAGTTTTGAGTGTAAATTTCAAGTAAATTATTAATGAATGAATTTTGTGATATTTGGAGACCGATTATTTTATATTGGTGGGATTTAGATGTTGTGCAATGTTTATTAAGGTTTTACTTTAAATTTATATAAGGTGGTGGCTAGAAAATTTTCGGGTTGTTACACTTTTTAAATGTTGTCTTAAAGGGAAAGCTACCATCACAACGACAAATTTATTCTTTTCCATATATACAACATACGTTTAACTAGTTATGCTCTCCATTGTCTCTAGAAAACCCTTACCTTAACCGCTTATAACTACCACCCATAACCCCCCCCCCCCCCCCCACCACCCAAACCACCTTCTAGATGATTTCTATGACTAACCCTTCACTATCCACCTACCTCTTCATCCCGCCTTACAGTTGTTCGTGGTAAGCCAGTTACACACCCCCTCTTAGGAAAGCCTTGAAAACCATGTCTCTTATCCTTTATGATGCTCCAGTAATACCTCTCATTCCTGATATGACCATGGATGATGTTACTAAGGTTTCCACTAGCAATGACGAATGTGAAGAGGGTCAAGTGGTTGCTTCCGACTTAAGCCTCTTAAGGGCTAACAAGCATGTGTCGAGAATATAGGAACTTAACCAAGAAAAGAACACCTACTGGGATTTCCTTAGGAGAAAAGGATACTCCCATGAAGATGTTAAGAATTTTAAGCTCTCTAATGACCAAAAAGAGGGTGGTTCTCAACCACCCAAAGCAACGGAGCTGACAAAGGGGTCCATCGCAACTATAGGGGATGTCAGGTGTAAAAGGCTCAATGGTAATGTCATAGATAAAAAGGTTGGTAGAGTAGGGAAAGGTGTCAGAAGATCTAGTTTAAAATAACACAACCCATACCTTGCTAACAAGTACTACGGTGCCAGCTAGAGCATGGAATAATGACAGTGAAAAAGAGGGTTTGAAAGTTCCCACACTTTACAACAACAGCATGGCCCACAAGGAGAGGACTTGGAGCTCTATGACTGCATAGAATAAGAAACCTAAACTCAGACTTACCTACCACTAACCATTTATGGTGGAATCCATCATTACTATCAACACCCTTACTGAGGTTGCCAGTGGTGGATATGGCCGATGGGATAAAAGCATGGTTGGGTATTTCTTAGGGGAAAAACTCCCATTTTCAATGATAATGGCTTCTTCTTCCTATTTGATAAATCTAACCAACGTGATGAGGTTCTAGATAATGGCCCATGCCACTTTTCTAGCATGACCATCATCCTAAAGAAATGGCAAGCAAACTTTAACTTCAACAAAGAAATAATGAAGAAAATACCCATCTGGGGTGAAATTTCATGACATAAGAATGAAGAAAATACCCATCAGGGTGAAATTTTATGACATTCTTGTCTAGTTGTGGGCTGAGGAAAGGCTCAGCTACATTGCCAACTCGGTTCGTCTACCTTTATATGAATATGGTGTGACTGGAGATATGAATAGAATCACATATGCACGTATTTGTATAGAAGTTGATGCCAAAGAGACATGCCCAAGAAACATTAATGTCATTATAGAAGATGGTGCTATTGCCCAAGTGAAAGTTGAATTTCAAGCGAAGCCCCCATCATTCCCAAACTACCTTGTGTTTGGTCACAATCTCAGCTCATGCCCTGTTCTAAAAAAATATTATCAAGCATTTGTCAAAACTAGTAATGCTATGAAGAATAAGATTACTGAAGTAGATGATTGGAAGCAGGTAACCAAGGCCATATCTATGTCAAAAACCATACCCCAGGAAGCAGGTGAACCTAGCCATAGACGTGAAGATATACCTTCTATAGTGAACACTAATCTTGATAAGAATATCTTTTCCATTCTAGCATTAGAGGGGGAGGAACTGCTTGTTTGTGGAAGGAAAATTAAGGAGGGAACTGCAGAGGTGCCACCAGAGGATACTACCCCATCCCCTAGTGGTATAATGATGAAGGTGAAGGCCATTGATGAAATGGCTATAATCAAACAAGCTAGTGACCAAAGCAGTAACTCAGCTAGCAAGAAGAAAATGAACCAGAGGAAGAAAGTCAGTGATGGAAATGATAAGGAACAAAAGGATACAAAGGGAGAGGGAGGAAACTCTACATCCATATGATCAAGTTAGATTCATGGAACATAAGGGGGCTTAATTCCCCACACAAGTAGGATGAAGTCAGGAAGGCCATTAGAGATAATGACCTTGCTCTCATTAGACTTTTGGAGATGAAAGTTAGGCTAAACCATTTGGATGTTATTAAGAACAAATGTTTTTGGAACTGGGATATGATACACAGCTTCCTTGATAGTGGAGGTGTGGCTACAATAATTGTGGCTTCGATCCCTAATGTGTTTGATGTGGAAGTCATTGCCCCCCCCCCCCCCCCAAGGAATCTTATGTAGAGTCAAAGTTGTGGGCCTATACAAGAAGTTTTTTTACACTTTTACTTATGGCCATAACCTACCCTCTATTAGGCTTGACTTATGGGACTTTCTCAGAAGAAACTTTAACACCACTTTCAATCAGGAATGGACCATATTGGGTGATTTTAACGTGGTGAGAGATCAGGAGGAGAAGAAGAGCTACCTTAGGATTGACTATAGAGTTGTCGCAGATTTTAACAACTGTATTGAAGACATCCAAGATGAAGACATGAATTCCACTGGCTTATGGTTCTCTTGGAATAATAAAAGAAGTGGTCTTGCCTCTGTCCAAACAAGAATTGATAAAGTTTTACAGAACCCTCAGTGGAGTGCTTCTTATTCTAACTGCCAAGCTAAGTACCTTTGCCAAGGTATCTCTGACCATTGCCCCATTATTATTACCTTTTTACCTCAAACAAACCACAAGCCTAAACCCTTCAACTTTTATAACTTATGGATGAAGCATTATAATTTCAATGACATCCTTAAGGAGTCTTCGCGGGAAGATTGCTATGGAAACCCCATGCTTCAACCTATTTACTAAGCTTACAAGGCTTAAGCCCCTTCTCAAAAGCCTGAATAAGAAGTACTATTCTAATATATCTGTTAGAGTGGAGGAAACTAAAAATCAACGTGATCAGGTCAAAATTAACCTGGACAATGATGGTACTAACTCTGAGTTGAGGAGGGAAGAGGCTGACCTATCCATCTACTATAATCAACTTAGAGCTAATGAGGAATCTTACCTCAAGAAGAAAGCAATGATTAATTGACTTCAATTGGGGGACATGAATACCTTTTTCTTCCACAAAAGAGTTAACCATAATTATGCTAGAAGGAAAGATCTCATGAATCAAAACTCCCAGGGCATTGATTTTGATTTTGAGGATAGTGCTGCTGTAGCTAATGAGGTTGTTTCTTACTTCCAAAACCTGCTATCCAATAATTAGGAGAACCTCTACAGTACTTATAACATGGATAACCTGATGATAAGGAAACTTACACACATCTAGTATGAAGGCCTCACTTCCATCCCAACCATTGAGGAAATTAGAGTGGCAATGTTCTCTATAGGATCTGATAAATCACCTGGACCTGATGGTTACAATGCAGCATTCTTTAAGAAGAACTAGGATATTATTGGTTATCATGTGACCAAGGTTGTGGAAGACTTATTTATCACTAAAAAATGCTTAAGCAATGTAATTATGTTATTCTTGACCTCATCTCAAAGATTCCTTACCCTACAACCATGAGGGATTTTAGACTAATTGCTTGTTGCAAACTATCTATAAATGCATCTCAAAGATCACAGCTAATAGGCTTATGCCTCTCATGAGCCACCTTATCAGTGAAAGGCAATCAACCTTTGTAAAGGGGATATCAATTACTTATAATATCCTTCTACTATAAGAACACATGAGAAAATATCATAGAGGCAATGGGGAGGTTAGATGCACTATCAAGGTGGATATTATAAAGGCCTATGACACTGTGAGCTGGGAGTTTTACTTTGAAGTATTAGAACAGGTAAGACTTCCTCAAAACATGATCCTTGGGATTAAAGAGTGTGTCACCACTGCTTGGTCCTCCATCAGCCTCAATGGGGATTTAAATGGGTTCTTTCAAGCCACAAGAGGACTTAGACAAGGGGATCCTCTATCCCCCTATCTATTCCTCATGGCTATGGAAAGATATTATTGCCTTCTAGAAAAACATTGCAACAACATGAGCTACAAGTTCCATCCTAAGTGCAAAGAAATTGGGCTTAACCACCTTTGCTTTGCTGATGATTCGATGATCTTCTGGGGGGATGAGCAATCAATTGATTGCATCAAAGAGTCTCAAGATGAATTGTCTCTTATATCAGGGCTCAATCATAATATGGATAAGAGTAACATTTATTGTGGAGGTATGGAAGAGCACTTTGCTCAGGCCTTAGCTGACCAGATAGGGTTTCAACTACAGAAACATCCTTTTAAATACCTAGGAGTGTCTCTCATATCTACTAGGTTGAATAAAGAGGACCGTAATGATCTCATTTCTAGACTAACATCGAGGATCAAAAGATGGACTAATAAGCTTCTCAGCTACGGAGACAGACTTCAACTAGCAATATATGTCCTCTTTAGCATTCAAGTGTATTGGGCTTGCCTCTTCATCATGACCAAAAGGGTTACCAAAGTTATTGATCAACTAATCAGGAACTTCATCTGGAATGGCATTGAATTGAAGCATATTGGGCCGAAGTTGCTTGGAGTACAAAATGTAAACCAAAATATGAGGGGGGACTTGGCATAAAATGCATTGAGGAGTGGAATAAGGCTGCCACGATGAAACACTTATGGAAGACCTGCATCAATAAGGAAAGTCTTTGGGTTAAATGATGTCATACATATGAGATCAAAAGAAGAAGTTTTGGGGCTTTAAGCATTCCTAATGACTGATCATGGACTTGGATAAAACTTATGAAAATGAAGAGGGAGGGAAGACCTCTCATTAAATCCATTTTTTGGGTAATTAAGAATAACGTAAAACAAAAGAAATATATACATAGAGAAACATAGGAGGGGCATACCCCCTAGGCCAAATTTCGTAGATGAAATTTACCTAAAGCAGATAGCTTAACGAAAACACAACAACAGATCCCAATCTGAGAGTAACATATTTTCATCAAGGCCCAACAGACCAAAGACAGTAAAATCGTTATCATAAAAGGACTACCTAACTGCCTTTTTCTGCTGTTTCTTCTTCTTACTATCTTACTTGCTTTTTAAATCGCCATTTGGGAGTTTTTTAGCCATTTCTTCTATGGCTTTCACCTTGAGAACTATGCCACAAGGAGCCGGGGTAGTGTCCTCCTGTGACTTCTCTTCTATTCCTTCGGCATCATTATCTTGTCTAGCTTCCAGGACCCCTTCCTCATCAAGAGCAAGAATGGCAAAGTTATTCTGATCAGGGATAGCGTTGGTTACAGTAGGAGTGACATCCAATCTCAAGGTGTGATCTCCTTCTTCCTGATGATTACACTTAGCTGCGGCCCTAACTTTAGTAACCTCCTTCCATTCATCATCCATAGGCTTAATTACCGTGGTATTAGAAGCCCTAGGGAGCTTTTGGTAGACCTTTTTGTGGACTGGGCATGTGCTGAGATTATAACAAAAAATAAGATAGTTTGGGAATGATGAGGCTTAACTGGAAAATCCACCCTGGCTGGAACACTAATTCCATCCTCCATAATAACATTAATCCTATTAGGGTAAGTTTCTTTGGGATCAACGTCAATATAAATACGAGCATAAGTTATTCTATTCATTTTTTCGGTTGTTGGATCAGCATACAACGGGAGATCCACCGAGCTAACAATGTAGCTAAGTCCTTCCACAGTCTAAAGTTGGACTGGTATGTCATGGAATTTAACCCATATAGGAATTTTCTTCATAGTGTCTTTATTAAAGTTAGAATTTAGATGCCAATTCTTGAGGACGATGGTCATACCTACAAAATGCCAAGGGCCATTATCTAGAACCTCATCACGTTGTATAGGGTTAGAAAACATAAAAAAATAAGAACCCATTATCATGGGCAATGACCTTGGTCATTCCAAACTTGCCCCAAAGCCTAGTAGCCGTATTGTTAACTAGGGAGAAAGCGAGTTTTTCCCTAAAAAGTACCCAACAAGGCCATTTTCCCATCGTTTATGACCTCTAATGGAAACCTCAACAGGTGGTTTGACAGTGATGGTGGAATCCACCAAAGATTGTGGATGAAAGGCAAGTCTGATTTTGGGTTTCTTCTTTTTAGAAGTCATAAAACTCCACAACTTCTCATGCCTTGTTGCTAATCTAAGATGAAGATTTTCCCAAGGACATAGTTTCATCATCCCTATTAACAAAACTAGCTAGCATAGTGGCAGGTAGAGTAGGGGTTGTATTTTTAAGAGATAAGTCATCAGTACCTTTTTCAATATCTAGCTCCTGTATACCTATGACTGTATCCTTAAGCCCATTACATCTTACACCACCAGAAATTGTTTTGTAACCCACCGCCTTATCAGCTACCATGGGTGGTTGAGCACCACTCTCTTCCCGGGTGTTAGAGAGACATACGTTCTTCACATCTTCAAGAGTATAACCTTTGTTTATGAGGAAATTCAAAAACTTGGTCTTTTCAAACTCCAGCACCTGCAGACTCTTGACATGTTTGCTAGCACTGTAGCTGCTAGCATCCGATGCATTATTTTTGCCTTGTTCAATATTTTTAACCTTAATCAATCACCCATCCACAGTTGATAGATCTGGATGGATAGGAGTAGCAGACCCATCAAACGGCGGAGGTGCGTTAACAGCCAACAGGGTAGAAGGGGTTTAGGGAATAGCTTTCCTGCATAAGGCAGAGGGTAGGAGAGTAGAAGATGGGGGTGGTAGGGGGTAGCGATCCATGTGCTTTGGTAGAGAAGCCATCGAATCACTAGGCGGAAGGATATTAGATAGTGGTGGAGGTGTTAGGGTGGTTGCCATGGTTAGGAAGGAGAGAGAGAGTATAGAGAAGGGTGAGCATTTTTTTAACTATATTATATTGGTTTTCCATTAAATCCATCATTGGCAATGGCACCAACACTTTTATGTGGCATGATAATTGGAATCCCTTAGGCCCTTTGCAACCTATGTTTGGGGATAGAACCATATACGATGGTGCCAGTAACACCAATGCCAAGGCTACTAACTTCATATGTGGTTTAAATTAGAGATGGCCTTCTACCATTACCTAAGAGCTAAATGAAATTCAACTTTCCCCTCTCCCTACTATTTCTAACAATGAAGATAAGGTCACTTGGCTACGTCCTAACAATGGGGTTTTCTCTACACACTTCGCCTACCAGTCAATCTGCAGCCACTAAACCAATGTGGGGTGGGCTAAGCTTGTTTGGAACGATGCCAATAAGCCTAAATGCTACTTCATCGCTTGGTTGGCCTGTAGCAAGAGCCTAATCACAAAAGATAAACTTCTGGAGTGGGGAATTGCTGATAATGATAGTTATAGTCTGTGTAGTGATGGGGCTGAAACTCTTACTCACGTCCTTGCAAAATATCGTTACTTTATGGAGATATGGATGGAAGTTCTCTACAAAAATCAATTCTATAGGAATATAGGGACATGGGAGAGGGAATTGGAGAAGGTTGTGGGGTATGATAACAATAGCACATTCATTAACAAAGTTATGACCATCTCCTACACTACAACAATATATTGCATATGAATGGAAAGAAATGGTAGGAAACACAATAGAGGGGCAAAAACCAGCACTCAACTTATGAGGGACATTAAAAGTATGATGAAGGCCAGAATCAGTAATTAGAAACATACATATAGATCCTATACAAATTGGATGGTGTGTAACCAATGGGGGCTTCCTGAATATATGTTGTTTTTGTGATTTGTTCTCTAGCTTATATTCTTAGTGTTAGGTTTAGGGTGGGGTATACCCTGCCCTACAATTTTATTATGCACTCTTATTTTCTTGTGTAGGGGTGGGGGATTCCCAGCCCCTTGGTTTGCTTTATGTTTGGGTGAGTCTCATTACTCTGTATATATTTTCTCCTTAATACATTTAATTACAAAAAAAAACATTTTCCTTAATTTGATCGAAACTAAACTTCCCGTGAAAAATAGTGAACACATGCCCCTCATTGGCACTGTCCAAGACATTGTTTGGCCTTCGATGGCTACTGCTTTACCTTCACTCGAGTTTTTCTCGATGGAATCTTCCAATTGGCCGCTTGCACCAACTATTCTAAGTGGGATTTGAAAGGCTTGAAATTATTGGTCTTATGGCCATAATGTTTGTGTTACCTTCACTCGACTTTTTCTCGATGTAATGTTTATTTTCACTAGGTCACCACCAATCTTTCTCAACCACTTAAAATATTTCTTATCATTGATTTTGCACCCGATTTTGTAGATTGTCTCCTCAAAAACAATGTCTATCCTCTAACATGACTTGGTTGGGCCCACATTATCTTTATTTTTAGGGCATCATTACATTTTTTTGGGACAATTTTCTTTTTATTGAAACCGCCTTGATCAATCCTGACGACAACATCCTCCCCCTTGACTGCTTCTATATCCTGAATATAAGATCATGAATTGTTGTAGCCTCCTTCTTCGTCACTAATTGGTACGATAATGAGTCGATGGCAATACTATATGGAGGGATATAACAATGAATTATTTATTTAATCTCCCACCTTCTTTTATATTTCCTGGTATTGCCGAACATACTCCCATAATGTCTCAACGCTTATTTCTATGCATAAGCATGGCATCCATATTCTTGTTGTAAGATTTACTGCAATGAATCTCATTGTGAAGGATCCGTCTAGTTGCTCAAAATTACCCATTGATCCGGCAACGAGATTCTATATACACATATGAACCATGTACCTGTTGTAACCTAAAATAATATGACCGAATGGACCAATAAAAAGGAGACACCAGTCATCATACTCGGTGTGTCCAGATCCGGTAGATAGAAGTGGCTGACATTATTATCTCCTTGGTCAGCATGCTAGCCGACCACCCTCAAGAATATGAACAAATACACGTTAGGATACCAACGGTCACCATGCACATGTACATGTATACTCATACAGTTGTTAATTGTAATGTAAGTGTTTAAATACCCACTATATAAAGGTATTGCACCTATTCAACTTCCTATTATTATAAATAGCTCACTACCTCCCTCAACTAAGCGTAACTGACAACAGCCTATCCAAAACCTTAGAGATTTACTCAGAGGCATGTACTAAACCCTAATATCTAGTGATATTGTACCCGTGGACGTAGGCTCCTCATTGGGCTGAACCAAATAAAAATCATGTGTATTTTTCTTTGTCTCTTATCCCTCTCTATTTTATATCTTTTGTACATTATCTGTGGTTGATAATAACTGGTTTAACTAAGCTTATACTCATTATAATCTTCAAAACAAGTTTAGACACCAATAGATTGCTGTCGTTTGTGGGAAATGACATGCCATTGTTTGTTTCCTACCTATTTCCCATCAAGCAATAATTTTTTCAGACACTTGTTATCAAGTACTAAAAAATAGTGGACAATCCAGAGGGTATCCACACCGTCGATGATGCCTTTAGCCCCTCTGCCCATCCTTGTATGGGGATCTACAAGGAATTATGATGAACATAGCCAAGGGTCAAGAGGGTATGAAAGAGATTATGCGATAACTCATTCAGATGCTCCAAACCAGGTGCATAGTTGGACCTATCGCTAGAGGAAAAATGTTGCCTCATGCACCCGATGAGGATCGACGATGGTAACCTACAAACCTTCCAAGAAGACAGGAAAGGATAAGATCTCACCCTTCAAGATCAACCAACAATCGATAATATCACCCTGGCACAACCTCGTCGCTTAAATCTACTAACTACTATGATAGGCATTCACTATTTTAAGAAAGTCCGAGCACTCTAAACAGGTTAAATAGGGGCTCAACTTTTGATCATTTAGGTCCACAAACTGCTAGGGGTCATAATCACATAGTGATTTCCAGATCACGAGATTGAAGAGAACGATATGTTAGGTCAAGAACCAGCATGCAAGGATCCATACGTGCCGAGCAGACTTCTCAAAAAGAGTGTTTAGCACAAATCCACAATCGAGTAGCTAAGACTATCTCAATCAAAGCTAATCCAGATAAGCATCCATGGAAACATTCAATTCAATGGTTGGAAGATCATTTGGTAGATATAGAAAAATCTAAAAATCCCTTCTATAGGAGTTTTGTGAAGGGATCACCCTTCATTCTTGTAATTATTGATTACCTTACACCTTCAAAATTCAAACCTCTCGTGGTAACTCCGAAGTACTATGGCAAGAAAGACCCTGTGCTTCATGGGGAATAGCATCAAGTTGTCGCCAACATCTATTCAATCATCGATGAAATGCGTTGCAGAGCATGCTCCAACATTATTGTCGAATCAGCTCAGATCTGGTATAATAACTTGCCTCGAGAACTGATCTCCATCTTTCAATAACTCTCTAAGTTATTTATTAGTAATTTCTGCACTAGATCCAAACTAAATCAAGAGGGTAGCTCATCTGCTAAGTGTTCACCAAAAGTTTGGAAAAACCATGCACAATTATATCACTCATTTTAATAGTGAAAAATTAAAAATTGTTGATTATGAAGAAAATATGACAATAGTTGTGCTAATGAGTGGATTGCCCCCCAAGAAATTCTACTATTCCCAAACAAAGATCCTCTAAAGACCATGACCTAACTACTGGCTAAATCAGGTAAGATTATGAATGTCAAGGAGGCTATGGTCACTAAAGAATCTCACAACACAAAAGTCGACACCAGCAAAGGCTCAGAGAAGAAAGAGTGAAAGGGAAGGAAGGTGGAAAAACCCAAGAGGTATGATGAATACCCCCCCCCCCCCCCCTCTATTGGCACATATCACATTCTAAAGGAAATCCAGGGAAGTGGGGACTTGAAATGTCCTGGGAAACTGAAATCTCCCCCAAACTCGAGGGATAAATCCAAGTATCATGAATTCCACAAAGACCATGGGCAAAACACAGATAGTTGTATAGCCTTGAATAATGAGATAGGAAGCCTTATCTTAAGAGTCAAGCTCTCTAAATTCATAGGCAGAGAAGCTAGGTTGAAAGAGCAAGAAACTCGAAGAAGATCATAATTTCCCTGTAAGAAGAAGACAATAAGAAAAGAGGCGGAGATGATGGTGTCGAGGACGATTTGGATATGTCGAAGAGACCTAAATAGCCTATGCAAGAGGTGAAAATGATTTCTTTTGGTTGTCATTTAATTGAAAGTGGTAACACTGGCGGAGGTGAAGAAATAACCGAGAGAAAAGCATACATAAACGAATCCAAAGCATTCTTATACATTCGATAAATCAACTTTTTGGAGATGTCGATAGTCACCTAAGGAAAATGAATAAAGACATGTTCGTGATAGGATTCTCCAAGGATTATCTATATGAGTACTATATCCCTTAATGACCTTTTAGTCATCACAATGATGGTGCATGAAGGAAATGGTGCTAGAATGTTGGTGGATAATGGAAGCCCATCTGATGTCATATTTTATGACTGCTTCAAAGGACTAGGGTTAAGAGATAGTAAATTGGAACCATATCACAGTCCGCACATCAGTTTCTCTGGAAAAAAGTGTACCCTTTAGGAACTATCAAGCTGGAAGTCATAATTGGTGCTTGCCAACCTGCCAAACTGAGAAGATTCATTTATTCGTCTTAGACAAGAACGTTTAGTCATCCTATAATATTATCCTTAGTAGGGTGGGCCTAAAATTCCATACATATTATGGGGTTGGTGTTGTTCTTAAAAACCAAATTGAATTCAATGAATGTTATTACACTTCAACCGACCAGGAAGAAGTAAAGAGACTTACAACCACTTATCATATAGATACCATAGATCCTCATAAGGAGGCTGAATTGGTCAAGTGACAAAATTTTGAGGCAGTGGAGAATATAATCCTTGATGATGAGCACTCAAAAAAGACAATACAGATCGGGTTATCCATGAATCCATCCATCAGACAATAGCTAGAGGATTTCCTTAAATAGCGAAATAACTATTTTTCTTGGAGCCACGATGAATGCCAGGGCTTGACCCATAGTTCATATGCCACAAACTAAGTTTCATTAAAGACATCAAATATCTTGATTTATTGTCCAATATGATTATGGTCAGAAAGAAGAACAACAAATGGCGTATGTATGTTGACTTCACCAATTTGAACAAGGCTTATCCGAAAAACCATTTCCCATTGCTAAGGATTGATCAAATGGTCGATGCTACTGTCATACACAAATTGCTCAGTTTCATGTATAGGGGTACAACAAAATCAAAATGAAACTAGAAAACTAGTAAAAAACCTCGTTTATCACTGGCTGAGGTACCTACTACTATAATGTTATGCCTTATGGGCTAAAAAACATTGGAGCAATAAACAAAAGGTTAGTGAATAAGGTTTTTGAAGAAGAAATCGACAAAACTATGGAAATATATGTGTACAACATGATAACCAAGAGCAATAAAGTAGCCGATCACATCAAGGATCTTAGGCAGACGTCCGACAAATTAGAGAAGTATCAGATGAAGCTCAAACCGACCAAGTATGTGTTTGGCATGTAGGAAGGAATGTTCCTTGGATTTATAGTAAATTAGAACCCAGTGCATCAAGACTATAATTAGGTACCAAAATATTATAATGTTCCACTATGAATGACTTCTAGGAATTCCATTCGAAGCAAAACTTGTGAAATTTTAAAAGACGACCTATCTCTTGCTAGATCAAACTTTCAGGTGCTTACCCTCTGTAATCCCCCCTAAAAGGTATTTTGTGACAATTTTGGGACTTCAAATGTTCCAGAAAAACAATTAGCTACAAAAAGGTTATAATTTTCCACTGCACATGACTTCTAGTTACACCCTAAGAAGCAAAAAATCGAGAATTTTTTAAGGCGGCCTATTTCAAGGTAGTTCAAACTATTAGTTTCTTTCCCTCTTAAATTCCCCATAAAAGAATTTTTTGACAATTTTGTGGCTCCTAATTCCTCAAGACATTAGTTATGTAGAAAACTATTATAATTTCCATTGCACACAACTTCTAGGTTCGCCCTTCGGCTCAAAACTTGTGAATTTTTAAAGAAGACCAATTTTTCAGTAGTTCAACAACTAGGTTTTTACCCTTTGTAGTCCTGCCTACAAGATATTTATGGAAAATTTTAGTACTTCAAATGCATCATGAGAATAATCAGGTATAAAAATGTTATAATTTTCCATTACACGTAAATTCTCGGTACACCTTTCGAAGTAAAACTTGTGAATTTTTTGAAGAAAACCTATTTCTCGTTAATTCAAACCCTTAGGGTCTTACCCTCCGTAGTTCCCCCTATAAGATATTTTAGGACAATTTAGGGACTTTTAATACGTCAGAACAATAATTAGGAATAATAATATTATAATTTCCCCTACATGCGACTTTTAGGTACTCCCTTCGGGGAAAAACTCTTATATTTTTCAAAGATGACCTATTTTCAGTAGTTCAAACTGTTAGCTTCTTATCCTCCATAATGCACATAGAAGTTATTTTTGGATGATTTTGGAACTTCCAAGTCATTAGGACAACAATTAGGTACATAAATGTTATGATTTTCCACAATGCGCGATTTTTAGGTACGCCGTTTAAAGAAAAAGTCGCGAAATATTTTAAGACGATCGATTTCTTGATACTGCAAACTATTAGGCTCTTACCTTTCATAGTCCCGCCTAAAAGATATTCGTAGACCATTTTGGTTTTCTCTATGCATCAAGACAATAATTAGGTACCAAAATATTACTATTTTCCACTATGAAAGACTTCTAAGAATGCCCTTCAAAGTAAACTTTTGAAATTTTTAAAGACGACCTATTTCTCAGTAGTTCAAACTTTCGGGTGCTTGTCCTCTCTAGTCCCCCCCCTAAAAGGTATTTTCTGACCATTTTGGGACTTCAAATATTCAAAACCAATAATTAGGTACAAAAAGGTTATAATTTTCCACTATGCATGACTTCAAGTTACGCCCTAAGAAGCAAAACTCCTAATTTTTTAAGGCAACTCATTTTAAGGTAGTTCAAACTATTAGGTTCCTTCCCTCTGCAATTCCCCACACAAGAATTTTTGGACCATTTTGGGGCTCCCAGTGCCTCAAGACATTATGTAGAAAAATATTATAATTTCCATTGGGTACAACTTCTAGTTTTGCCATTCGAAGCAAAACTCGTGAATTTTTAAAAATGACCTATTTTCCAGTAGTTCAACTACTAGGATTTTACCCTCTATAGTCGTGTCTATAAGATATTTCTAGACAAATTTGGGACTTCTAATGCATCCGGAGAATAATTAGGTATAAAAATGTTATAATTTTTCACTACGCGTAACTTTTAGGTACGCCTTTCCAAGCAAAACTTGTGAATTTTTTTGAAGAAAACCTATTTCCCAAAAATTCAAACCTGTATGGTCTTACCCTCCATAGTTTCACCTATAAGATATTTTTGGACCATTTGGGGACTTTTGATACGTCAGTACAATAATTAAGAATAAATATATTATAATTTCCCACTACATTCGACTTCTAGGTACTCCCTTCGGGGAAAAACTCGTGAATTTTTTAAACATGACCTATTTCCTAGTAATT